>JAOQGH010000007.1:6358755-6371416 GCA_025769975.1 Gallinago jamesoni | reverse complement strand
TGGCTACCTAAAGCAAAGGAGCTGTGATCTAGTGATGGTATAAAGGGTTTGGAATGGAAAGAAGCCTGAGACTGATGGGGGAATGTGACAGTATAGGCCACTTGTGAGCAGGTTTCTGATGCTTTGATCCTGTCCTTGGTGATGTCTTCTGCTTTAGCCACCATAATTGGTGATCTCTTGTAACTAATATAGTGTCTGAAAGGGTGATCCATACAATCATGGTTTAATTACTTTCACTTTGGCAACAGTCCTTAAGGTTGAAAGGGAGAAGTGGATGATGAAAAACAAGTGCTCTGCAAACCTTGAAGCATTGTGGGCTTGTTTGTGTCTTATGAGCAGGTGTCCTCTTTGGTGGTGACTTTACTGATGATTGATTTTCTTTTTTTTTTTTTTTTCAGATTGAGAGTCTCCCACCAGAGCTGTTCCAGTGCAGGAAGCTGAGAACCTTGAACCTGGGGAACAACGTGCTGCAGTCACTTCCATCCCGGGTTGGAGAGCTGACAAATCTGTCACAGATAGAGCTACGAGGGAACCGCTTGGAGTGCCTGCCTGTGGAGCTGGGAGAATGTCCTCTCCTGAAACGCACTGGGCTTGTGGTAGAGGAGGACCTGTTCAACACACTGCCCTTGGAAGTCAAAGAGCGGCTGTGGAGGGTAGACAAAGAGCAAGCCTGAACCCCTGGGAAAAAAAAAAAAAAAAGGAAAAGCCTCTGACCAACTAAAAGGAAGCAAAAGGCCATTCCATTCCCCTTTTCCCCAGATCCTCCCCTTTCTCCACTCCAATCACTACCAGACTAGCCAAGGAATCCCTGAACAAACATGGCTATGAACAAGGCAGTTTCTTGCCTCAGATGCAGGATGGGGGAAACTTGGGATCAGGATAAGGATCAAGACAGATTAGTCGGCCTCTGAGTGAGGGCAGTGAGAGTAAGAGGTATTGCTGTTCTTCTGGGTCGGAGGCAGGGTGAGGTGGATGGTGCTGGTGAGAAGAAATGATGTTTATAACAGAGGAGAAAATGAAATGTGGGGATTGCTGCATTGCTCCAAATGGGGCTTATATGTGTCAGGGACTGAGAGTGTCCAGTGTCCTCCAGGCAAAGATCAAGAGACTAGGAAACCTCTTGAACCTCCAGCTGTTCCTGTGACACCTGGTACTGTTCTCCTCTGATGCAGTGATGCAGTCAGTGAGGTCCCACAATGGTGTGGGACAGGATACAGACAGCTGATTTTATTTAGATGCTGGAGTTAAGATTTGGGGCATAAATTTATCTCAAACATCAGCTTGAATGCAGGATTTTTTTTTACCAATTGTCTTTTCCCCTTTGCACTCCATAGCTCCTTCTCTGCCCTGGAGAAGGAACCAAACCCCCAAACTCTATCTGCTCATTGCAGATTGCACTATTTTAATAGCTTCAAGTTATTTGTGCTGATGAGTAGATCACAGCATCCGTCTGCAGCTGATATGCCAGAGGAACTTACTGACATAATTCCAGAGCTTTAGCCTGTTCTGAAATGGATGTGAAAGAGTGCAATTGGGAGAAAGATCTGGATAAAAAGTAATCAGACTGTCTTTCCCAGAAGCATTAAGTTGCTTCATGATCTGGTTTTTAAAGTTTTTAAGCTACTTTTAAGTTCCTGTATTTTGTCGCGTATCAAGTATGAACATTCAACTGGCCAGTGTTCCAGGGTGTCTCCTGGGGTTGGTGGTGTTAGTAAAGAGGAATGCTCAGCCTTCCTCTGCAGCTCTTGCCCCTCCATTAAGTTGTTAATGCTGTACCAGTGTTTTTCATGAACGCAGTCTGCAGAGCTGCTTGATTGTTCTTTTCTGTTGTCCTCCTCACTTTAACAGCTGTCAGTTCCTGTTACACCTTTTGACCTAAATAAGAGGCTAAAGGTGATTGAACTTGGTGCTGGAAAAGAAACCTGTCCTCCTGTTTCTTCCCCATTACATTCCCTCAATGCTAAGGAGCAGTATGAGAATCCTCTGTGGACTGAGCTCCTCTAGATGCCTGGAACAGAGCAGTCTTTATTAAAACAAGTCTGACCTGTTCAGTATTGTTTGACAAAAAAACCACCCCGAACCTTCTGCACTGGCAGAGGTAGATAACTTGTTATAGCTACTGATAATCATATCCTTAAGGTGGGATGGTTAAGGTGTGCCTACAATACACCCTAAGTCTGCTCTTTTCCATCAGAAGGAAGAGGGGGCTAAAGGACCTGCGGGTCCTCGTTGTAATACTCTGCATCAGACCAACAGGCTGGCTCCGAGGCGCAGAGCTGCAAGCTGAGACATGAGAAGTGTGGAGGCCTCCTGTCCATACAAACGGGGGAAGCTGCAGCCATCTCCAGCGTGGGGCCTGCTGCCAGCGAGTGCCCAGCTTAGCAAATCTCAGTGATCCCGTGGATGTTGGGGCAGTAAGGCTCGCTGTGGCTTTCTTCATCAGCTGTAAGATATGAAATATATACACTAAACATGCTGAAATCACGAACAATGTTAACTGGGCTCTGGATTTGTTGATGTTCAGATGCTTAAATAAAGCTACATTAAAATCAGGACATCTGTTTATAAAACTGCTTTTAAGAAAGATGTAAATTCTGCCTCCCTTAGTCCATTCATTATGAAAAGTTTAAACAACCCAGGGAATAATATAATTAAATCTATTTATTTGGCAAGCAAGGTATAAAAGCTCTTCTTGTTTCTACCAGGGTTGCTGTTTTGAAATTGTGTTAGAGTTGGGGCCCCTGCTGAAAGGCTGGGGAAGTATTGATGCTCATGCTTCTTGGATTGTACTTGTTCTGTTTGCACAAGTGTTTTGGATCAACAGAAATGGCAGAAATTGCCAGGTGGGTTTAATGCTTCTTCAGTAAAGCAGGAATGGCTTCAGGCTTAGCTACACTAATACTGTTTTCCTGTCAGCTCCTTGAGTGTGTGTGTGTGGAGGTTGTGTGGATTGTGTTTGGATTGTGAAGTAAACTTTTTTTCCCTTACTCCATGCCAAAAGATACTTTCTGTGCTGGAGAGTAATGGCTACTGAATAGAGGCTTGAACTCTGTTTTGTATTCAAGGCCTATGGGTGACATCCAAAGTCAGGTTGGATGGGGTTCGGAGTAACCTGGTCTAGTTAAAGGTGTCCCTGCTTGTTGCAGGGAGGGTTGGACTAGATGGCCTTTAAAGGTCCCTTCCAACCCAAACTGTTCTATGATTCTGTGATTCTAACTGGTTTACAACACATGTATTTTAGACTAGGCAGGCTGAAAGGGCCAGGCACCTTGCGGGATTTTCACCTGACAGGAGCAGGCTTCTTCTGTGTGTCTAGATCATTTGAATTTGACTCTTGATTCTAGTTGTGGTCTTAGATATACAAACTGAACTTCAGGCAGCTATGTGAGAAGTTTTTTATAAGCAGCTCCTGAAAGCATGCTGCAATGCTTCTAAAAGCTTGTGAGCCTCTTGAACTGCCATGTATCTTAGTGCTGAGTCCATAGGACCAGTGGCCAATAGGACAATATTCTGCTAGAAGCCAGAGACTGTGTCTTCTGATCAAATAAGAGTTATACTCCTGCTTGCTGAGTAGAGGCTGCCCTATGCCTGAGGTCTACAAAGCAATTGTAAGCCAGGCCAATATTGATGATGCATGAAAACACTAGCATTCTGCTGCTCTTGCAATATTCTAAGCTCAATTTTTCCTCTCTCGGCCATGGCTGCTGGGGCTTGAGAGATCTTCCTGCGTGGCAAAATTGGGATGAGCAGTCTCACAACTTCTTGTACCAGAAACATAGGCAGCACAAAAATACGCTGCCACTCTGGAAGACAGCAATATGTGTTATTTACTCCTGATATGTGCTTCTTGGTCTTCCCTCAAATAGATACTGATTCCAGAGTATCAGTCTCGTATGATGAGCTGGAAGAAGCTTTAAAACTTCAAGGATAGGGTCTAAACCATGAGGTCCTGGACATGTTTACTGCTTAGAACTCCTGCAAAACTCAACCCATGGCAGAGTGAGTCATCTACTTCCCGTTCTTGTCTGGATTGTTCAGTCTTTGAGGGATGAGTTTACAACAAAATCCTTCCTCGTTTGCAAGTATTCAATCAGTGTATATTTTTTTCTTTTCAGTATCCATCAAACTGAAGTTTAGGGGTTTAATTTTTGACACTGATCTGTGTGTTAAGAAAAAAAATTGAACTTAAGCAGACAATCAACAGTCTGGTCAGTGTCTTGTTCTCCTGACAGGCTTTTCCAGGCACTCTAGTAATAACAAACCGGATTATTTATTAGCTGCTAAACCATACAACAACTTGAATTAAAAACAGCTGTTTCCTTAATAGCACTTCTGAGCTGAATGAGTTCTTGGAGCCCTTGTAGATCACAAGCATGCTCATCTCATGTTAGAACTGAAGGTTAGTGAAATGCAGTTCTACTTTTCCTGCTAAAGACCCCGAAAAGTAGGAAGTGATAAGTAATTATTTGAACCAACTGAAAGGCAAGGAATACCAAATACTATTAAATCTATTAAGTCTTGCTGTATCTCTGAAGCTATGCATTGGAACACTAGCTGAAGTTGTTCTTTGTTTAGGATTGTTTTCTGATTATATTATTTGGTTCCCCAGTTAACTCAGCAGCTGGAATTCATTTACTCTGCCAGTCTGAACAGTTAAATAGCTGTTGCAGGTATTTTTCATGATGTGATATTCTTTGGTATTAATTGTCACTTCCTGATAATAATCCTACCTCATTTCTTATTACCATTTATACACTCCATTTAGCTCACTTTGTTTAATTAAAGTAAGTTCTTGGTGTTCATTACCATAAATAGTATTACGTGGCTTTCTATTCTGACCCACACTGAGATCCTCTTCTGTTTTTTTTATATTGTTTTCCTCTCTAACAAATGTTTCTAAGAATTTTTAGAACAGTAACACATCCTTTGCAGAGGATGTGTATGGAAAAATAAGTTTCAAAACCAGCTTCAACAGCTGTGACATTGTTTCTTTTCTGTACCATTTTTTTTTGCCTGCTTTGAAAAGGGACTTGCATGGTTTGAGTTCTTGGTATTTTTAAAATTTTTTTTTTAGTCCTCCTTCAGGGGAGGAGTAATTTGGTTTTTCCTCATTAATAGCTGTGCCTTCTCTAGAGATTCATTAATGTAACTTATCCACAGAGGCACTTGCTCCTTCAAGCGTATTTGTAACAGTCCCTGCCTGAAGCCAGCTGTTCCCTTTGATTCTTTTCAACCATGGAGAGTTTTCTTAACTTTTGCTGTGACTTCTCACTGGCAAATAATGTTGTTGTACCATAAACAGTAGAGTCACCTGCTCTGAAGTGTTACCCAAGGTAAGGCTATGTGAACGCTCACTGGTAAAACTATTGCTTAAACTTCACTTTGGTTTTATCTTTTTTTCCCTTGTTGCATTTTAAAATTATTTTTTTCCCCTACTGATTATCCACACAGTGGATCCTGTTATTTTACTAAGCATGTGCCAAAACAGAGTGAGTTTTCTGTCCTACATGTATCTGCGTGAAGCAGAATTGGAACTGGACAAGAACATTGTTTGACTCAAACTTTTCTCCATCCCTCTAGCTGCACTGGTAGGTTAATATTCAAGTGCTTTGGAGGATGAAATCCTCCAGAAATCTCATCTCTGAAGTCCTTTTTCAAAAGTAGCTGGACTTGAATTACTGGACGCAAATAGTAAAGGTGCACTTTGTGCAAATTCACACAAAGAAAAGCTTAATTTAGTATTTTTGGAATTACCCTTCCCTTCCTTCCTCTCAGTCTCCTTTAAAGGAATTTTATTGAACAATGGGGGAAATTTTTCTAGAGGAGACTTAATGAGAAGGGGACTAATGAGCCTGAGTCATCTTTTGCAGCTGACAGATGTGTCCATTTAAGTAAGAGGCTACTCACGGTTTATACATTGTTCACTCCCAGTTTGTAAATATCTGAGCAGGGTTGTGGTTTGGCATCCGAGACCTCCAACTGGATGTAACATCTCAGAATCATGACATTGGCTTTGTACGTGGGATTGTGTGGGCAGCTCTTCCACGGCACCTCCACCTTAAGCACTGAAGGCTGCTATTGTTTTCTCGGAAACACTTGTAAGACTGGACACTTTAACAGAATAAAAGTTTTAATTTTTAATTTGCATTTTCCTTTTTTATGTCTGCTTTCTTTTCATTTTCCTGCACGCGAAGGCACTTGGCTTTTCACGAGCTCACTTTTTTCAGAAGACAGATGTTAATAATTCCAGCTATTGTGTAGAATTATTTGGTTTCTTTTACTCATCTCATGAATCCTTGTGGATTATGGCATTCCTTTATGAATAAAGAAAAAGATGTGCAGTGAAAGAGGTGCTGCTCCGTGACAAGCTTGGATGGTGTTATGTATTTCACTGTGACTTTAACAAATGGCTGATACAGTTTGTTGCCACATAAAAGACTGTTGAAGTATGGGCTACACAGTCCTATAGAAGCTCAGTTGGGTTTTCAAAATGCATGTTGTGCTCCTCTTCTCTGGGAAAGGGATAGGGACTGAAGTCAGCGGAGGAAACTGTCTGTTGCCATAGCAATTGTGTCTTCAGTTAACTACTGGTAACAAATTATTTCAGTTTGTTTCCCAGTGGTCTGCCTATTCCATGCACTACTTTTTCAACCAAAAATGCTGGCAGATAGCGTTTTTCCTAATGGATCATGTTCTTGATGAGTTACAGAGAATAAGCCTGTAACTTTTGAAGACAGTTTGATTTTTCTATGTAGCTCCTTTATTGCATACAAAGGTATTTCTCTTGTGCTTTGCCTTCCCTTGCTTCCTTTTTCCCCAGACTACTTGGCCATGGGGACATTGGCCCTGCTCCAGTGACAGAGAATGTGAGCAGGCTGTGAAGCAGGTGAAAGGTGCTGCTTGTTGGTATTGATGAGTTTTAATGAAATGCTTGGCAGGACTGAACCAAGAAAGGAGAGGACAAAACACCCCTTGTCATCTAAGGCTCACTGGAACTGCAGCTCCTTTTTTGTGAGGCTGTAGCAGGTCTTTGAATAGCTGGGCAAAAGGAAAGAGTGAAAGGTACCATCAAAGAAAACTGGTGTTCGCTGGATTCCTGCAGGGGTGAATGAGCCTGAGGGTAAAGAAGTGATCTGTCTTTTTTTGAAAAAGACTTTTAATCCTGATAATGCCAAATTTTCTTCATACCTCACTGAAAAGCATAAAGATGTCATAGAGGCAGCTGGGAACTATATTGGTTTTAATCTGGTAAAATCCTTTAGCCCAACTGTGCCATAGTCTTTTTACATTGCTCACTTTTGAAGAAAGCAACCATCATGTTTTTACTTGTTGATGACAATGAAAATACTGTTGATGGAAAATTACTGCATTTCTGACACTTCTGATAACTTGAAAGAAAGTACTGCCAATACAAGGAAAACAAAAGTATTCAAGTATCTATGCCATTTTAAATACTAATATACTATTTAATACAATTCAAATACTTGTTATGGGTATCGTTGTTCCTGTGCTCCTTGTTGCTCGTTAAATATCCTGTCGCTTGTTGCTGATTTGTATCGAAGGCTTCAGGAGAGGATATAAGAGACGTAACTGCTATTTTACCTAATAACTCTGGCAGCTCCGACGGCAGCAGTTTTGGCCAGAGTGCTGAGCTGCCCAAAAAGCCTCTGGAGAGCTGGGAAGCTGGCTTGGCTCCAGGTGGTTTCAGTAGGAACTGGTGTTGAGGAGGAAATTTAGGATAATTGTGCCAGTCGAAAAGGCATTTGACACACTCGCGCTTTGTCGCTGCGGGGTTGTCCGTGTTCCAGATGTCCCTTGCTCCCCTGCCTTTCATGCGGATGCGGGATGGGCTTTGGCAGCCCCCCATGGGGTTTGCCAGGAGTGTGCTCTTCCTTATGGAGCTGGCAGGAGAAAAATGTTGCTTAGTAGTCTGCAAAAGAGCTCTCGGAAGGAGAGGAAGGGAAGGAAAAGAGGGTCATTTCCCAGTTTTGTCTGAGTACTTTCTACTTTCCTTATTTAAACATGCTGGAAGAGAAGGTATTTACAAAGGTGATGTCCTTCTCTTTGCCTTTTTTGGGGGATTGTGTGGCGCGGGTGGTTTTCCTCTTGCTGAAAAGGTCTTCCAAAACCTCAAAATAGGACCACGTCTGGGATGGCAAAGAACTGAAGGACTCCTAAGGACAGACACAGATGAACTCTCCTGTCACCAAGATGGGTTGCCTCCCCTGGTTTATGCAGTCAGTTACTTTCTGGTGTTTGTGTGCTGCTATCTGCTGTTTATGTTGCTCAAAACAATCCATCGAACAGGAAAGCTGTGGTTTATGGTCGTGCGTATGAGCTAAAGCAGCTTCTGAAGTCATCACATGTGCGTAAGGTGGGGAGTGGACAAGATGATGTGCTAAATTGCTGGGGTAAAAAAAAAAAGCCATGACTGGGAATGAGATGTACATGACATGATGAATGACAGGGGTCAGAGAGGGACTGAGGAGTGGCTTCAGGAGTGTGTGTAGAAGGCATATTTCTCCAGCATTGCTGCCTCCTGGTGAGGTGAATCCTCATGGGATCGACTTGCAATAGGAACAGTAGGATTTTTTTCCACTAGTAAAACATCTTTAAAAAACCCGTTTCAGCTCCATCAGTTGGTGAGCCTTTTAACAGGAAGAAGGAACTACTTGATTATTTTTTTGAGTCTTTCACCTTTGAATGCTGATTGTTTCCCCTCTGCGTTTGTAGCCCAGTGATTAAAGTCTCTAACAGAATGTAGCTTTTTGAACTACCAAATTTATATCCTCTTGTGTGCAGAGAAAAGCTTGAAAACAAGCTGTAAATGCGAAGAAAAAGATGGGTTTTTCCAGTGAAACACTGAATTCCATTTTTATTTAAAAAAAATAAAAGATGGGGAGGGATGATTATCCAGAATTAGTTCCCTTACAGAACAGAAGACTTTTTTTTTTCAAATAATATCTCTTTAAGATTAGTTTTTATTTGCTAGTAACTATATTTGGAAGCAAACACCTTCCCATCAGCATTTTGCACGCCTGCATTTTGTTGAGTTTTCTTTTGAGGTGAGTGATACATGAAACCACCCCCAGGATGTTATTTCTCTGCTGAAAGGATGTTTTCAGAGTTTCCCGAAAGAGACAAACTTTTTTTTTTTTTTTTTTTCCTCTGGAGAGAAAAACTTTCCCCAGGGATTCCTGTGCGCTGGGAAGGATGTGTCGGCGGGGAGCGCCACCGCTGGGCTGGCATCTGTTCTTCACTATTCTGCCTTTTTTATTTTTAACTAGTTTCTGCCTTTTTCTCTGGTTTGAACTGTGGCTTTGGGTTTATCATTGACAGGCTCATTTGGAGCTGCAGGAGGGTGAACTGAGCAAGGGGAGGTGTGTATTGCTAAAGAGCAGCTGTGAATGAAAATTACAGAGGTGTTCTCTAGGACTTCTACAGAACCCTTAGTGACAGCTCTTGAGGTTTAACACCCTTTAGTCTGACTGCCATCTCCTGGGTCTCCGGAGACCCTTCCAGGTGCTGAGGTGCCAGTAGGACTCGCTGACTGAGCAAAAATGACTCTGTAGGAGCCTGAATTGCCACTTTTAAATTTGTTTCAAAACTTTTAGATCTTTTCATCCCACTTGAATCTTATTTTACCACCGTGTTTACCAGCTTAACTGTTCTATTCGTCTTTAATCTGGATTAATAATTAAAACAGCGATTTCTTCTTGGAGTTAAGAAGTGAATTAAGTTTGCGATCGCACCAGAGCAGAACGTTTTTATGCACTTCCAAGTAGCTGCAAGAGCCAGAGCAAAACTCTGCTGCCCAGAATGTCCCTGCTGGGAACAAATGGCCGGAGATGGGGACAAAACGCCTCGAGAGGCAGCTCCGCTGGCTGCGCAACAGTCCGGCTGCCCAGCACTTGCTGTCATCACATGCTGGGGACAGGATCACGTGAAGAGGCGGGGAGTCAGCCCTGCGGAGCCTGGGTGACATCGTGGTGTGGCTGGTGGGACCCTGGGAGCTTTTGCCTCCGATGGCGTTTGTAACCCAGCATCAGATCCAAAAGGTAAGGGATGGCACCCCGGGAAGGAGCCTGGCTGTAGTGCAGGCAGGTGATGCTACTTGTAAGACCCGGTTGCTGCTAGTTAACCCATGATTACAACACTTCATGTTCTTCTCAGCTTCTTGTATTGCATTCATTTTGAGCGTGTGAGGATCCTGTCGTGGCTACAAACCTCTTCCAGAGGGCAACTTGTCCCGCAGAGCTCTTGGAGGAATTTCTGTCATGCCCTTCTGTCTCCACTGCTGAGCTCTCATCTGTGAAGCTGAAATCTCCCTGTCAGGGGATAATCCCCAGGGCATTCTATATAAAGAAAGTAATGCCAACAGAGTTACAGAGTTCACTTCATTTTGTAAGGGATTGTGTAGTCAACCATGAGAAATCGCCCAGGGATTTTTCCCTTAGAGAAAACAGCTTGTAAAGGAATCTCATTCTTATTTGGACTCCAGATATGACTGCTCTGATCGCGTTAGCAGGCTTTGTGATTTAATAGTTGCTGGTCACACATCTTAGATAAGATACCCTTAAGCCACAGAGGCTCTAATGATGATATCTTCTCTGCTTTGTGGACTGAAGTATTGAGGTACGTTGTTCTTAACAACATATATGAGCCTGTTAATGATCTTTTTTTTACAATAGAAATGTTTCTTGAAATTAAGAGCAGGTTGTCTAGCTGAAGTTGGGGTGCTTTTCACGCTGAGCTGAGGCACAGCGAAGGGCCAGGGCTGTTTTCTCTTTCTTTGTGCTGCCTTTCCCCAAAGACTCCCGAGGAGAGCAGTCACCCCGTTTCTTCCAGTTCCACGAGGATGGCTTCCTTGTCCTCGAGCATTTTTTCACTGTGGAGGAGTGTGACAGCATGAGGAGCGCGATTCAGAGAATCATAGCGGAGATGGAAGTGCCACCACACTGCCGCACCGAGTTCTCCACCAAGGAAGAGGAGCAGCTCCAGGCGCAGGTACCAAGAAGGGCAGGGCTGTCCCCCTCTGAGCACTGGAAGGAGAAAGGGAAAAGGCAGATAGATGCCCAGGATTCACTCTGGGGGAACACAACCCTTCCTTCCTTCTAGCTGAATGTAACACTGTAAGAGACTCTTTTTTTTTTTTTCCAGCTTTCTACAAATGTTTGGCGCGTGTGGCCCTGCTGTGCTTTCAGCCCCTACAATTATTGCCCCCGGTAGCCGCAAGCAGCTCTCATAGATCGCTTTGTGCTTGTTCTGCAGACAGAAAATAGCACTTTTTCAGGCAGCCAGCAAAAGAAAAGCAAGGGTATCCTCTGTGAGAGGTTCTTGTAAAGTCCTAATCAATGCCAAGAGATCTAGTTTTGTGAAAAGCCTTTTTATGAGTGATTTCTATTGACTGTGTTTTGTTTATGCTGCGGCTTGGTGGGAAAAAGATGCAGGTGAGTACAAATGCTTTGATCAAAGCTTCATTTATGTTTTTTGCAAGGATTCTATCCTTACTGAGCTCTTATCCCTGGCAGGGTAGCTCGGATTATTTCCTAACCAGTGGAGACAAGATTAGATTCTTCTTTGAGAAAGGTGTTTTGGATGAGAGAGGTAAGCCCTGGCCCGAGCTAGCCACGGGATGGGGGACAGGAGAAGGCTGAGTGAGGGGTCAGGGACAAGTTTCCAGCTGTAGGGACGATTCCTGCTTGCAAACAGTACTGAATCCTAGCTTTGTTTTGCAGGTAACTTCCTAATTCCAAAGGAGAAATCCATCAGCAAGATTGGCCACGGTATGTTTAGAAGACGGAGCTTTGGGAGGGATGAACAAAAGGGATGTGTTTTTCAGATATGAGGCTTTCTCCAGACCTGCTCACTATAAATAATCTTGGCTTGGCCATCCTCGTTGAAACCTTTCTGAGCAGAGAAATGACTTCTTCCCTCTTCTTTTGCTTCTCTGTGCCCCCTCGGGATAACCCCATCAAATATCGCAGTCCTCACCCCCTCTTGCTGCTGTGGCCACGCAGCTCCTGTCTTTGCAACCCCGGACTGTTTTACTCTGTGTTTCTGCATTAAATTCTTCAATTTGGTATCTACACGTCAGGCTGCTTTTCCCCATGTCTCTCTGTCGTTGTCTGCAATTCCCTCTGTGCTGCCCCTCACTCGTTGCTGTCAAAGGACTTAAATCTTCTGTTATGATCTGTTTCAAAAAAAACCCACCCAAACCCTTCTAGGCGTTTTTTCAGCTGTACATAGCTCAGAGTCACTGACATGTGAAAGTTTGGACTTTAGCCCTTGTCTCCTTTATGTAAGAAATTGCTCTAACAAATTTACCATTTAAGACTGGTCACGTTCAGTACAGATCAAACTGTGTCTTCTGTGTCTTGTGCAGTGGTGGGTTGCCAGGGCCAAAGCAGTCCTCCCTTCTCTGATGTCAGCAGCACCTTTTCTTTACCCTTGCTGGTTTCAGTTTGACCTATTTTCTCTCTCCCAGCTACTGAACTTGCTTTTTGATCTATTTTCCTTCAAACAATACATTGAAAATGAAAGCAGGTTTCCCTGCATCTCCAAAGATGTGAACTTTGTTCAGATTAAACTTCACTGGGAAATTCAGTACTGAGAGTTCTCAGTTCTTTGGTTTTCTTAGAAAAATCACTTTCCCCCTGCA
>JAOQGH010000007.1:6288763-6358655 GCA_025769975.1 Gallinago jamesoni | reverse complement strand
TACTTCAGCTTTTCCCCAGGGGAAGTGAAAACAACTGTAGATGCCTGCTGACTCAGCAACTTAACAATTCAAAAGGCTTTTTTTTTTGACTTAATTTTTTTTTATAATTCCTCCTTGGTCAAGTGTTGCCTCATCCCTTACTCAGGAGCAGCCCCTGCTGGACCCAGTCGTGGGTCCTCCTGGCAGATTTGTTTATGGTGAGATCGGGCCATGATTCCAAATCTTTGCTTCGTGGTTTTGCCAGAACTGGGCTGTAACAAGTGTGTGTGTGCGCGCGCAAGCAGCTCTGATCTGCAGGCTGTGGTGCCCTGCAAAGGGCACCAAAGATAAGCTCTAGATCATTTTTGTAATAAATATTTTTTTGGTAGGTCTTAAGAACTGTGTTTTATAAAGGGCGAATCCGCCTGTCTGCCTCAGGGTCATGTATAGTGGTTGACTTAGCATGTGCATAATATAATATTTAATAATAAATTTTTGTTCACTGTTATACACTGCTTTTTATATGGCTGCAGCACGTGGCCAGTGAGTGATTATATTTTGAGTCTCTAAAGAAGATTGTACAAACTTACAAGTGTTGTATCACTCCTGGGAGGGATGAAAGTTTCTGGCTGCAATTTATCTTGCTCGGCTGTCGTCTCTGCAGCTCATCGCCGAGAGCTGCCAAGTTCCCTCGTTAATGAAATCTTCAGCGTGAGCCTTTTCTTTCCCCTTAGCTTTACATGCTCATGATCCTGTCTTCAAGCAAATCACCCACTCCTCCAAGGTGCAGGTGAGCTGTTGCTGATTCCCAGAATGGTCGGGGGGAGGGGAGATAATTCTGAAGTGGCTGATCTTAGTTTTCTAGACTCCTAATGACAGTAATTTTGTCTGTAAAAGTAAATTTAAATATCTTCAAAGGTAAATTTAAATATCTTGAAAAAATACTGCTTTATACCGTGCAGAAAACAGCAAACATAAATCTTGGAAAGTTTTCTTGCAGGAATTGGGAAGAAAATTAGGCCTTGAGAAACCGGTAGTTGTACAAAGCATGTATATCTTCAAGGTACAGTAATTCAAATAGTCTTGTCACTTGAGAAACAAGACCCTGTTAGGTGGGAAGCTGTGAAACTCTTCACACATCACCTTTCTTTCCTTGCAGCAACCTGGCATTGGCGGAGAAGGTGAGATTCTTATTATCTCTGTATCACACTGCGAATAATACTCCTTTAGGAGAGGAATATTACCAGGAAAAAAGCTCAGAATCAGACTTAAGCCTGTGAGTTTTGTGGTCGAAACCTTCTTAAAATCATTAAAAAGCATCCACTTTTTCAAGAGATGCTTTTACATCATATGGAACTTGAACAAAGAGCTGCTTTTACTGTTACATCAGGCTGAAAGGTGCTTTTTTTATCTAAGATTTAATGTGTGACAGATGGGTGGGCAGGATAGGTCAGGTTGAGAAGTCAGGGAGAAGAAACCAGCTGTCCTTCTAGTGGTAGTGAATTCCTCAGGTGTTAGAAAACCTCCTCTCCTTGCAGTGACCCCGCACCAGGATGCCACCTTCCTGCACACGGAGCCTCTGGGCAGAGTCCTGGGGTTTTGGATTGCCCTGGAGGACGCCACGCGAGAGAATGGCTGCTTGTGGTTCATTCCTGGCTCTCACACCAGTAAGAGTCCTGGGAGTTTGGTGGGTGCTGTGAAACACCCTCCCTCATCTTGATAGGGGGTGGAGGGTAACACGGACTGTGTTATGTTCTTTACGTCACCCAGTGCCTGCAGAAACACACTGCTAGTCTTGTTTATTGGAAGGATGAATTTATTTACTACAAGGATCTCCTCCTGTGCTGTTGTCAAATCTACAACCGCATTTTTCAGGAGGTTATTAACTGCCTCACTTTGCTCTTGGCCACCAGTCCATCACATGAGTCTAACATAACAATATTTTTTAATAAAAAAATAGGTAGTATACATGACTGACAGCGATCAGTGTGCCCTAGAGGCAGTAAAAAACAGAAAACTGTGCTGTTAATCCAATTGTGGTTACACACACAGCAACCGCCTGCGGTCTCAACAGCCATTACGTGAGTCTGTGCTGATCTGGTTTTGTCTGTTTAGTTTAAGTTGATATCTAGCATAGAGACAAAGAACCACAGAATCAGAGGGTACAGGGGCAAGGAAGGACAGTCCTCAATTTTTATTTACTCCAGAACCTGTTAAAACTGCTCCTGAATCTTTTCTTTTTACTCCAGTATTACTTCAGAAGCCTCCTCTGTGCGATTCAGAGTCTCCATTGCCAGACCACTGAGATTTAAGATTTTAATCTAAATATCTTAACGTACTGGGTCCTTTCTTCCTGCAGTGAAGCAGGTCGTTGCTCTGTGTTGATGTTCCTTCCACAGTTTTGACTGTAGCCTTGAAAACGTGCATCTGGACTGCAAAGAGTAATAATCCTTTTGCTTTCCAGAGTGGGAATACACCAAGAAATCACTTTTTTTTTTTTTCCTTCCAACCACTCACAAAACTGTTTCTTTTCTAGGTTCCTTCACAAAGATTCCCCTCCCTCCCCCTTTTCTCCCCCTTTTCTCCCAGCCAATAAAATTTTTAGTCCTGACAAGCTCTATGTAAGAGAAATAAAAAACCTCTTCCACACACTCAATTGTCAAATATTGGTCTGAATTTCAGTAAAGGAGGAAAGCTTCCAAGTGTATGTGAGGATCTTTTGGACACCGTCCAGGCTATCGGGGAACAGCCAGTCTCCCAGGGGAGCACAGAACAAAACCAGATCAGCACAGGCTCGTGTAAGGGCTGCTGTGACCACTGGTGGCTGCTGTGTGTGTAACCACGATTGGATTAACAGCAGAGTTTTCTGTTTTTCATTGCCTCTAGAGCACACTAATCAGCGTTAAACTGTTGCTCACCTAAGCATTCCCTCAGTGAGTATGATGATAGTGTTCTTAAAGATTTTTTTTTTTTAACTCATTCCTTGTAATTCTGAAGTGGGTCTGCACTCTGATTGCAACTTATGCTCTTAGTAGAAAGGAGAGATGGACCAAAGGTTGGCTTTGCCTAAGTGTAGGATTATTTGTGTTCCTACGGGGCTGTGTTGCAATGCACAGGAAGAGCCAGAAAGGCAAACAAAAGGCAGTTGTTTTTTCAGCTTCTGCCACAGCTGGAAAATCCTAAATCTTTGCTTAATGGAAAAAACACATACACAAATTACTAAGGAAAAAATGGAATATACTATAATAATAAAGTTCCTACCTTTTGCCAAGAGAAATCAGATATTCTTGCTCTGCTGTGCAGAATGCAACTGGCTGTTTAATCCTTATGTGTGTTTGCTTATTTTGTGGATTTGCAGATGGAATTACCCGGAGAATGGTCCGTGCAGCTCCAGGTACCTCAACGTGTGTAGAGTTTGTAGGGTCAGAGCCAGCCTACGATGACAGCCAGTTCATACCTTTGCCTATAAGTAAAGGTAAAAACAACCCCCAAACAAACCTGCTTTACAGCTCAAGAAAAGAGCTAAAATTGTATTTTAACACTTTCAACTTCCCTTATATTTTAAATCCTGCACTCAGAATTTGAAAGAAGCAGTACAGATGTTTCTTTCAAACAGGTGGACTCATTCTCATCCACGGAGAAGTCGTCCACAAGAGTGATCTGAACAGCTCGGACTCTTCTCGCCACGTGTTCACCTTCCATGTGATGGAAGCCAAAGACACCAGCTGGAGCAAAGAGAACTGGTAAGGTCATCATCCTAACAAGCAGCTGAGCAAACGAGACCCTTTCCAGTGCAATACCCAGGACAAACTTCTATTGATGGCCTTGCATGTTATGGTTTCTGTTGGTAGTACCTCAGTTAGCATTGATTTCCTACCTGTAGAACTGGAATAGCTTCTGAAATTTCATTTTTCCCTCTTCCTTACTTCCTAGGCTCCAGCCAACTCCTGAACTGCCTTTTCCATCGCTCTACACTTGAAGCTAGTGATCAGCTTCTGGAGTTAGTAGCTGATCAGTATTCCTTTCTGATCACGTTCTCTTTAAGTACAACTTCCACTAGATCAGCTCTTGAGATTAATTAATCCTGTCCTCAGAAAAAGCACCCTTGACACAGCTGAATACACCTGAATTAGGCAGGAGCTTCTGCTGCAGCATGGGCCCTACTAGTATGAGAACAGTCGCCCAGCCCTTTGGGTAAGGAAACTTCTTCAATCTTGAGAAGAGACTGTTAAAGACCATTGCACCTTGACTGGCACCAATTAAGAAGTATTTTTTCTTGCAGACACTCATTATTTTCTTCTGTTTAAGTCAAGAGCTGTCTAGTGTGTTTCTTGGCTGTGTTGATCCCAGCAATGCAGGTGAACACATCGTGGGAAGGTGGCTGATTTCTACTCTTAGGTCTCTGTCCTATTGTTTGAATAATAGTGATTAAAACCAATCCTATTGTGGAGAAAACGAAGTAGGAAGTTTGCTTCTATAATCAATCTTTTAAGTATTTCTAGCAAATTGTAGCTGAGGGTTTGATCTCTGTGTTGATTAAAAATGTTTTAACAGTTCTTTAAGATTCATATTGAAATTACAAAAACAACAAAAAAACCCCAATCAAAATCCTAACATTTAAATAAAAAAATAGAAATTCTTCTTTTTGTCTCTCTCATCTTTTCTTTGAAGAAGACAGAGTGTCCTTCTCCCAATAGATGGGACCTGGGCTGAGTTGTCTGATAACCAGTTTGAACCCTCAGTGTGGGCAAGAGCAATTATCCCCCAAATCCCAACAAAACCAAAGCAACTTATAGCAAGGTGAAACCTAAGGAACATAAAGAAACCTAAGTTACAGCCGAAGCAAGCTCGAGCCTGTATCCAAAGCTGAACAGAAGCTGTGTAGGTGTAATCTCACTGGCACTGGTGCAGTGGCAATCCAAGATATGAGCCTGGTGTCATCAATGCACTAATTACATGGTAGAAACATCAAGGCTGCTTGGAGTCCTGGCACAGTGAGCCCTGGTTCTTGCTGACTCATCCCTTTTGAAAGAGTATTGCTTGCCTCTGGCATTTGTTTGATATGAAATAGTCAAATTTGGTTTCTTTATGGGAAGAAGTTTCCTTTTGGGCTTTGTGGTGCTGAACCCGCTCTGCATTGCCCAGCAAAGAATTCATCACAGAGGGAGGATTGGGTGGCTGTAGCAGGAATTGGGAAGCTGGATAACGGCAGCGGCAGTAACCTTGAGCTCAAAGTTTGTGCAGGGAGAGCTGCCTCCCTCCCCTACCTCTTCTACACTTTGTTAAAAAGCTGTGAGCAGGAGGGAGGAAAAGTGACTTCACCTCTGGTCCTATTTTATGATAAAGTTGAAGGCTGTGGCTTGTGATGGAAGCAACTAAAGTGTTTTTTCATATCTTTCCATTAGCAGAGTTAATAATTCAGAATAGCACCTTTCTGCTGAGGAGTGATAGTCTGTCCTCATTACATGCACCACTTCCTGCAATGTATTAAAAACACCTAGTTCAAGCGTGTAAATAAAAGCAAGAAGCTGGATTAGATTTGTAGGATTTCCTGTTAAATGTGAAGGAAACTCAGTCTAGCACAATTACTGAGCTTGGTTTCCCAAGAAAAGTATCTGATGATTTATTGCGTCATTAACCAAAACCCACTCTGGACAATTTTGACATCCTCAGGAAAAGTGATATCAAATCTCAGGAGCCCTGCCCAGGTAAGGGGGGTAAATTGGGCAACACTGCCTGTCGGCCAGTCGAGTCCTGGCTTGTTGTGGGGATAAACACAGTATTAGATTCTGGGGCAAAATTTTGCTGGCCCAGAGCACCAGTATCACTCCACCCCCAGTCTTATTCTCACTCCTAAACAACAGCCTCAGGGCTGGGACTGTGGGACAGTACTGTGCGAGGTATCTTAGATTAGCACAAAACTGTTCCTAAAATCAGTAAAAGAAGTGTCAGAAATTAACTTCATCCTGCAAACAAGAATCCTGGGATGTAAATGTTCTTGGACCCTTCCCAGGGGAAGGGGAGAAGCAGGGAGGATGTGGGTTCATGTGTCTTGTTCTCATGGACGCTTGGTAAACTGGTGAGAAGAGATTGTCAATAGAAAGTGTTTAATACATAAAAATTAGGTTGTTTTTTTTTTGCTATAAAATGGTAGTTATAATTTTAATTATATGGACAGAATTAAATTGCTTTACTCAATTGGTTGATGGAAGTGTTTTAATAAATTATTTGATTAAACATCTAGCTGAAAAAATGTGAAAAGTAGAAAACCGCAACAGTATTAATTTATTGACTTGAACAGATTTTCTGCTTTCATGATTACTGTGTAATCAGGTTTTTCTGTGACTTTGCTTAGTTTTTTTTTCTTCTTTATTGAATGCTATTCCAAATGAATTTAGAGATTAAAATCTTGAAAAAGACAAAACAATTCTTCTTCTTGCGTAAACCTTTAGGGCTAAAACTGCAACCCTCTTGCCTAGTACTGTTTGGAATAAACAGTCTCTTACGTTCTCGAACCTCCTGCATCTGTCCCAGATAAATTTAGGTATTACAGCTGCTGAATTTGAAGTCGTGTTCGTACATCACAGTGCGTTAGTATGGCTCTTGTTGACGGTGACTGGATACATTGGGACAGTTGTAGTCACTTTGTGTAGATGGTGGTCAGCCTCATTTATAAAACATGCTTGAAATGGTGCTTATGCAGAAATGAGGAGTTCGCATACACAGTAATACAAGGTGGCAGGGCTCAGGAGAATAAAAGTAATTTGGGCTCTGATGCAATACAGAGGTGGCATAATCCGAGAGGTTTGTCCATTTATTTTTTTTTCTCTCATTGACTTACCTCTTCCTATACCTCCTTTGCCTCTGAGCACCCAGAAGAGACAGAAAAATAGCATTTGTGTTCAATAATCCAATTTACAAGTCACATTTGTGTTCTTCTGAGAACATAAATCAACTCATGCTGTTTTAAACAGGGGAAAAAAATTAAGACCAAACAAATCCTTTATTTTAAATAGGTTTTTCATTTCTGTTTTTAACAGTTTTAACTGCTGTACCAAAAGCAGTGTATAGATCAGCTTTGAGGTCTCATTACAGTGCATCTTCTATTACCACTTCTTTCTAGAAAAGGAGAGATGTCTGCTCCTGGAAATGCTTCTAAGCCATAAACATTATCTGGAGGTAGAGAGGCAACAGCAGATTATCGATTTGGGTTGTATAAGCTTCCAAAAGAGAAACTAAACTCACAGATGCCAGAATCCAGGCATAGCTGGAGTTCAGATTCACGCTGCTGTCAAAGATCAGAATAAGAGCCACAGCAATGATCTGAGCAAAAACAGCTGTCATCGTCCCTTCAAAGGTCTTCTTTGTTCCTGGCCATTTGATTTCCCCCATTGTACTGCCAAAAACAGAGGCAATAGTGTCTCCTACCCCTACTGCCAGGACCCCAGAGTAGGGGACCAGCGCTCCTGCCCCAGGCAAGGTACCTTTAGGAGCACAAGATCTGGGGAACAACCATACTGGGAGGGACATGCCAAGGAGGAGATAAATATGGGTCAAGATTAGAGGTCCGCTGTCTCTTTCATCCAAGAAGAGAGACAGCAAATGCCTGAGGGTTTGCCCAAACGGTTTGATCCTGAAGTACCGAATATACTCTAAGAAGATAAACACTGCCAGACACAGTACTGCAGCAACGTAGAGAAGCTGGCGGTCATAGATGAGTCCAGGAATGTAAGTAGCTACAACAATGAAATGGAAATATTTCCTGGTTATAGTCGAGGCCTGGTGTTTTTTAGATTCAGACGATCTCTTAGCGTTCTGGTAGAGAACTACGCCACATGCTGAAGCAGCCAAAAAGGTCCAATATACAAGAAGGTAAACTCTTGTCTGTGTCTGAAAGAGAAACTGGAGTAGCCAGAACAAAGGGTTCCTCTGGATCAGTCGGTAAAGCCAAGGCATGATGACCCCTAAGCCTAGCACTGCTGTCATCGTGTGGAAGAACATGGAGGAGATCCACGTACCCGAATCCATGAAAATGAAGAGCACAGTGAAAAAAAGCCCAAGAAGAATAACTCCAACAACTGCTACCAGAAGGAAAAAGTCTATGGGATCACCTCTGCCCTCGATTACATTCAGTGAGCGTTTAATGAGCTGATTGAGAACAAAACTTATGCCTCCAAGAACTAGCAAAGCTTCTCCGGGAGTAAAACATCGAGGCAGCAAGTACAGCAAGATCATACTGAGGTAGACAAAAATTAGCAGCACTTCTAGGACCTCTATCACTTCGGAAACAGTCAAGGAGTGCTTCATGGTATAGATAATTATACTGCCAGCAATACCAGTAAGGATACAAGTGTTGGTGGGCACAGGTTTTGTGATGCCAACCGCTATTACAGACAGAAAGAGAGCGACCAGCATGCCCGTGGAAGCTACAACTATGCCAAAACGTTCGAAGTACACGATGCCAGCAGACTTGCACCTCTCCTTCATCACTATCCCCAGCAAGGGGATGACCATGCTAGCTGGCAGGAGGCCACTGTTCGCTGCCGTACGGAACTGGAACACAGCCCCCCCCAGCTGGAGCAGACGGTCCCATTTGAATTGGACATAAAAAGCCTGGACGGCGAGAGCGACGGTGCACCAGGAATAGCGGTCCCACACCACTGCGTGCACAAAGAGGACGATGACGAACACGATCAGGGATTCTACCAGCACTGGCTTGTTTAACATGTTTCCACTTCAACGTGGCTCCAGCTTTCAGAATCTTTCTCAGGAGTCCCGGCGTGCTCAACAGTTGTCCATTAGGAAGAAGTCCCTTTCACGCTACTGCAATTCCTATTGAAAAAAACAACGAAACAACAAACAATTAAAGCAACTCCTAGAAAATCTAAAGCTTCCACGCAGCTGTTTTTTTCCTTAAGCTCAATTTAAACTGATAATTATGTGCCGATCGTTAATATCAACACACAGGTGACTAAAAAAAAAGTCAGTGAGGTAATGGATCAGTCAAAACTGTGATCCCTCTCTGAGAATCAGAGAAGTCAGCCTGCGGTGACAGACATGAACCACTGGATACTGGGGCATTCAGATACAGTTTTAAATATTTGCTGTTGCAGCATCTTTGAATTGAAATGGGAAGCAAACAAGCCGTAAATATTCCCAGAAGGCTTCGTTGTGATGGTGTGAATTTGAAATATGGTTAATATAAAAGTTTAAAGGTAATTTTAGAATCTAATTTCTTAGGTGGTTCTCATGTATTACTTTATAAGGGATTTGTTTAACCTCCGGTATGTACTCCCCCAGTCTCATTATTGATATCTACATTAGCTCCCTTGTGGAAGCGTAGAACTTTATTTAAAGTTCTGCTTGGGTTTCAGTGTTGAAAAGCATCACCAGATCATAACGCTGACAAAGATCTCAGTAGTAATATTACTGGGTAATTATTCAAGTTTGTACTGTCAAACTTCCTTACATTGTGGGTCTAGACCATTTATTTATTTATGACTTTGTACTGAAAACTCTTCATTATTAATAAATTGCTTTTTGGCATCCTTATTCATATAGAGTGAAATACTTTATTGCCAAACAGCTTCATTACATTCACTGTTGCTACAGAGCTAGATCAGGCCCAGTGTAATCTTTTTTGCCATCACAATTCATTTTTAAGCAAAACAAGAGAAGAATTAACGATAGTCAATAAAACAGAGCTGACAGGGGCAGTATCAACCTAAAACCAATAATGGTTTTGGGGTCCTGCTCCTTGTTGTTTCTGGATACAGGGGAGGGGGACGCTTACAGCTTATTATTTGAGAAGAGGCAGGGTAAATGCCACACGCCAGCCAAGGACTGACAGAGACCTCCCCCTCAGTCTGGCAACGTTAAGGTTGCAACTCAGCTCTTGCATCCACAGGGACACATAACAGGCTCCCTCTCGCCCAGCGGGCAGCCTGCCAGCCGGGCTGTAAGGCAAGGAGGGAAACGTCCGTCTCCCGCTGTAACGCAGCCGCTTGGAAAGCCGCTGCCCTGCGAACATGCAACAGGATGTATTTCACTACTGAATTATTTAATTTTCTTGTGCCTGCTGCAACTCCTTTCCCTCCCGCCTTCCTTCAGGTAACGTGAAGCTCCGCAGCGCTCCCACCGAACGGGACCCACCGCCCCCGGTTCTCTGCTCGTTCCGTGATCCGCATCCCGGCCGCTTCCCACCGACGTGATCCCAAAGGCCCGACAGCTCTCGCCTGGCTGCAGCACCTGCCCCCCTCCCTCTCCTCCCAGTGTCCTCCGCAGCGCTCCGTGCTCCTCTCGCCCCGTCCTTCCGCGCCGCCCTACACCTCCTCCCCTCGCTCAGCCGCGGGACCCAGACTCTGCCCAGATGAGCCCCAGGTCCCGTTGAGGGGCCGCGGCCCTCCCCGACCGGGAGCCGAGCGCAGACCCACCTCACAGGACGCCGCCATCTTGGCGCTGCCACCGGTCACATGATCCCCACCCGCTGGGGGCGGAGCGGCGGCCCCCTCACCACGTGACGCCGGCGCCGGGGAGGACTCCGCGCGGCGGGTCACGTGAGAGGGGAGCGAAGATGGCGGCGGGCGGGCTGTGCGCGAGGTGCGGGGACGCGGCGGCGGCTCCGGTGGCGGCTGAGGCGGGGGGGAGGCGTGGGAGGCCCCGTCCCTCGCTGCCGGCGGGCCCCCCTCGGCGGGGCGGAGGGGCGAAGTGTGGGGGGGCTGGCGATGGGGGGGGGGAGGGCAGCGCCGGCGGAGGGAGGGTTAACGGCAGCGGGGCCCGCGCGCCGGCCTGGCCCCGCCCCCCCGCGCGCGCGGCGAGGCCCCGCCCCCTCTCTCTGAGGCGCCTGGCGGGGAGCTCCCCGGGCGGCCGAATGTCGCTGTTAGTAGTGTCTTTTCAGTGTTTTTTTTCTGTATTTATTCTGCCGTATTGTAAAGGGTGAAATGCTAGCGCTATCGAAAAGCTTTCGCGAGGCTGAAATCGCGACCTGGCGCCCGACGTGTCGGCGGCGCCTGTCAGAGCGCCGCCCAGGGCCGGCGGCTGCTCTCCTGAGGAGCAGAACCTTCACGGGGTGGCTTTTTCACCTTTGGGGACAACTCTTGGCAAATGTGACGATTAGAATAGAGGTGTGGGGGACGTGTAAAGAAAGCTGCTCCGTGAACCCCCGGTTCTGTGATCGCTTCAGATCGGTGACTTCGTGCTGAGCACGTTTTTTGACTTGTCATGTTTTTAGGCTCTGGAGTGTTACTAGAGGTCTAATTTTTATTACCTTAATATCTTTTTGCTCTAATGGGGACAATAACACCACTGGGATGTTGCGTGGGATCCCATAAAGAGAGCTTTCCTTCCTTAACGGTCTTGGCGTCTGTTTAATGAACTGGCAACACCCCGCGGTCTGGTTTGTTCTCAGGGGAGGTTGGGAGGGGATGAAAAGTTGCAGGGTTGGCTCTGTGAGACTGGTGCTTAGTTCTACAAAGTGATTCTTTCCTTGGTAAAATTCTGTTGCCTTTTGGTGCTCTGTGTGGGCCGGAGAGGTGGCACCCACAGCTGGCTGCCAACCCAGCCGTGAGGAGGTTCGTTAGTGTATACACAGGGAGGTGCGCCTAACTATTGAGGAATTAGCAGGTAGAAATTATGTTGACAGGTGTACTGGAAATAATAGGTCTTACCCTTTAAATGGCATTATGTGTCAGGCGTTACAGATGACTTTCACTGCCATAGTGAGTTATTTTGATGGTGCTATTCTAAAAATAAGTCAATGAGTGTTCTTACTTTTGTAGACAGTCTTTGCGTGGGGAGCTGTGGCGTTTAACTCCCGATTTGTATTAGGCTGCTGTCAAATCAGCATTTGTTTAAGTTCCTGAAATACTCTTTTTTGCAAACGTGCTTTTTCAGAGCTGTTGTAGGAAAACTCATTTTTCTGGCTGTGTATGCCAGCGCCAGGGTTTGATCTGTAATTCCTTATAGTGCAAATTGGTATTTCTGCAGAGTTCTTAGGTAGAAATAAGAAGCCAAGGGTAAATATTCTGAAGATCTGTGGCAAATCGTTCTACCTGATGTAAAGGTGTTGAAATTTTTCACTTCATCCAGTTTTATGTTCTTATTGTGAAAGATTTTGGAGGAGAGCATCAAATGTAACTAAATAAAATATTGCTCTATATTTCCATTAGGTTTCTTTTTACTAACCTCAAACATCCAATTAGCAAAACCAAATTGAGCTAATAAACCAATATAAATGTGGTATTTCTTTGATATGAGTTTGCAAGTCTTGCTATATTGGTTGTCACCCTTTTTGGGTCTTTCCTTGCTTTTCCAGGACATCTGAAACTGGTCAGCTAAAAACTGATGTTCCTTAAATCAGTTTTCTTGTGCTGCAGTGTGATCTGCTCAGAATTAACTGTACGTTTGAAAAGGTGTAAGCTAAATGGAAGCCTGAAATGGTGTTCAGCATTAAAATACTCTCCACCTTTTCTTTTTGTATACAGGAGCAGCAGAGAATTGTGGACAATTCTTCTGGGCAGATCAGCTTTAAGAGAACCAGTAAGTCCATGTCTCGCTAAGGAGGTTTGCCCATCACTGAATGGACTGCATGGCCAGATATATCATTTGTACATCTGGTTGAATATTAGTGAAAATAAGTTTTGCTGCTTTTCCCTCTTCCTCGGTGCGATTTTTGTTCCTTTGTCTCCGCTACTTGTTCATTCTTCCACTCCTTGTTTGTAGCTGCTTCATGAACTACCTGGAAGGGTGTATGTGAAAAGGTGGTTCCCTTTCTGGAGCGGACACAAGTGCTACTTTCTAGACTGGCTGGCCTGGGGTATTCATGAGTGGTACAGCCCGCTTCCTTATTTTCTGGGACGGAGCCCGTGCTTTCAAGAATTTGCCCAGAGGTTGGAAATCCAAATATTTCTGAACCTAGTCTGTTGCCTCCTATTTCTTCTCCCTTCCTGTGATTAGGCGAGGCAGCAAGCTTTCTCATACAATACGCACCTTGAATCAGTCTGAATCATAGATGCTTGTCTTGTGTCTCTTTGTGGTGGTGGAATTTCTTCGCTTCACTTAAATTTAACGAACCTGATACTCAGCAGCGTACGCTGAGGAATCCGTTCAGTAGCATTTGATTCTTTTTTTTAGGCACAGATCGCAGCAGAATTGAACAAGCACTGGCAGAGATTGCTAGAGGGACTTTCATACTATAAACCGCCAAGGTATAGTAATTGCCTGATTTTAGAAATTAACTACTAAAATGGGGTCTCTTAGTAAGTAGAGGAGCATGTTGAGTATTTCTCTCTGATCACATAAAAATAGATTTTTACCCTCTTGCATGACTTAAGATTTCAGTACAGGAATAGTAAGAAAAGGTACTTAATCCACATAACATTTTGGGGTGTGAAATACAGACCTGAAAGAAGTAACAGCAGGTTCTGCTGTCATTGCTTACATTAGGTAGCTCTTAACCCTTGCCTCTGCTGAGCTCAGCCGTCGTGTGCAGGTGTGCAGCCTGGGGAGAAGTGATTCCTCTTGACACTCAGGTCACCTCTGAAAAAGATAATGTAGATTCCCTGATTGGAGAAGGTGGAATGAATATAGCCTTCATTTGTTACAGTAATAATTGTGAACAATGTTAAATTTTGTCTGGTGGGAAGACTGTACAATATTGTATGAAATATTTCAAGGCCATTGAAGAAAATGCAAATATTCTGTGCTTAAACTGAAAACTTTGAAATTAAGCCTCTTTAGTTCGCCTCTTGGGATTGCTGTATTTTTCATCACTAAAACTTCTTTTTTCTTTAGTACAACTTCCGCAGAAAAAATAAAAGCTGATAAAGATGTAGCTGCTCCTCTAAAAGAGTTGGGTCTGAGGGTGAGCAAGTTTTTGGTGAGTAAAGGTGCTATTCTGGTTATTTTTTTATCCCTGCAATTAGAATGCTTTGTTACTGGAATTCTGTTATTTAAGAAAAATTCTTGATGTTGAATGCAAACTTAAATTCTTTTCAGTTCAAAATAGTCTGAAGGATGTTAGAAATATACTTTGGGTCTCTAGGTATAAATTTTTAAAAGTGATTAATGACCTTGAGGTATCCCTGGTTAACACCCCCTCCTGCTACAAAGGGCCCTGCTTTTCTGAAAGTCACCCACTTTTGCTCTTTCTTGGGTTCTTTCAAGACATCTGAATCTGCTCAGGGAAAAAATGATATCCCTTAGATCAGTTGCCATATTAGAAAATCCTGTCAGTTTACCTGCAGGGTTATGTTCCTTCAAGCCAGAACCTGGGATTCAGTGACTGGTGGCGGTATCTTTTTTTTAAAACCACTGTTATATTTCATTTGCGGAAGTTAAACTGGCTACATCTAAGTGACATCAAAGCTCACGTATTTTGCTTTAAGCAGAACTTCTGACTAAACCAAGCATCTGCCTGATGCAAAAAAAATTTCTTTTGGCATAACATGAAAATTATTTTATTTTGAGAAGAGTTCCCTGAATATTTGGAGAAAATCTTCATCTTTAGTGAATTCAGTTGCCTGTTATTAATTTCAGAGCATCTCTTTTTTTTCAGGGTCTGGATGAAGAACAAAGTGTGCAGTTGTTACAGTGTTATCTTCAAGAGGATTACAGAGGAACAAGGGACTCCCTCAAGGTCTGTAGCTCCTATTTACATTCTGTTTACTCCACATCTTTCCTTAACGCACATAGTTTCTTGATGCATATGGCCACGTGTGAGTCTGAGTTCCGATTTGGAAATGGCTTTGTAGCTTTTCTTCTCTGAACCTACAATGCTCAGGCGCTGCTATAAGGGAATGTGAGCAGGAGTGTTGCAGGAGTACAGGAAAGCTAGAGATTCGAGAAGGAAAGTGAGTAGGGATGAAGAACAAATATGTAGTCACTGGCTTTGTACTTTTGGAATCTGTCTTTCCAAAAAAAATGGGAAGAAAAATTGAAAAATTGTCTTTTGTTTATTTCAGTCTTTTTTTTGTATGTATTTCTGCGGTAGATAATTCTTTATTTTGTTGTGTTTTGCTTACAGACAGTTCTTCAGGATGAAAGGCAGAGTCAGGCTCTGATGCTGAAGGTTGGTAATTTCTGTTTGTGTTTTCTGTTGAAAAGGTCTGTTGACAGACAACTAACTCTTATTTCTACGGATCCAGAAAATCTTGGTTGAAGTATTCCTTCATATATAGAACATATTTTAGAAGACACTTCTGAAACAGAGGGATGTGCCTAAAGTTTTGAACAGTGTTAGTAGTTGCTACAGAAAAGGAATTTTAGGCATAATATCAGGGAATTTAGCTGGGCAGATGCACACTTCCATATTTCCCATGGTTTATATGTTATTGTCTGAAGTGACAACTCTGAAATGGAGACTGATGATCATATCTGACAGAGGGGGATGTAGGGATGAGGAAGGAGAAATCATCTCTGTCTTTTTGCCCTCCTTTTCCAAGTTTTCTCACTTAGCAGTGTAATTATAGACATGTCCCTATGGGCACGTTTTATTTTTTGTGAAGTTAATTAAGTTGGGTGTGTGGGGGGTTTTTTTCCATATAGCTTAAAAACTTCTTAGTTGAAACTCCATCTCTAGTAATGTTTGAGCACTGTATATTCTTGTGCTGAAGGCCTTGGCAGTGTATGGGAAAGGAAAGCGCGTGGGGGTTGGACACTATAGGAAGATGATCTCAATGACACTATATATTCACAGCTTGCTGATTATTACTATGAAGAGAGGATCTGCATTCTGCGCTGCGTCCTCCATCTACTCACTTACTTTCAGGATGAGAGACACCCTTACACAGTGAGTACAGGAACCTTTTACTGGCCACAATGTCATTGAAATAGGCTAAATATATAAGTTGTGTAGTAATTATCCGCTTGTGATTGTAAACACCATGTGAGTGTGCACGTGAGACCTCCATTTATTTATTTGTCTATTTCAGGCACAATACTTCCAGTGTATTGAAAAGTTGGACAAGGATCTAGTTCCCAACTACCGGAAGCAGTTCGAAGCACTATACAAAGCAGAAGCTCCTACGTGGGAAACACATGGAAATCTCATGGTATTTTGTTTCTTGCTATTTATCAAACATATAAAGTCTTTCCTTTTATGTAGTGTATTGGAAAATGGGTATGTGCAGATGTAGTTAAAAAAGGATGTTTCTCCTGGTCCAAGAAACCCAAAATTTCTTTTATCTCTAACAGAATACACTTTTGCTTAGAACCAGAGAGAGTTGCATGAAACATATTGTTCCTTGTAATGAATCCATTGGTAGCCCTAGGCTAACGCATCCATTTGAGTGTAGTTTATTAAAAAACTCTCTGCATCAGCACACTCTGTATTTGTAGTGGCTTTCATTGCTATTAATACAAACCACTGGTTACAGAAGCTGTTGAAATGCTTCAACACTTCTCAGTTTTTAACTGCTTTGACTCACCCATGGGCTTCGTCATGTGATGGTAGAACTTTTCCTTGTGCAGACAGAACGTCAGGTTTCCCGTTGGTTTGTGCAATGTCTCCGTGAACAGTCCATGCTCCTGGAAGTCATCTTTCTCTACTATGCGTACTTTGAGATGGCACCTGATGAGCTTCTGGCATTTGCAAAGATGTTCAAAGAACAGGGATTTGGCACTAGACAAACCAACAGACATTTGGTAGATGAGAGCATGGATCACCTGGTGGATCGTATTGGGTAAGTCTCATGTGTATTTGTGAAGTGAATACAGAGCAAAACTATTGTTTTCCTCAAGAAAAAAACATTTTTAATTCTTGGTACTGCCTATTAAAATAACCAATATTTCAAGCTAAGCTTATTGTGATGATGGCAGAATAGGTTTTCTGGTCACATTGGGGGTTTGTGGCAAAATGAAGGTGTGATTGCAAAGTTGAGAGGTATCCATATAGTAGCTTTAATCTACTGTATAATCTTGCCTCTGGTAAGAATGGCAGTGAAGACACTGTGCTGCTCCTTAGATAGTCTGGTGGTGAAGTGAAATTGCATCTTCCCAGCCCTGTGCAGGTGGTGTGACTGGTCCCTGCTTGGAGGCCAGCGGTCCCTCTCTGACCTGTGTCGTTAACAGTCTTGCCTCCGCTTGAGCTATTGTAAATCTGCTTAGAAATAACAGTAATATCTTCATTTTGCTGCATGGGACATCTCTTGAGCTGCAGCCAGGGGGAATGAAAATTCTGCCAGGTGGCAGAGAGTTACAAAGGTGGAAAAGATACCTTCAAATTTCAGTGACCTTTGTTTGTCTGTTCAACCAGAAATGGGAGTTATGAAGACTGTAATCTGTCATATACTAGCATTTAAAGACAAAATTTGGATTGCCTGCTATTAATTTCACGTAGTTTCTTATTGCTTCAAGGAACAGCTGAACAAAAGCAAACTAAAAGTTGTTTTTTGACCACTTAGAATTCAGGTTGGGTTTTTTTTAATTATTAAATAAAGTTTCTGCCTTACTTGTTTTCATTCTTTTCCTACTTGCAGCTACTTTAGTGCTCTTATTCTGGTGGAAGGCATGGAAATCGACTCCCTCCATGAGCGTGCTTTGGATGACAGGACGGAGGAGCACAAGTTAGCCAATAACGAGCGCATCCACCAGGTAGAGCACTGGCAGAATAACCCCTTGTCAGGTCTAACAATGCAGAAGTTAATGTGATTACCCAAGCAGTGTTGTTTAAAGGTTACGTCTGCAGATTTCTGATCCTTGACTTTGTTGACCAAGTGTAGGAGCTAGCATCCACTTAACATTCTGAGGCAAATAAGAATGAAATTAATTCTTCTCTGCCTTATATTTCCTTGGTTATCCTGGGCCTTTCTTTAAAGAAAAATGTGTGCAAAGAAGTAGGCATTGTGAAATTTCTAGAAGGGAATGAAAGAAAAGATTGATGGTGTCAGTGCTTTTAGGATAGAGAACATCTGGGGTTAGACCAACTATAAGTCAGTAAACCATACAGAAAAACAGACCAAGGCTGCAGGTATATGATTTATTCAGTTTAAAATAATTATCTACAAGGAAAGGTGACTGTTAGTGAGAAGACACAACCAGCTCTATGCTTGCTGAGTATGAACTTTTTTCAGAAGATCTCAACTATTTTGCTTTTGTCTTGTCTCTGCAGGAGATGGACAATCAGCTGCTGCAGTTAGGGGATGTCTCACATCATGCTCCGGTGCTTTTGGCCTGGGCTCTGCTCCGTCACACCGTAAACCCAGAGGAGTCAGCAAACATCATCAGGAGAATGGGCAGCACTGCTATCCAGCTGAATGTTTTCCAGTATCTGACAAAGCTGCTGCGATCGCTGAGCAGTGGGGGGAAGAATGTGAGTGTCTTATAATCATATATGTAAGCTCTTGAAGACTTTTAACTGCTGCTGATGTAAAGGTATGATGGGAAGTAGATGATTTTCAATGAATGTTCTTTCAATCTAAATCTGGTTTTAAGTAGAGTATGCAGTAAAGCATGTTTTATCATCTTACCTTCTTTCAGTGAAAATCAGAAATCAAGTTGAAATGAAACAGATTTTTTTGCCCGAAGAATAATAAAAAAAGTTTTTGTAAGTTGAGGAACTACATCTCTTTTGGGCAGAATAGACTGCATTTAATAACATTTATTGATTTGCCTCTGTAAGCATACTTGCCATTGTGGATCTTAAGTACTGGACTCTGCCTTATTCTTTGTATATGGTTTCATTAGACAATACTGTGTACAAGAGTAAACTGCTTTGTAGGGCAGAAACCAGTAAAAAAAATACTTTTGATTTCTATGAACACTGCGTGCTTCTTTTCTTGTTGTTTGGAAGGGAGTTCTAATGATAATGGTAGTGGCAAAAATTCTCATTTTGGTGAAATATTTGATGTTAATGTGGAGCTTAACTAATGACTGCTTCCTGTTTCACTGCTTCTCTGCTGACTGCAGCAAGGATGGATGGAAAAGGCAGTTACTCAGTTTGTAAAGCAGACTGAGTACAGTTACAGTATGTTCTGTGATTCATTGTCTTTCCTATAATGGCCTTGTGTATTCTTTCTTCCCAGTGTACTGCCAGCACAGCTTGTATGTGTATTTATGGACTTCTTTCCTTTGTCCTGACATCACTGGAACTACATACATTGGGCAATCAGCAGGTAAGCATCTGAGGTGTTTTCTGTTATCTAATTTAAAGTAACCTGTCATAACTGGTGCTGATTGCCTTTGTTAAATTGTAATCCTGCATTTGAGACTGCAAACTTTATGTGACTTAGATAGATCTGAAAGAGTGATTTGCTGTTTTCCCTACTGCGTTTACGTAATCCAAACTTAGTAAAAACCTCTGCAAACTGGCTGATTAGTAATGAAAGATCATATCTTGCACTTGAAGTCCTATGGATTTCAAACTAATTGCTGATGTGTTATTTCCAAAGCAATGGAAATAATGCATACTCCATTTACAAGTTTGAGAAGACATTATGTAGCCCTTTGGAGATGTATTTGTCCTGGCCAGTCCAGTCATGATAAGGAGCATGGCTGGCTGTGTGTTCTGGGTTTGGATGTGTTGGGTGTTTCCGTTGTGCTGAGAGGAAGTAGTTACATCTTGGATGGTAGACATGGAAACTTAAATTCCAAAGATATGACAGAACTTGGTTGGGATGAAATCACCTTGTGTAAAGTAACTTTTATTTTCTTTGTCCTCTTGTCCATTGAAGGATATAATTGATGCTGCATGTGAAGTTCTGGCAGCTTCCAGCATTCCTCAGCTCTTCTGGAAGACGGTGAGTGTATTGGCAACTACTTTGGCCTACCTTGTTCATAACTAAAACCTGATAAAACATCCCCTTTTAGGAAAGGAACAGACTGATTGTATTTATTTAGTTAGTTTCTAGGAGGGTCCGAGGAGCTAATATTTGTATCTATCTTTGATTTATTTTTGCCCTTTCCTGCCTTTTAGGTACAGCCTTGGCTTTACTCTTGAAGGATACTGGAACAAGTTTTAATATAGGTGATAGTTTAAACCAGGGCTGGGGTTGCAAGGATTGAACTAACTGCTAGCAAAAGCATCGTGCTTCTTTTTCTGTTGTCACAGAATTAGGATGATATGTAATGCATTATAGTCTTGGTTCCTGCCTTATACTTGCACACTGCCTCATGCTTTAGTCTGTGCAAGGACTGCAGTGATACTTTTGTGCATGATTAATATTAATTGTACAACTTTAAAAGGAACTGTATCCTTGTGCTATACTTTAGCGTTTCTTTTTAGTAATAAATTTATTTTCTTTTTCCACCACCAGGAACCTACTGCAGGTCTGGGTATTATCCTGGACAGCGTGTGTGGGATGTTCCCCCATCTTCTTACTCCCCTCCTTCAGCTGCTCCAAGCCCTTGTGTCTGATAAATCTACTGCAAAAAAGGTAGGGGGCATCTCTTGGTGTTTGGGAGATGTTTTAAGATGGGAATAGCATGCTACATGATAATAATGCTGCATGATTCTTTCTATCATTACATGTGCTTATCTCCATTGCAATCTTAGATAGCAGACATTAAGCATTTGTTAAAGAACAGTGGACGGGTCTCCTTTTTAATCCTGTGCTGTTGCAGGACACTGTTTTGTGTCAGTTTTCTTTTAGAAAACTTTTAAACTCTAATGGCTGAAGATTAAGATACTGCCTAATTTTTCAGGTGGTACTTATAAGAAGTTCCTGATTCATTAAATGATACTTGTCTGGACATGTGGGCTGTCTAATAGTGTTTTAGTAGGGTTGGTATATTAGAAGGATATTGTCCATGTCAAGAAAACTTGCCTATGCCTGGAAATGACAGGTTGATTAATTTTTAGGAAGGTCTGGCTCTTTGGCTGTATTGTTTAAGCTTTCTCTGTATGCAGGTATACAGTTTCCTGGATAAAATGTCCTTCTATATTGAACTGTACAAGCATAAACCTCCTGATGTGATCTCTCATGAAGATGGCACACTTTGGCGAAGGCAGGCTCCAAAGCTCCTCTATCCTCTTGGTAAGGAAACTATACTTGAGCTTTTCTTCTTGAAATGCTTTGAGGAATTTAGTTCTTTATTTGCCTTCTAATTCATGGGTTAATTTGTGACTTCATTTCACCTGCTTCTTCAATCTTTAGGACTAGGTCAAACAAATCTGCGGATACCTCAGGGAACAGTGGGCCAAGTGATGCTGGATGACCAGGCTTATTTGGTACGATGGGAGTATTCCTACAGCAGCTGGACACTGTTTACCTGCGAGATTGAGATGCTGCTCCATGTTGTTTCGACAGCAGGTGAGATAGGCTGGGAGTATAAAAGAGAATAATAATTGTTTAATCGGCATTAATTTGAGGTTAATAGTAGGATTGAACAGTTCTGAGTACTTTTGAAAGAGCATGGAATACTTTCCGAGAAACCTGTTCTTTAAATTATTATAATACTGCAAAATTCACTGCAAAAGGCCAGGAACATATATAGTGAGATGAGATAAATTTTAGAGGAGGAAAAATTTGAGATAGATGAAATAAATGTGTTTTGGTATGGGGAATGATCATGGGGATGTGTGGTAAGATTAATGTGTGTTGTTCCAGATTTGATTACTGCTTAAGTATGATTTTGCATTCTCGCGTTAATTTTCTTTACCCAGATGTGATTCAACATTGCCAGAGGGTCAAGCCAATAATTGATCTGGTTCATAAAGTCATCAGCACTGATGTATCGATAGCGGATTGCCTTCTGCCGATCACATCACGAATCTACATGCTCCTGCAGAGGTAAGTTGCTGACCAGCATGAAGTCACTAACGCCAGGGGTATCTGAGACGATATAATGAGCCTGACTATTTAATAATTTTGCCAAGACCTTTGCAAGAAGTCTGTCTCAGTGCTTGAACTCCCTGAGACTGGTGTTCAGTTCTCAAGACTGTTCTGGCTACACACATTAATTCTTTGATGCAGCAGGATGGCCCCTCTTCCACTTACTTCCTGAATGCTGTGCGATTGTATCCATTTAAGCACATTTTTTTATTGGTAGCTATATTTACATAAAAGAAGAATAAAAGATATTAGAGCAGTAACTTCCAGGTGTTGAAACAGTTGTGCTTATTAACTCTCCTCTCAGTGTTAAGTGCTTGGAAATTGATGTTCTGCTGCATAATTACTATTCGCTGTGACAGTCTGCTGTCTTGCCAGCTCTGCCTCTTGTGATAAATTGATCTGACTCAGGTGCGAGGGGGAGGTGGTAACTCTAGACGCAAAGTGCAGTCTCTGGTGTCTGTATTTGGGCTGGGTCTACCTCCTTGGGTCTACTTGTGTATAATTTATACTTGTGCACTTCAGCGAGAGAGAAGCTTTTTTTTTTCATCAAACCAACATTGTATGGGCTAGACTACAGATGGCAGAGCTTTTTATGAATAATATTTCTTTTTCCTAGGCTAACAACTGTAATCTCCCCCCCTGTGGATGTTATTGCTTCTTGTGTCAATTGTTTGACAGTACTGGCTGCTCGGATGCCAGCCAAGGTGAGAAAATGACTTTCTGGATTTGCTGGGTTTGAGAACTAGTAGATGTGTGTATGTGAATAAGAGGGAATATCTGTACTTTTTCTCTTGCAGGTTTGGACTGACCTTCACCATACAGGGTTCTTACCATTTGTTGCCAATCCAGTATCCAGTATGAATCACATGATTAGGTATTGCTGATTCCCCAGCCTTTTGTGTTTTTTTTCCTAACCTATTCATAACCTGTCCTAACAACTTTTTGCCAGTGTGAAATCTATGCATCTGACAGCTCTCACTCATGTCAGAATCTTGCTATTCATGTAATAAACCCTTTTCCTCATTTTACAGTGCGGAGGGAATGAATGCCGGGGGCTATGGAAACCTGTTGATGAGCATAGAACAACCTCAAGGCGAGTACAGCGTTACCATCTCCTTCCTGAACCTGATCACAACTCTTGTCCGGGTGAGTGCCTCTGGAACGGTCTGCATGTGAAGGCAGCTGTAGACTGTTAGGATAGGAAAGTGAAATACAGCCGTGTCTGAGACCCCTGTGCATCAAATGGGTCTCTCTGAGTAACCGTTGGTTGACACTCCCTTCCGTGCTACTGTTTGTGCTTTCTCTGTAGTCTGATTTACTCAAAGAGCTGTTTCGATTTATCCGATCTACAAAAGAATAGACATTGCTTGTAAATCTATGTCCCCATGCTCAATAGTTTGCTCACGCTTTAAAGACATATGACATATCTTCTTACAAAAGGTTTCTTGCCCTTTTAATCAGAAGGGGAACAATAACATTTCTGTTTCTCCCAGGGGCAACTTGGTAGCACCCAGAGCCAAGGACTTGTGCCTTGCATTGTGTTTGTCCTGAAGGAGATGTTACCAAATTATCACAAATGGCGTTACAACTCTCATGGAGTGAGAGAGAAAATTGGTAAGGATGTTGAGGGTGTGGGGAGAAGGAGGAGGAAGGGATAAAAAGGATCATCTGTCTTCTTAGAGAGCGTGTGTGGATTTTTACGCCTTTTTTATCATGTCTTTTCTAGCTACCATATGGGATTTGATTTGTATGTATTGCTAGAGGCTGTGATTTGTCTGAAAATATTAGGAACTAGGCAACACATCTTCCTAAAGATGAACAATCCATTTCATTTCTGTTTCAGGATGCCTTATTCTGCAGCTGATCCATGCTATACTGAATTTATGCCCTGAAATGGATCCTCGCAGCAGGTAAGACAGGTGGTGGATTTCAGATCTGCCCTAGCCTGGCTAATTGCTATCTTTTTGTTTCAGTTTTTGAGTGTATATGACTAGGAATGAACCGGTGTGTTTGTGCAGTGCTGGTGCTAGCTCTTTTCCATGTTACTGATTACACAAAGGGTGGAAGAGAATTAGGGACATTGTTTTTTAGAACAGCTAGTGAAGAAAGAGAAACCAGTAAATAGATTTCCTGTGACATACAGCCATCCACTTTCCTATCTGGTGCATCTGCTCTGAAGAAAGTAGAAGTGAGAATAAAGTAGGGGCCAAGGGGGTTGTAGAATTTAAGAGGTTACTTTGTGGTATTTTTTTAAGTGTTAGGTGGGAAAATCCTGCAAGTGCTTCAAGTGATGATGTCCTGTGTTTGTGTCTCCCAGCAATGCTCCGAGCCTTCAGTCCCTGTGCATCTTCAGCCTGGCCAACACCGAAGCAGGACAAGCTGTCATTAACATCATGGGAATTGGTGTGGACACTATCGATATGGTAATGGCCTCCCAGTCTAGTAGGTGAGTGATGTGGTTCATTTTGGTAGTGTGAGGAAAGAAGCAAATGGTAATATTTGAAACGTAGCTGTAGTCGACTGCATTTAAGAGGGAATCAGCTCAGCAGCTTGCCACGGCAGCTGCCTTAGATGGTCTGGAGGTACAAACGTTGTTTGTTCCAGATCTGTATGTAGTCTTTGCTGTACAGTATCCATTTCATGCAGTTGTTTCAGTTTTGTATTTTTAAATGACATTTGGAGCATGCCAGTGGGTGTAAATGTGTTCGATTGTTTAACATTTGCTAGCAGTTACATTTTTTTAAAATAAAAAATTCACTTGAATGCAATTTTTATGTTTAAGTGAGTGAATTGGAAGCAAGATTAGAGCCAATGTTACAAGTTCTGTGTCTTCAAGTAATACTGGAGTTCCAGTGAAATTATGCTCATTATTGAATTGTAATAAAGCTTGAACTATAATTTTGGAAGTGCTGGGGGGGTGATCAGTCTTTTCAGGGTGCTTCTGAAAGCGGGTTGAAGTACTCTGGAAGTGTTAAAGATGTCTGCAATGTTGAGTGCCTTAAATTCCTTATACAGCTTTCACCGAGGCTTGTATCTTTTGCTGTTCTCTTTGCCTGGCCAACCTTACTTGAGACACCCAGCCAAACTAGCTAGCAGATTGTTCCTGAGAAAGTCTGCCAGTTTTTTCTTTCCAAACAAGTCTGGCAGGAAATCAAAACTTGTTAAGGAGAAAGTGAGACCTGTTTGAGAAACCTCAGTTTGAAAAACCTTTTTAGCTTCAATGTCTCTTCAGAACGTTTATCCGATAAGGAAAATCATAGGAAAATATCAGACTTAGAACCAGTTTTATCTCTTCATTCAGTTTTGGTATGCTATAATTTCGGAGAGATTCAGTCTGTAAATGTTTCTCCCTTTGTCTTTTTAAGCACATTTTAAATCTGTGTATCCCAAAAAGGGGGGGAAAAAAAGTGGCAATTGGCTGTCAGGCTATTTTTCTTTTTTGTTTGATGTTGAAAACTTGGAGCTGGGTTGACAATATTTTTTGTGGATTTGGAGGGGGGTTGTATTTCAGCAGCTTGTATGTGGTGACATGTCAGTCTGAGTAAAAATGTCTTATTGACAGAGCACAGAATTTCCTCTTCGGATGTTGTGCACATAATAAATGTTAGCTGTCAACACAGTTACTTACTTTGGTTTCTTTTTGGAATTGCAGTGATGAGTCACAAGGCCAAGGTCAACTGCTGATCCAAACAGTTAAGCTGGCATTCTCGGTTACCAATAATGTCATCCGGTTGAAACCCCCCTCCAGCGTGGTGTCTCCATTAGAACAGGCACTTACTCAGCATGGTATGTATTTCTCCATGGGGGCAGCCTGGGAAGCTGTTTTTTGTTTTTGTTTTTTTTTTTGGTTATATGCGAATAGTCGGTGTGTGTCTCATTACAAAGAGCAGTTAAGACTTCAAGGTACAAAGAAGTGGTTTCTAGTGATGGGAGAAAGCCTGTTCTCTCCTCTAAGACATTCTTCTCCTCTGGGACACCTTCTGAAGCATTAAGCAAACATGGCTTTTTGTTTGCTGCTTTGTGATGAGATGGGTCTAATTACAGAATACAGTAAATCAGCCATTGATACCTCTGGCTGGGCCCATGCCTTGTTATTCTGCAAGAATGACATAGTTCTCATCTTCTGCTATGGAAATCATTATTTGGTAAATAGTTACATCTTTTTGTGGTTTCTTCTCTTTGATTTTAATTGTGTTCTCTCCAGGTGCTCATGGAAACAATCTTATTGCGGTCTTGGCCAAATACATCTACCACAAGCATGACCCTGCGCTTCCGCGCCTGGCCATCCAATTGCTCAAACGACTGGCGACGGTAAGATGAGACACACACGTGCTCCTTTGCTTCTCCCCGTGTGACTGATTCCACCACTGAAATCCTTTCAAGATCAGTTCTTCAGACTTTTATTTTGTATCAGGGAGCTTAATGCAAATCAGTTGAAGGCAGTGTGGACTGAAAGCTGTAAGTTAGAGTACATTTAAAATCACTTAAAGGGGCCCTTAATTTTTGAACGTAAACTTCTGCTGTGTTGGAAGTCATTTACCGTCTCACTGAGAGGCTTCACATGAGTGGGGTGTTTTCTGCAAAGTATTTGCACCTCCAGTTGATCTTTCCACTTCTTTGAGTAGCTTTCTCAAGTCACACTCTTAAATACAGTTCCTGCACCTTCATAACTGGAACTTCTACATCTTACTGAGAAGAGAATCCTATTTAAGTATTTATTAGGAGCTTTCAACTTTGCCTTTTAGACTTACTCTTTTAGACTACTATACTTCTGAGAATGTATTTGCACTTTTATTAAAGCATATAAATCCAGCTCTAGGTTTTTATTTCAAGAAACATTATTCCAAACCTGTTTTCCTCTTTGTCTTTTCCAGTTTTGTCATAACCCTTGAGAAATAAGAGGTTGAGAAATAGGTGAGGGATAGAGTGGAATTGCCAAAGAGGAAAATTTGGATCACTTTGCAGGTTTCTTCCTGCTTAATGACAACGACTTACTTTTGAGTTGTGTTCATAGATTCAATATAAAATATTTTGGAGTTTCAATATGAGATGCAAATCACTTTGTATACAGAGAAGGAGCGTTCTGTAGAGTTTGGTTATTTCTCTTTCTGATATTTCTTTCCCGTTGCAGGTTGCTCCCATGTCTGTTTATGCCTGCCTCGGTAGTGATGCTGCTGCCATCCGCGATGCCTTCCTCACCCGCCTGCAGAGCAAGATTGAGGACATGCGTATTAAGGTCATGATACTGGAGTTCCTCACTGTAGCGGTGGAGACACAGCCTGGGCTCATTGAGCTGTTCCTGAACTTGGAAGTGAAGGATGGCAGTGACGGGTCAAAGGTAGAATGGCGGATACTCACCCAAGGACTCACTAGTCTTTTATTGTATCTATCATAGGAGTTTTACGGCACTAGTCTCTAAAATCTGATAGTTCTTACATGTAACTGGATGTGTTTAATGTAAAGATAAATGCAGCTTGTGCTTCCAGTTAGTGGATGTGCTGCTATAGCAGTTCTACTTTTCTCTGTAACCAAAGAGAAACTTTCCCCAGTGTTTCAAGGCAGATACTGAGTTAAAATAAGAACATCTGTTCTGTCAGACCAAAGATCCCTGTGGCTCACTCTCTTGACTCTGCCAGTGGGCAGTCAGTGAGAAAGCTGAAGATTGAGGTACAGCGGACAATATCCGTTTTCCGGAATACCCGCTCTGGTGTTTTGCAGTTCAGGGTCTTCCTGGTTTGAGACCTTTTAAAGGCACTTGTTCTTACTAAGTCTTAGCTTAGCTCATTTTTCATTGCCCTAAACATACTATTTTTCTCTCCTGTGTTATGACTACATTCCTTGTAGTCTTATACAAGATATATGACAGTAATGTATTCAAGATTTATTTGTCTGTGCGTTGTTCAAGTGGAATCAAGGACATTCTGCTTTAATAGGTACCTACATGGTGGTTCTGTGGTGGTGTAACCTCTCCTGTTTCCTTTGCTTTAGGAATTCAGCTTAGGGGAGTGGAGTTGCCTCCAAGTAGTCTTAGAGCTGATAGACTCCAAACAACAGGAGAGGTACTGGTGCCCTCCCCTCTTGCATCGTGCGGCCATTGCCTTCCTGCATGCTCTGTGGCAGGACCGTCGAGATAGCGCCATGCTAGTTCTGAGGACAAAGTGAGTTGTTGTTTTTCTACAAGGCATTTTTCTTCCTTTTTCATCGGTTCATCAGACTTTTCAGGGACGTTTGCATCTTAGTCTTTGCGTGTCCTGGTAAAGGTTATGCAGGGTATGGGCTTTGAACTTAGTCTCTCAGGAAAGAAGATGAGAAACCTCTGTGTGCATGTTCAGAAGCAAATATATTTTGTTCTGTTTCTTTTGTACAAAGCTATATAAACTTGTATTTATCAAAGCATATTTTCTATGAAATTTGGAACAGTCAAAATACTGCTAGGCATGTGGCGTTGGGGAGATAACTGATTTTGCTTCTGTATATATCTTTTAGGCCAAAGTTTTGGGAAAATTTAACCAATCCCCTCTTTGGGACCCTTCCTCCGCCTTCAGAATCGTCAGAGGTAAGTTACATCCAGAGAAAATGAAGGTAGTTATGTACTTCTCAGAACAGGTTTCCAAGTGATGTGTGTGGCTCTTCCCTCTGCTTGTTTAAACACAGGCAGGAGATGAGGTGAATGCTTTCTGGCTTTGCAGAGACTGTACAGCCATGAACTGTCTTTGGAAATTCGCTGCTCTTTATTCCCATACGAAACTGTAGGGTATCTGTACTATATCTCATGTGCTGCTTGGCAGAAGAAACTCTCCCCTTTCAGTTTTTTTTAGGCATAGCTCAGGCTGACTAGTATCACAGAGGAATGGATTAGATTCCCATTATTCTTCCTTTCTGTGGGAGTTTTTCCCTTCATTATGAAAGTCCTGTATTCTTACTCAGGGTCGCTTTGAACACAGCATTCTTCCCTTATTGTTACCGGTCCATGGTCAAATGACATAACTATTGCTATTATGGGAGAAATGAGTATCAGGCACTGCAAGTGGATGGGCAGGGATAAACCCAAATTCCACTCACCCTGCAGAGCTAGATGCTCAGATTTTGCTTTGCTTTTCTTTTCCTCTTTATAGCTCAGTGTCTTGGATACCTGTGCCTTAATAATGAAAATCATCTGTTTGGAGATCTACTATGTTGTCAAGTGAGTCTTTGGTAGTCTCTCCTTCATCCCTATACTTCTTAATTATCTAAACTGTGTGTGTTAAATCTTGGTAGATCTCAAAGATTTTGTCTTTGAGGGACAAAGTACAGGTAATCCTGTGGGATAATGTGGGAGGAACAGTGATTTATAAACAAATCACAAACATGCATTGATATCCTTGCAATCACAAATGGCAGAAAGAGTGTTTCTGCAGCTTGTAGGTGAGAGTGTTAGTATTTTCCTTGTACTCTGGAATAAGAATATACAGTATTTATTAAAACTAATTCTAAACTAAGCTAAGGAGACCTATTACGGTGATTGCTGAATAACATTTTAGCAGCTTTCTCCCACTTATTTTATTTTCCTGGACATAACTGCCCTTTAACGTTAAAAAGTCATCATTAACTAAAATCCCTGCTTAAAAAAAAATAAAAATAATGGATTTTCTTCTGGGATCATGCTTTTCCTTCACATTTGATGCAAAAAGTGGGATTCCCTGCACAGGTCTAATATGTGGAATAACTTTCACTTGCAAGCTGTGTCCTTGGCTTTCCTAGTCAAATCTCAGAAGAAGTATTATTTTCTGGCCAAAGAATAAATGAAGATAACTTCTCCTCTTGGTTTGGTCAGGGGCTCGCTGGATCAGTCCCTGAAAGACACGCTGAAGAATTTCTCCACCAAAAAGCGCTTTGCCTACTGGTCAGAATACGTGAAGTTACTGGCGTATCACATGGCAGAGACGGAGGGCAGCAGCTGTGCCTCCATGACAGAGTATCAGATGCTGATCTCAGCCTGGCGGATGCTGCTGATAATCTCTACCAGCCATGTAAGAACTACCTCTTATCTTTTGTGATAATTTGAAATTAACATTTTGAAGAATACAGTGTTGACTTCTCAGAGCCAGCTAAGCCATAATGAAGAAGAATTCACTGGTTTTTAATTAAATTTTCTTATATATGTGGTTCGAGCAATTTGGCACGAGCAGGGTGCAAGAGGTTAGAATAGGTGGTGTTTTGCTGTTTGATCAAAAAGAGCGTATTGTCTGTCTGAGCAGAGGAGGGGGGTAGTAAATAATTTTTATAGCAATTCTAAGTAATTCTGTAATCCTGAAGAGAGATTCCCGAGTCAAATGAGGCAGGGATGTACCATTAAGGAAATTAGTCATTGCCAAATTCTTGTCAGCTGTTAATGTAATACTTCAGTGATTTCTGTAAAACTGCATCACTCAGCAGCTGTAAAATTTGGTGAATTCTTAAAGTAAGAAATCAAAACAGTAGCCTGATGTTAGACTGCTAAGAAGGTGCATCTTTTGTTGTTGTTGATTGATGTCTGTCTTTGTGGACTTCAGGCGGATATAATGCATCTGACTGATCCTGCGGTTCATCAGCAGTTGTTTCTGGATGTGCTTGATGGGACCAAGGTTTTGGTAGGTGCTGCTTCCTATCAGTTCTTTAATTTCCCAATTGCTCATCTCTTTTGTAGTCTGAGGAATTCCATTTCTGCAGCTCCTTGGCATCCTAAGGTTTTTTAGATCTGTGAAATTGAGCTAAAACAAAGTCTGTCTCCCTGAAATGATAAGCTTCTTATAAATCTCTATTTTGTATGTGTTATTCTTGGCATCACTTGGTGACCCTGCTGAGGGTCCTGACTCCGGTTCCCTCAATGCTGCTGAAGAACAAACCTGGTCATTTGGTGGTGCTTGGGCTGGGGATTTCTTAAGTGTTCGTACATGTGAGTGTTGCAACTGTAACTCTTGCAGTATTTCTTCTTAGCTTCTAGTTCCCATGTCAGTATCTTGCCTGCAGCTGGGGTCTATGCTGTGTACCCTCCTTCTGATCCTGCTCAAGCAGTGGAAGAGGTAGGTATTTTGCTGAATATAAAACCTTTGGAGTTTATGGTGAAGGGTTTTGCTCTAGTGAGATTGCCATAGTGATTTGGGGAGGAAACCGAAGCCCTACAGAATTCTCTTGGGATGGCAAATGTCATGGCAATGGTTGTTGCTGAAATATCTTGCAGTAACACATTTGTGGTTTGGCTTCTTGCTTGCTGGTGAAAAGTGTATCAAAAAACTTTTGTGCATTCTCACTGTACTGTGTGGTGTCTTTAGTGAGATCCAGGTGCTGATTTAAATGTTACTTGGAAGAACTGCTTTTATTTGTGTAGATCATATAAATTATGATCCACACAGCTCAGTTGAGCCGATATATTTATTGAGGGATCTTGTCTAATCTGAAGAGCTCTCCCTTTTTGTTGTCAGCGAGTTGGGTTCTGTGGATAAAATCATAAACTCCTTGACGCAGATCCTGGAGGGAGTACTACAGGCAGATCAGCAGATGATGGAGAAAACCAAAGCCAAAGTGTTCTCAGCTCTTATCACTGTGCTGCAAATGAAGGAGATGAAAGGTGAGTGGTGTATGTACCAGTGTCCAGAGCAGGGCTGCTGTGGCTGAATAAATCCTAACACTAATGTTTCCAAGATAAAAATGTGTATAGTGTTGGGAGTAGTTGAGGATGCTGAATGTAGTCACCAACCTGTAGGACTTCTCTACTTTTTTTCTTGCTTGTTTTAGAATGAGATGAAGTTTATCATTCACAGAATATGCATGTTTTTTCTTCTCTTGTCTTTCCCCAATAATCTGTATTTGATCAGTTTGATAGAGACGAGACAGGGTTCCCGTGTGTTTTTGAAAATAACTCGGTGTGGGAGGGACACCCTAGTAATGATGCCATCTCACAGAGTGGTTGTAGAGCTCAGATTCTGACATGAGTTCAACAAAAGATGCAAACACAAAAAAAAGCTTTTGTTACAAATTAGTGAAATGAGTCTGGTCATTACTGCTTGTCACGTATCTTACATTCCAGTAGCACTTGAAGACCCTTAGTGGAATCTGGGCAGTATTTCTCTGTACAACACGTATAAGGGTAACTGTGGTGTTGAGAATTGTATCAGCTTACCCTTCTGTGTAGTCCTTGTCCCCCTGCTTGAGCTCTGCAAGCCCATATATTTTGGAAAATAAATAGAAAGTGGAGCATTGGGTTGTTTTTTACATGTTTTTCTTTGCTGTTGAATTTGAGCTTTCAGTCGTGCTGGTGAAAGGTGGTGCAATTTATTGTAATAGTTTTGATGGGAATGTAGTATTTATATGGACTCATATGACACAGACTGTACCCACTGGCCAGTACCAGCAATCTGGTAAAAATGCTGTAGTAAGCAGTTATGGAATAATCTGTCCATAGCAGTGCTTGCCTTGAAATGTTATGAGCATATATGGCTTCTTGGGAGAATGACATGTTTTTATTACCCAGATGATTGTCTAATCCCTTATTATATCCTCCTAGACTTAATCATCTAACCTAGTCACAGTTCCTCACATTCTGTTTTGTAGGTTTTGAAATGAAAACAGAATAAATACTAACTCCAGGAAATGTGGCCCAGTGATGTTATCAGTTGAACTGGAAACCCCGGTACAAGGATTGTGTGTTAATTGTTGTCTGCTCTGTCACAGTGAATGAGATCCCTCAGTACTCCCAGCTGGTGCTGAGTGTGTGTGAAACACTCCAGGATGAGGTCATTGCACTCTTCGATCAGACTCGACACAGCCTGACCTTGGGCGATGCTGCAGATGACAAGGACAGCATGGAAACAGATGATGCCTCTCGAGTCAAACACAAGGACCAGCGAGATGGGGTAAAGGACCTGTTCATCTGCTTTGCAGCCATGTTTTTCTTTCTCTAGACAGAAGTTCCATGTATGTTTGGAACAACTTTCCCTTGCAGCCTGCTTCAAAGGAAGTTTCAGCAGTTTCTGTTTCAGAATCACTGTGTCTGTTTTGGCACACATCAGCCTGGGAAATTGGCTGTTGCTGCCTCTCTTTCAGATCTGTCCTCAAAACATTGTCACAATTGGTAGTACAGCCAGGAAGTGTGCAGAGTGTAGTGTGAGGAATACCAAGTGCCTTCATTTATGAGAATGATTGAACTTCAGGTTGTGTTAGTAAATGCTTACAGGATTTTCTTGATATCAGTGTCAAGTCTATACCTCGTTCTCCTTTCCGTTTCACTGCAGGTGTGTGTTCTGGGTCTGCATCTGGCTAAAGAGCTCTGTGAAGTTGATGAAGATGGAGACTACTGGTTACAGATTACTAGGAAAGTCCCTGTGCTTCCTACTATCTTTGCCACATTGGAGATCAGCCTGAGAGTTAAACAAAACCTTCACTTCACAGAGGCCTCATTACATTTGCTGCTGACCTTAGCAAGGACTCAACAGGTGAGAGATGCAGGGAAATGAGAGCATATTGATATATGTTTCTAAAAGGAACTGTATATCTTCTTATGCTGTTTGTGATGCAGCAGAAAAATGATCTATAGGTAAAGGGGTTTTTTTAGAAGCTGGTGCCTGTATGTGCTCCTGCTTAGTTTGCCTTGTTTTTCTCCATAATGGGATGTCTCAGATGGAAGAGCTGACCCAGCCAGAGCAGACGTGTAATTTAGAGCAGGCACTTTCACTGAATCTATTCTTCTGCAATGCAAATCATCCCCCCTAGTTAAAACAGCATTAAGTGTCTGAATCTGCTTTCTCATTAGTTGCGATAAAGCATTATTTATCTATTACACATTCAACTTGTGGGAGGCTTTAGGCGAAAACAAGGTCGTTCCGAAGCCAGCCCTTTTCAAAGATTATGTATGTACCAAAGCAGGTGATATCAAACTGGAATTCATAGTACAGTTATGCAGGTTAGATTTTACTGGAAGAACAGCGTTGCTTTTCTTGATACTGAATTTTTAAGAACATAGAAGTGGGTGTAGAAAGTTCTCTACAAGGGTGGTGACAGTGCAAAGGGCAGAAATATCTAATGCAAAATGTTTCTGTAGTCTCAGAGAGGAGAGACACACATAGATTTTAACAGTAGATTGTCTGTGTCTTGTAGGGAGCTGCAGCCGTGGCTGGAGCTGGTGTCACACAGAGTGTCTGCCTGCCCCTCCTGAGCGTGTACCAGCTCAGCAGTAACGGAGCCATTCAGGTGGGTGCTGCTTCCTTGTGAGTGGGAAGGTGCTAGAAGCGTTGCTGTGCCCTGCCATGCAGTGAGCCCTCCCAGTCTGGGAGGACAACGGCCACCACAAGGGACTGGAGACTTCCAAAATGGTGTGAAGGGTTTGTGGCGTGTGCTGTGCTGGGCAGCAGTGTAAATAACTAATTAATTTTTGTATCTGATTTGTTCAGACATCTGCTTCCTCTCGAAAGTCATTGGATGCCCCCTCTTGGGCTGGGGTCTATCGTCTCTCCATGTCACTGATGGAGCGCCTTCTTAAAACACTTAGATACAACTTCCTGACAGAGGCACTGGATTTTGTCGGTGTCCATCAAGAGAGGATTCTGCAGGTATGTCACGTATTTCCTCTGTGATGCTTTGCTTGGCTTCTGTGTTGCAAAAGCAGTGGAAACATGTCAGAAAGTGCAGAAGCTTTGAAAAGAGGCTCTAGCCTCAGAAAGTAGAAATAATGCAGTAGTGGGAAGAGGAAGATAGAAAATTCAAGCCATGCAGTCATGCAGGGACGATTGCTATGAGACTTGTTAGAGCTGGGCAGTCACCAGCTGGTGACTTGGGGGTTATAACTTCGCTATAGGTGCTTAATATGCCTACTCAGCACGTAACACCTAACACTGTTTTCAGTGGTGGTTTCAGCTCAGCCTTGCTCAACTAATGAGAATGCTGTGATTGGGGTTCAGTCACCATTCGGGTTGGCAAGCTCTCCTGTCCTGCAATACTGAAGTACCTGCACTGGCTGGATTGTGTCAGCGCAGACCTGCTGGAGAGTCCTGTTTGTGTGTAGGTGCTGAATTACCTGTTTATAAGCTTTCTGCCTGGACAAAGAGCTGTCTTCTCCTGTGGCGGCGCAGTTCATGAAATGCATTGACCTCTGACTAAGAATATAAAGTTCTCCGAGTCTGACCCATGTGCTGTGCAGCTGCGTTCATGAATACATTTTCTGTGCCTAAGGGCAAATCCTCTCCATCTCCAGCTTTTTCTTCTAGAGAAAGGAATAAAATTTTTGTGATTTAACTGTCATTACCCTGATTTACTTCTCTCTCCTTTCCAGTGCCTGAATGCAGTACGGACAGTACAGAGCTTGGCCTGTCTGGAGGAGGCCGATCACACTGTTGGTTTCATTCTTCAGCTCTCAAATTTCACAAAGGAGTGGCATTTCCACCTGCCACAGCTCATGAGAGACATGCAGGTAGGCATCAGGATTCTACTGCGGGTAGTACATTGCCTTGGAGTGCAGGGATTCACATGTGTTAAGAGAAAATGGCACTGTATCACCTACTCTTTTAATGGGAACTATTCCTGAGGTCATTTAAATGTCTGTTCTGTCAGTACCTTGTCTGAATTAAGTGAGGAAAGATGATTGTTGGGGACAGACAGATGGTAGCTTGGAAGAATAACTTGGGGAATTCCGTGTCTTACTCTCAATTCTCAGTGCGGGGTGACTCAGAAAATACTCAGAAATCGAGAGGCTGCATTGATCCCTTATGATCATGCTGTTCTTTGAACTGAATTTTCTGGTTTCCACCAGTATTACTGAATAGATGGGTTTTGAGCTTTTAAGAGATTTCTCCCTCACCTTATTTATTTCAGGTGAATCTGTGTTACCTGTGTCAGGCCTGTACCTCCCTCCTGCACAGCCGCAAAATGCTCCTGCACTACCTGCAGGTGAGGATGGGGACCCTAAGCCAAACTGTAAGTTAGGAGTGTTGCACGCCCCTGCTCCCTGTTCAAAGGCAAATATTATTCAATGTCCAGGCTCTTGGATATTGAATAGATTGTCAGTAATCCTTGTGATTATTGACAATCATCACTAGTTAGGATTTGCATTTCTCCACAGCAAAGAAAAAAAGTGCAAGTGGTCTGGACTCTGAAAACTCTGGACTGTGCAAAGCCAGTCCTAGAGAAACAGCAGCCTGTGTTTGAACTGTGCTACTATCATTTTATTGCTGCCTACACTGCGGCGAGTCGGCTGCGTTGCCATAGTACTCTGTAGTGCCATTAATTAAGCCATTGTTGACCTGTTGTCCTTGATGTGATTTAATTCGTTTAAGAGAGAGAGAGAGCTCTCATTCTTGGGGAATCCTTAGATTCCTGAGGTGGAGACGATGCATTCCTACTGATGTGTCAGTTCCGCATGGCTAAGGCTTGGCGTGTTGATTAGAGATTCTTTTTTCTGGAATGTGGAATCTAAATAGCCGCTGCAGCTGCCTCCCTGCAATGCAGTGCCTCCCTGATGCACTGTTAGATTCTCATGCTTCTAGCAGGTGACAGACTTTGGGCGCTTAATTTCCTCGTTCTTTTTTTTCTGTTCATAGCATATTTTTTTTTCCTGAAAGTAGTGCAAAATAGTCCTATCTGTATTCAAGACTTTATTTTTTTCTTTCTCCACAGACAAAAAATGGTGATTCCCTTCCATCAAGTGTGACTCCACGAGTGCAGCGTAATCCCCAAGCCTCCTCCAAACATCCCAGCCCTGAGTCAGAGGCAGCAGAGCAGAAAGCGCTGCTTACAGTGCAGTACAGCCTCTTGAAAATCCTCAGCAAAACCCTTGCTGCCCTGCGCCATTTCACCCCCGATGTTTGTCAGATCCTCCTTGACCAGGTAGAGAAAGAGGAGAGAAGCTGCTCCCTGCGGGGGGCTGTTTCCACCATGGCGAGTGATGTTCTGGGTCTATGTAGACCCCACCAGACATCTCTCAGTTGCTCAGCTGCACAAAGCAGGAAGGTAGGACACAAGGAGCTCCCCTTAGGGATCGGTCACAGTCAGTGTGAAAGGAAGGCTTGGCTGAGCTTTTGTGTGGTCTGCACAACCGTGTTTACGTGTAACTGGAGCAGACTGGGTTTGTATCCGCAGTACATCACTCTTCAGAAAAGGCATCCTCTTGTTATCCTCCTGTGTCAGTGTGACCTGGTGGCTTCAACTTCAGATATGGAAGGTTTAATCCTTGATTCTGGCAGTGTCTTGCTGCAAACTTCTTTTTTCCTGTGCCTCCAGGTACACATGCCTGGGCGTTTGAAAAGAATCTGGAAACAGTCATTACTTTAAGTTGCCACTTGGTGGCAAGCTGTAGGGCTTGCGAGTTGGAGAAGGTTCATTCATGTGAGGAGAGCCACACAGTCTGGTTGTGCAGTGCTGCACAGAGTGCTTGCTACTGCTCCAGCTGTGTACTTGAGATTTGGGAAATCATCTCAAAGCTTCCAGTTGTCCATACAAAAAAGGGACTAGGTATTCCCATTACTATGGCAATAGCCTACTCATGGCCGCGGGGGTCACTCACTCCTCTTTCTGATTCTCCACAGTCGCTGGACCTTGCTGAGTACAACGTGCTCTTCATTCTGAGTTTCGCCACACCGGCCTTTGATTCGGATGTCGCACCTTGCTTTGGGACCCTCCTTGCCACAGTCAATGTGGCCCTTAACACGCTGGGAGAGGTACTAGTCATTCCTCTGCCTGGGAGAGCACGGAGGATGATACTTTAAAGAGTAGGAGTATTTCTCCTGTTCTGTCTCCTCTCTCTAATGCCTGTCTTTTTTTCCCCTCCAAGCTGGATAAGAAGAAGGAACCTTTCCCTCAGGCTGCGGGGCTGAATATGCAAGAGGGAACCAAAACCCTCAAGTAAGTTTCTCGCCATTTGGTGTAGCCGTGGCCAAGGAGCAGAACCTAATGCTCCTCAGATCAGAACCAAGGTGCAGACACATTGGTGGAGCTTCAGAGCTGCCCGCTCTGATCCCAAAGAGTTCAGGTAGCCCATTGGAAGCTCTCCAAAGCAAGCAGGGATTTTTTTTGGGGAATGGTGTGTGAAGCCACCCCATCCTAAGGTGCAGTGTAGAGAGTTGTTTGATGTTTATTTACTAGAATATTTAAATGGACTTCCCTGGTGACTAGGAGGAGTTTCTCTCCACAGACCAGAGCTTTTGGGTATCACTGCTTGAGCAGAATGTGAACAGTAGCAGTGTGGCCTTGTGCATACCCTGTGTGGAGGCTTTTTAGGAGTACTTAACCTTGAAACTAGAGTGTGCTGACTTTTTGGTTCCCGCTGATGTGTGTTTCTTTGCACAGGTCTCTGCTCATGTTTACAATGGAAAACTGTTTCTACCTGCTCATCTCCCAGGCTGTTCGGTTCCTGAGAGACCCAGCTGTGCACCCCCGTGACAAGCAGCGGATGAAGCAGGAGCTCAGCTCCGAGCTGGTAAGAAGCTTGTACCCTCTCTCCTCCCTCTTCACTGTAAACATGTCGTGGGGGAGAAGGTCGTTTGTCTTTGGCTGCCCAGTAGAGCCCATTCCCCAGCGTGAGTCAGCAGCCTCGGGCATCCTGGGCTGCACGTTCTGGTGCCTGTTCCTCTGCCACCAGCACCTTGTTTGGGGAGGAAAAGAGAGGAAAAGAAGAAGCTAACTCGTTACCTGCTTCTAATTTCAGAGCACGCTGCTCTCCAGCCTGTCTCGTTACTTCCGCCGCGGTGGTCCCTCTTCACCCGCCAGCGGGGTTCTTCCCTCTCCCCAAGGAAAGTCTGCCTCCAAGCTGGGTCCTGAGGGGCAGGAGCCTTTGTTTCAGCTCGTGCAGGCCTTTGTCCGGCACATGCAGAGATAGATCCTGTCCTGCCCCCGCCTCCCTCTTCAGGACTTGCAGCGGAACGACCCATCTCCACCACAGAAGGCACCACTGTTGGCAGAGCTCGTAACAAGGGCTGGGAAAGGGAGGGAGGCCTGGTGTGGGCAGTGGTGTGAACCCAGCTGGACCAGCAGCAGCGAGATCCCCTTGAACTCTTGCGACCCAGCAGCAGAGTGAATGTAAGGAGGGCCCAGCGCGGCTCTTCGGCCGTCAGCCCCTGGGCACAGCCCACCCGCTCCACCGCAGAGCACCTGGGCTGGGTACAAGTGCTGAACTCTCAAAACCTTTATTTTTATAGCTTGTACCTCAGCTGGGGAAGCTGTGGCTGGATGGAGAGAGGAGACAAACTTTCTGCTGGGCATTAACTCTGCTCTTAACCCAAGGTGCAATCTGCCTCTCCCCTGCAGCCAGAGTCCAGCTGAGGCACAACCAAGGGATCAGCCAGCAATTCAGAGACCATCTTTCTACTGCTATTTTTGTACTGAGTGGTTCAAGGCAAGATGGTGTATGTGTGCTCACGCCTTCCCTTCACCCTGCAGTCTGTGTGTTGTGCGTGTTTCTGAAGAGCAAGGCCTCACTCAAGGTTTTTAAGGCAAAATTCCATTGCTCCAGTTCTTGCAGGTTTTTGTAACTGTGCCCTATTTATACTGATATTAAAACCTTTATAGACAGCAGCTGGGTTCGTGGGTTTGTGTTGGACACAGCAGCCTCCAGCACCGATTCTGCATCCCTCTGTGGAGGTTCTGCCACGTCAGCTGGGCTGAAGCCCCGGCTGAGAGCGACGTGGGTTGTGGTGCGTGAGTGACGATCCAGATAGATACTGCTCGAAGTGGTTACAATCAAAGGTTGATTCCCTCAGCTTCCCCACACCCACTCCCTTTCTCTTACTCTCACGTTGGGAAACTCGTAGGAGGTTTTAAACGAGCGTCACTATAAAATACTCCTCGGGAGTGATGCCTCTGCTCACGATGGCGTGGGCCACGTGCAGGGAGTGCTCTGTGCACAGCCCTGAGCTGCTCCTCGGCCTGTTGCAGCTGCCGGGAAGGGCACAGGCTCCAGCTTGAGGACAGACACTGTCTACTGTGAAGTTATGGTGTGCTGTTATAGCTCTCTCAAGTATATTAACAAACTCTTTAAAGGCTAAATGTGGGATGGAAACACTAAGAAAAGGTCAGTGATCATTGCTTAAAATAAAACCTGAAATCTAGAGAGACTTTTTGAAGGTAAGAAATCGAATTTCAATGTAGCTGTGAGCTGGTAACCTACCAGTTCTTTCCTAAAGAGACACTTGATTGCTTTAACAGTCAGAACCTTTTTAATCACAATGGTTTTAAGAGACCAGAGCAAGAAAATTAGACTATGTTGCTTGGAGGTTGTTTTTTTAAATCCTTATAAGCTTAAGTGATGGTGATGGTTATTTTGATCTAGTTTTACTTGACCTGGAGGCCTTGGAGAGATTTGAACCAGCTGGGCTGGAGCAAAGTGGTTGTGAATTAGAAGGGAGAGGGGCTCTGACTCTGGTGAGCTGCGGTGGAGAAGGAGGTGCTGTGACAGTCCCAGCAGGGTGGTGTTTGGATGGGGCTGCCCATAAGCGGTAGCACTTTGTGCCACGGGGAACTGTGAGTGCGAACATGGAGAGCTGAAGGCAAAGAGCTGCAGAGAAGGCAGCAAACTGGTACCGGGGAGCTGTGGGGAGAGGAAGTAAAGCCAGATTTCAGTACATCCAAGCAAGGTCTGTAGTGCTTAGGGCTGTTATTTGATAGCTCTTGTCTGTGTCTTTCCTTTTGTTACAGCTTTTGAAGTCGGGTGCAGTGTGCTAATTACTGTATTAGTGTTGATAAAGAAGGGATAGAGCGAGACTTTAGGGAGAAGTAACACATTCTTTTAGTTATTTACTTAAGCAGTAGAGTGAGAGTCTGGTGCTAGGCAGTCGTTGGTGCCAGACTGCAGAGAGTAATGGATGCTGTTGGTAACAGCTTCCCTTCACACAGCAGCTTTTCAGCCTTGGGTTGTACCTTTACCTGCCCCTCAGGCACCAAGGGGCACAGAACAGCCTTGGGCCAGGGCTGGCTCACCACGGCACTGGCATCTCTGCAGAGCCTGTGAGATGGAGCACTAGATCTTCCCTGTGCTCCTTCCTAATGCAGAGGGAAGGGAGCGCCGCTGCCAGAGCAGATTTCCTTCTGGCTGCTCTGAGGGAAGAGACACCATTTTCTGCATCATTAACTTGCTGCTGTTTTTGCTAAAGCTGTTTTTCCTCTTTCATTCATGCACCGGGGAAAGGAGAAACAGGGAAACAGGGATGGCCTGGGGGAAAGGTAGAGGTGTGAGGGAAGGAGACAGGGGTAGAACTGTGGTAGTGGTAACTATGGCAATTGTAAAACTAAACCAGTAGCGTGATGTGATTTCCCTATTCCCTTTCATTTGAGTTTAACTAGAAAAACTATTGCTACTCTACAGATCATTTCAACAGCTGGTTTTCCCAGGAGTTCTTTCCAAGCTGGGTGCTAGGAACGAGGCTTTAGGATTATAAATTAGCAGCAGATCTAGTTTCCATAACAACAAAAGGCTGTTGGATCTAGAACAGTGTTTCTAGTCTCTCGGCAGCTGAAGTCATTCTGCTGCTCTATTTCTGCTTCAGGTTGGGGAGGAGCTGTCGTTTCTGGGAGTTCCCAAAGCTGTAGTACAACTGAGATGTGTCAGCTGGGAAAGGAAACCGCAAGACATTAACAACCTTTGAGGCACGTTTGGGAGTTTCAGCTGGGACAGGAAGGATGAGTAGCTTCATTTTGAGTTTACAGCTGGCTTCCAAGAGGAGCAGCACCCGAGGCGGGGAGCGAGGGCAGCCCCGAGCCCACACAAGACGCTGAGGCAGGAGGTTCAGGCAGTTTGTTTATTGGCAAATAAGTGCTGAAAACCATGAGCCCTACATACCACAGGTGCTCAGTGCCCTGTTACATTACAGTGGTCACGATACCGTCAGGGAAAGTGCAAAAAATCCATAAACAAGCAAAGGTAGTTGTGACATACCAAGGGGCAGGCTGTGAACAGAGGGCTTGGTGCAGGTGAGCTTCTCTTCCATCCAGCTCGAGTGGAAAACGAGTTACACGGCAGCGGGAGTCCTCTAGGCCAGCTCCAGCTAAAAAGCTCATTATGGGATTAAAAGGCCTACACACCCGAGCACTCCCTTTGAGCTAAACCAGCACCTCCAAGAAGGGCAGCCTGGATTGTCTGGGGAGGCGTGTGTGTGGCCAAAAAGAGCTCCTCGTTGGAGATGACAGGGAGAGGGACTGTCCCTCACCATGTGGTGACACACCAGCTCTGTTCACAGCTGAGACGGGAGGGGAAGCATTCGTTAAATCCGTGATCTAGAGTGAAAATAACATCAGGCTAAAACATGCCTGGAAGAGACACACTGAAAGAAAAGCCTGGACAATCAACACAGGGAGCAAAGCTTGTAAAAAGGCTTGTAAACTCTTTGCAGTCCAAGAGCAGTTTCTCAGAGGAAATGCAAGCAAGATGCATGGTCCCTTGCACTGAGGTTTGATTTCTGACATACAGACCCTATTTCACAGAGAAATTTCCTTCCAGCTTCAGGGGAGAGTTCTAGCTTGAAGCCACCAGGCACCACGACAGTGTGTGTGGTTCTGGGAGAGCCCTGCATAGCTGCTCTCCCACAGCTGAGCAAGGTTTAACAGGCTCTCATTCTTAAATCCAGCCTCCTCGCCTTAAGGACTAGACCCTGTCAGAGGGTTTGTGTGGGGCGCTGCCCCAAGGGAATGCTTGGTGGTGGGAGTCAGGCAATGCTACTGCTGAAGGAGAGAGGGTGGGGGGCAGACAGGCAGGAACCCGCAGCAGACACAGGGGGAGTGGAACAGAACCTCGGGGGCAGCGGTGAGGGAGATGACGGGGCTGGCCCCGGGGAAGCAGCTGCCGTAAAGGAGACAAGGTAGGGCAGAAAAAAAAAGGAATCAAGGGATCTCACGCCATGGAGAGTAACCTCAAAGCAAGCTGCACTGGTAGTTACCGAATTCAGTCTCGGGTGCCATCGGCCCTTCCCCAAAACCTCACTGTAACAGTTTTACCACTTCTTTCCCACAATTCCCGTATTAGCAATGGAGTGTCAACCCCGAAGAGAGCAATGGTCTCGGATGAAGAAATCCGTATTAGAAGTGCCAGGAGATGAGGGGTGCATTCTGCTTGTACATTCTTCCTGGAGACATTTAACTTAACAGTTCCAAATAAGTGACAGGAACTTTCCCTTTCTGGTTCCCTCTTTCCCCGATGAGCCAGTCTGGATCCATGCCTGGCAGGCTGTACACAGTGATCATCTGGGGAGAGAAGACAGCCGTGAGACAGGACCTTCCTCTGCAGCGTGAGACAGGACCTTCCTCTGCAGACAGAGCCCAGAAGTTCAGTTAGGTGGGGACTGAAAGAACACTAACTCCTGGAGTTCCTTTAGCAGACATCTGTGCCCCTTCCCTGGAGCCATCGGCAGCTTCAAGAGAAGATCTACAAAACCTGCTCAGCGATGTCCCTGTTGCCTTTTCAGTTTTCAAACTTACAAGGTATTTCTGCATGATACTGCTCTGTTGTCCCTTCTGAATACAGAAGTTCAGTCTAGTCAACCAAAGAGTTTGCAACTTGATGAATTTCCTTTTTTTCTCAGCCCAAGGCCTCCAGCTTATCCCACTGCTCTCGGATAAGGTATCTGTATTTGAGGGTCACGGTGAAGATACCAAGTACTGGGGTATTTTGTGAGCTGGGTACGGCCGGACTCCAATAGAACAGAAGAGTTACTGAGCTGATGTTCTTTAATAGCAAATAGCCATGAGCACAACTCATAGGATACTAGTGTCAAGGAAAAGGTTCTATTAGTACTTCCAAAAAACCTGGGTTTTTAGGGGTAGGGAAAGTAACCAAGACCCCGCTGAGGGCGGGCAGTTATAGCGGAATTCAACACAAAGTAAAACCACCCACCTCATCTGCAAGGAGTGCCAGCTCAGTGCTGTCGGCTGCTTCGTAGTCGTAGAGGACTCTGGCCTTCCGTGTCCCGCTGGCAGGAGGCTTGACCTCATTGGGGTTCAGGACACCCTCTGCCACGGTATTGGGCACCCCGACAATGGTGGGCACAACTGGAATAGTAGGCACAGCTGGGAGCGTGGCAGCACCAACAGCTGGAGGAGAGGTAGCAGCTGCGGGAGGAGAGGTGGATTCTGCGTTGCCTACGAATGTGCCTGAAAATCTTAAGGAAAAAAGCAGAGTTCAGTGAGGCTCTGGTATGAGGAACCAAGGAAGAGCTCTTTCTTTCAGTACAGCACTGCAGAGATGATGCTCCCGAGTTTAACAGCCATAACGTGTCTGCTCTGCCCTTTGCGTGGGGAAATGCACTGGGTTCTCAGGTGCTGAGACTGCAACAGGTAATATTTGTCTGCTTGTTTTGATTCCAGTGTCCTTGCAGGACTGGCACCAAACTGGCAGAGCACGAGGCTGAAGCGTGGTACCAGAGAGGGGTCTGGCAGGTGCCGTTCTTGGCTCTGCAGGAGTTTTACTGGGTCTGTTATGCCGTGTCCTTGCCCTGCTCTCACATGGTCTGTGTTTTGTTCTGTTAGTTCTTCAGGAAAGGGACATTGTTGTTGCTGTTAAACTGGATGTCTCAACTGGAGGCTCCCAGCCTTTCTGAGCTCTAGGGAGAGACAGTAATGGTGCTCGGTCTCATTTATCTGTAAATACCCTCCCCTCCAGCACTAACAGAGCCCAGCCCTGGCCCTTGCAGCGAGTCTGCAGAGAGTCCAGAATCTGGCTGAGGCAGAGACCTCTTAGAGCCAGTCCCATGCAACATCTTACTTACATCTCTCCTTTGGAGCTGCAAGCATGGAAAAGAACGGAACAGGAGCAGTGAGTGATCGCGCGGAGGCAACAACCCCTCCCGGGTCAGGCCACCCCACTGATGTGACAGGTGGAACAAACCAGCCCCTGCCCGCAGGACGTGCAGCCGCAGCACAGAATCCCTCGCTGCTGCAGCTGAGGCTGCTTGGCAACGGGATTCTGTCTCCCATGCGACTTATCTAATTCAGAAGAAGAATGTTTGAACTCTCATGGCCATCATGCTCTGAGATGAATGTATGAAACCCAGGCCAATCCAATGGCAAAGCCCACTCTATGCGTGCTCCCACTGGGACTGGTCACCATTCTATAAGCTCAGAAGCTCTGTCAGAGCACGGAGGGGGCTTTAAAACTTCTGCCCAACAGAAGTTGGCAGGCCTGAGCTAGGGGTGGCCAGGTAAGTAACCCTTAGAGAAGTAAAAGCAGTCTCTTATCTCACCTGCCCAGTTGCTTCTGCAGCTCCAGCATGTATTGGTAACACTGAGCATAGTAGTTGGTCTGAGACTCCACAAACTCATGGAGACAGCGAAGATGATTCACCTGGAGGGAGAAGGACCATGAGCTGGTCTGTGAGCTGGGACCAGACACAGGAACCCTCTTCCTGCAGCTACGACCTACCCCATGGGAAGCAGACTTGTGCCGGCCAGTATTTAAAAGAGTTACTTGGTTGGCTTGAATATACTCATTTGTTCAGTTTGGGAACACTGCATAGGCCCGAGGGTGATCCCAGAGAGCAGGCTGCTCCTGGCACTCTAGCCATGCCCATGTGCCTAGTCCACAGCTCTACTTAGAGAAGAATAAGATTTTTCTGGCTCAGAAGCATTTTGAGGACTGCAGAACTGCAGGAGTCACAGTGGCAGTGCCTGCTTGTGCTTCATTATGTCTTTAGTTTGAATATTCCAGGTTTTATGAGGAGGTTGCTGTAGCCTCCAAATGTATGACCCCTTCTACTTCTGCCCCCTGTGCAGAGCTCTAGCATCCTCTCAGTGTTCTTCAAGAGAGGAGCTAAGAGTCTCTGTAGCCTCCCAGTTCCCAAGGAAGACTCACATGTGTGCTGCTGATCCCCTCCAGCAGGAGACGTGTCACCTCTGCCTGTCGATCGAACTCGGTCTGCGCGAGCCTCAGCTCGTGTTCTGCCTGCAAAACAGGACGGGGTGTTCCAGGTGGCACAAGGCAGGGACCCCTGCTCTGCCTCTTCCAACACCCACCTCCTCCAACCAACCCCTCCCCCCCCACTTTTGGCACCAAGACAAGAGCGCTGGTGGCTCAGTAGGATCCACATGCGACACTGAACATCAGGCACAAGACACCCTGGGTGAGGCTCCCAGGGGGCTCTGGCTGTATTTCAGCTTGATTCCTGCTTGATCCTGCACTGGATCACTGCAGGTCATGGAACGGCAGCATCAAGCCAGGAAGCTCCCCGCTCCCACAAGACTAGAACATGAAGATGGAGAGGCTTTGTTAATCTGGAGGTATGTGGAAAGCCAGTCCCAAGCCAGCACCCATCCTTTCATCGCCTCTTGTAAGACTCAGAGCTGGACCGACGCTGAGCCAGTGCTGCTTATCATCTGTCCCCTGCAAAGGTAACACTGGAAACAAGACAGTTCCCAGGGTCAGCAGCCTGAGTCTGCTGCCACATAGAGCTGCGCAGCCCTGCTAAACCCCTCTCTAGACCTAGAGGGACAGGAACGTAAGAACCTCCCTAAATTTCTCTCCAAAATAGCAATTTATTTTTTTTTTGCCAGCATCCTTTTTATCGTCACGGGAAAAAGGCTTAGGCCAGAGAGCATTTACCAAATGGCTGCTACACTCAACTGCATCTCTCCTTCATCGCTATGAAGATGAACATCCCAATCAAACGTCTACCCAAGGCTCTCCTTTGAAGCTAGCTACTTGTTTGGAGCCAGGAGGAGTTAAACAGGGGTTAACAGAAGGCAGCTATGCAGCAGACGTTGGCGACTCAGAGACAGACTGATACTGGAGACCTTGTTTACCAGACAGACGGAACATCTCTCCCCCTCCAGCAAACGGTGTATTTGCACTGGGGCAGTTTTGCGGCACCACAACACCCAGGGGGATCCTCGCAGCGAGAAGAGCTCCAGAAGTGGTGGAGCCATCAGGTGCTCTGGTGCCTGCTGTCCCCTCCCCGCTGCCAGCGGGAACGGGGTGACAAGAAGGTACATTTGTTCTCTCCAGCACACGTTGTTCCTTAGCACCAAGCGGAACACGCCAGTTCCCTCTCAGGCTGTGCTGTGACTGATCACACAAGAGAGAGATGTCCACTCAGCTACAGCTTGCTGGACAGAAAGGAGTGTGGGTTCTGTGTCCTCTTGCCCTTCCCCAGGAGGGTGCAGCAGTGGGAGGGGTGCCTGCCATGGTGTGGTGGTTCCTGCACGGCACCAGTTCTGCGCCAGAGCTCCTTTTGCTGCTTTGGAAACGCCCTGAATATTCTTGTCTGGAATTGGCCCCAGAGAGCTCATCCAGACAGGCTGACAGTCTGGGAGCAGAGGCCACACCGCTGGCGTTTCTGAGCAGGGTGACCCCAAAGACGACCCAGCCTTCCCAGTCGGGCAAGCTGGAGGAGCTGCTGGGGCCATCACATCCCTCATTTGGTACGAGCCTTCCCGGTACTGCCCTACAGCTGGGCTACAACAAAGAAACGCTTTGACTGTCTTTTAATCAGATTTGTCTATTTTAAGCTACAACTGATCTATTTTCTTGCATCCTCTGTATGAAAGGGATTATTTAAAGGAGAAGGGGGGATATAAGGGGAAATACCAGCCCAATGCCTGCAGATTCTTGCTCCAGTGAGCTGACCCCAGGCTTTGGGAGCAGCGGAGCTATTGGAGACTCGTGACAGGCAGACCCAGCTCCCTTTGGCACCGCCTGGGATTTGACCCGTTGCCTCTCCCTGCTGGCTCGGAGCAGCTGCAGGATGTCATTTCCCATGAAGCCAGCACCGAACCGTGACCAGGGCGGTCCCTTCCCGTCTTGTGCTTCTCCAAGACATAAAGAACTTTTAAATATCTTGACATACTTTGGTCTATCCAAGCAGGATAGACCGAGGATGTAGGAACAGAGCCTCGCAAGCTTATGGCTGACTGCAGTCAGCTGATATGTTTGAGGGACTGAAGGGTTTAAAGTCCAGGATGAGCTGGTTCAAAAACAGCCAGTCTGCTCTGAGGGTGCGTTTAGAGTGAGGCAGTAAAGGTTGCTATCATGCAGAGCATGCAGGAACGTGCCATTCTACCACCTTGCAGTGCAGGCTAACGTCTGCTGGGGGTTGTTTGTGGTATGAAAGGCAATGGGATCCCAGAAGGTGTCTCTGGAAGCTCCATACCATGCTGGAGCTCCACACAGAGCTCACCCTGGTCTCTAGTCCACTAGCAGCCCTCCATCCATCTTCATGGACGAGTCACACTCCCCTTGGAGTACCCAGAAAACAAACAAGATCCGGGACTTTGCCTCCATGGATTCACTCGGAAGGGTAAGTGCAACTCACCCAGAGTCAACACCAGGACAGGCTCCAAACCTCCCACCCTGCCCTCCTGACAGAGCTGCTCCCTCCAGCAGCTGAGGGCTGCTCCTGGGGAAAACCCTCTGTCCTCGCTTCAGCTCTGCTCAGAGCTCCTGCTTGGACCCCACAACAAGCAGGCAAAGGGCTACTAGGGGCTAATGCACGGCACATGCAAAATTGGAGCAGGCAGGGCCTCTGCCACAGGAGCAGAGCTGAAGCACGTCACAGCACATCACCTCTGCTCCCGTGACACCAGTGCAGGGCTCCCAGTTCTATCACACACACAGGAAGGCCTGGTTTGCCTGGGAAGTCTCTCCCACAAAGTACAGCCAACTGGCCCACGGGCAGGCTCTTCCCAAGCCACTTGTCAGAGTCACGCTCAACCGTACAGCTGCAGGGTCAGGACTGGGGTGACAACAGCAAACGTCCCCCTGATGCTCCCCTACGCGTGGGCAGGAAGGAGCTGGCAGCACCTCCCACCCCCTGAACACCACCAGCACACCCAGAAGGTTTGAGCACAGTTTCAGCCGGGTACTTACTTTTTCCACCTCGTCGCTCCAAAGCTGTCGGGGCCACAGAGCAACAGGAAAGGAGATCAGTGTCGGAGACGTGGAGAAGCACTCGGCATTAACACCAATTGGCAAGGACGCTCCGTGGACACAGCAAGGCCAACTCCGGGGACAAGCCCAGCCCTTCACCCAGCAGCAGCTGCCAGACCGATGCCCCTTCCCCTCATTCTTGCACCCTGGAGCTCAGTCTCACGGTGGGAGAGCAAGTCTGTGCCACCAGAGCCAGGGCTGTTACAGCAACTGCTTTCAATGGGCTCTGGGAAGAACATAATTAAAGCAGCAGAGACCTCTGAACAGCAAGGGTTCCTTTGCTGAAGCCTGCAGAGGCTGGTGTTGAAGGACGGCCCGTCTTTTAGGTTTTGGAGATGCAAATGAGCTGCCTGAGCCCATGAATAGAGCCTGGGAACTGCCGTGAGCTCAAACCAGTAAGAGGCCAGTGTTCCTCACCCACTGGTCTAGAGAACTCAGGTTAATGGGATCATAATCCAGCCAGTCTGTGCTACCGACAGGCATGTTTGGCTACAGCAAGGACTGCCTTTGAGCCAGGCAAAACACCATGCTACTCCTTCCCACTCTCCTCACCCCCAGGGACACATTTGGGGCAGCACAACACCGCCAGCTGCTTGCTGGGATCTGGCTCCAGGACATGAAACAATTGACACCAAAGAGTCACGCACAGCGATGGGAAAGGGAGAGAAGGGGAAGAAAAACACATTGATCCTTCCCAGAGGTTCTTGGCTTGGCCTTTCCTCAGCAGAAAAACTACTCCGTTAGCCCTGGATCAACTGGAACCACACCAGCCTGCCAACAACACCCTAAATCAGTGAGGTCAGGGGGAGATGGCCTCTGAGACCCCCCCAGCTTCACTCTCTGATGTCACCTTTGCAGATGAGGGAAGTTCACCACAGCACTGCTGAGCCTACACTGCAGGCACTCGGAAGTCCTGTGCTGGATGCTGTGATGTCAGAGGGAGAACACGCTCTGTTTAGACCCAGGGTCTCCCAGCTGGACCTTGCTGAGGTTTGCTCCCCAGCAACTGCTCTCAGGTGGGTTGTGATAGCCTCAGGTGCAGAGACATCTTCACCAGCCAATATAAGGAGCACCTGCAGGAAGGTTTTATGCCAGCTCCTTGGTTTGCTGCCTGCTCCTGTCCTGGCTTCTGCCCCCTAAGCTCCTGTTCCACGATACGTAGCCTGATTGGCATCTCTTCTTACTTGAGTGGTGTTAGTGTAGCTGGTCCCCTTAGGATGGCAGGCTGTCCCTGTGCAGCACTCAGCGTCCGGGGGCTGGGTGTTTTCTCTGACCTTTAGGTGGATATTTTGTTACTGCAAATCAGAAATTGCTTCAAATAAAGCCTGGGCAATTTCAGGCATGCCCCAGGGAACACAAGCCCTTTCCCCTTCTCAGCCTAAGAGACGGAAGGCAGATGGTGGGAAGATCCTGGAGGGCAGCTGAGAAGCAGGTCCCAGCCTGAACTGTGCTCTGGCACAGGGCCTCTGTCAGCACCCCCTCAGGTTTTTGGAGCAAGGTTTACCGTAGGGGCAATGGGCAGCTTTCACTCTGGCCACACGTCTTCCTACTGAGACACTGTAGACAGTACTTAAACCATTCCAGGCCCATTTCATCATCGCAATTCTGAATTCAGAGCCAGATTTGTTTCTCTTCTGTTGGCCTCGCTGTGCCATCTCCAGCTCTGACCCTGTGGTGCTCTGGGGCGTTCCAGCTTTGCTGTTCTACCCCTGGGCTAAGGCACTGTGTGGCTCCAGTCAGAATGTTTCAGACAGCTCAGGGAGCAGGAAAAGCCATGATCTACACCCATCTTCCTCCCTCCAGCTCAAGCCAGAAGAACCCTCTTTAAGGTACTCAATATGTTTTTCTTGGAATCATTCCTAGGAGCACAGCACATGGCAAGTGGCAGGGTCTGAGAGAAAGGGATAATATTTAGGTTTACACGGCCCACATACACCTTCTTACACAAAAAAACAAAAGGTCAGTGTGGGAGAGAGGAGAAATGGCTCCTCAGCCTCCAACCCATATGAAACAAGGGAGGTGCTTGTCTCCAGGTGGATCTAATTCCATCTAAGCCCTCCTGTTATGGGAGGGGAAAAAAAAAAAACCCAACCAGAAAAGCACCATGTTATTCACCTCTCCAAAAACAATAGAAATTTAGAATCCAAATGGGAGCCCTGCTGGGGGCATGTGGTCCAGGAGAGAGCTGACAAAGACGAAATTGTTACCTGGGCATAAGCAATCCCTCCCTCCGGAAGGGAGCAGAGCTCAACAGCAAGGCGAGCAGCAGGCACTGCTCTGTACTGTCAGCACAGCCTAAGACTAAAGTAGCACAAGGATTCTGGCCTGGAAGAAAAGCAGAGCGACAGTATGAAGAGCTCCTACCTTGCTGCTCCTGAACCCCTTGGGGTGAGTGCTGGGATTAGAGAGCTCGTTGCAAAGTAGCCCTGCCTGCACGGAGCTGGGGAGCAGTCAGAGCTCAGCCTGCATTCTGCTAATTAGAGATGTCAATTGTTATTCAACTCACCCCTGCTAGTGCAGCTGGACTTCAGGTGGCACTTCAACCACCACCTGCAACCTCTAAAATAGGTAGTTTTGAAAGCCATGAGACATGAGGCTAGGCCAGCAGGTTTCCTACAGGTCCTCAAACTCTATCAAACTTGATTAAGCAATCAAGACCAATGCTGGCTGCCTACCTAGAGCAAGTCAGTCTCCTAGAGCCCTGCTCTGTTCCACGTCCTCATTGCTGCTGTCAGAGCTTCTCCAGCAGAGCTCTGAAGAGGGATAGCTGAATTGGTCTACCTACCCTGGCATTTTTCTGCCACCTGTGGGCTAAAACCTCCCTAAAACTCTGTTCTTCTGTCACATTACTGTGCTTGGCATCTGCTCCCCACAACAGCTTTGCAGTTCAATCATGACTGGACATGTTCAACTGAGCATCTGGGCACTCTGCGAGATGCTAATGCACGTTATGCAAATGCTTGCCCCCAGGTCTGCTTTGGAAAGCCTTGGGGGACAATCAGGATACCCTGGTCTAATCAGAGCTATTCAAAGACAGGGAAAGTCCGGTTTCTCTCCTCTGATTCTCCTACAGCTCAGTTCCAGTCCATTATTGCACTGTCCTTGGAACAAACCTTTCCAAGGGAGAAGCAGGAGCCACAGGCTCACTGTGAGTTGCTGCGCTAGGAGAGATGGAGACTGAGCAATTGCTACAGCATCACCAGTCTCCACTTCATCCTAAGGAGTCTCATCACCAGGGCAGTCACCTATGGAAATCTCTAGCTATTGTGCAAAGCTATTCTGATCCCAGCATCACTCTCCAAAAAGGTCAGGACAGATGCCCCTGGGAACTAACACTGATGCTACCAGCTCAGACACATCTCTCCCCAAACAGGATGGGTTGTCCATTAACCAAATCCAACTTGTTTCCATAACATTTTTTGTTTGCTAGAAGGCTGGGCTGTCCTTTTTCATATCTGCAGACCCCACTCCCCGGCCCGTCCACTCCCAGATTACTCTATTTACAGGCATCAGTGTTGTTCTGAAGTGTTATTTAGGAAGCAAGATGATCAGTTTTCAACATTTTAACGAGAAATGTGACATTGTGCAATGGGGAGCCATGAACACAGCACGGGAAGTCAACTGCTTGACCACAACCACTCAGTGCCACACAGTAGAGATGCAACGGGCTATTCACCCACCCCCAGAGCATCTGACTGCGGAACAGCCACCAGACAGGCCCCAAGATGACAGGGGGGGGAAAAAAATTGATCTCTCTTTGCAGAATAGATGAGCTTGCACTGTCAGCTACTGCATTACTGACACAATGGGTGGCAGAGAGATTCCTCCACCTTTCCTTCTCTTGACCAGCTACAAAGTCTCAGAGCACTGTCACCACAGTACTGATCAGGCAGTCACACGTGTGACATTGCCAGTGTACAGCTGGAACCATCCAGAAAGGCTGACCTTTGAGGTTTTTTTCCCTTTCAATTGCTCCACTAGCAATAAAAAACAGTCAGAAGGTTCCCACTGGAAGCGTGGAAACGGATAGGCAGAGAAACCAGAAAGCAAACCAAGGAGCAAAAGTGCCAGACCCTGACCATGCACCCCCACAGGGGGAACCTGCATCCTTCGGCTTGAATCAGAGGAACCTTGGGCAGCCCATGTCACATTAAAATGTTGAAAACAGCAGAGCACTAGGTCTGAGTTTAAGTCAGGTGAAGAGAGGGGCAGGAAGAGGTTGGAGAGGCAACATCTAGGAGGAGGCAATCTTACCGCTGATGCGCTGGCGGAGAGAACGTAATTACGAGGTCTAGTCTCCTGAAAGTCAGGCACAGCCTAGTGGGGGGAATAGAGTTTCATGTACAAGTCACGCAGGAGAGTCGATAGGAGTCAGTCGGGCAACGGATGGAAGAAGGGACTAGTGTGTTTTTCCTGTCTCTGCTGGGAGCTTAGTTCAGATTCTCATGGGATGGCAGGATGGAGGTCTCCCAACAGCCTGGATAGCGGCGTGTGGAAGCCAGGCTTGTGCAAGAGGAGGTGGACTGGCTCATGCAGTCACACCCAGCACTTGACCAGCAGATGTTTCTGCTGTTATAAACTCTGCCTGTACTTACAGCTGTCTGCTCACACAGCGCCCAGTTGGAGTGGAGATGAGACGGCACAATCTCAAATGCATTTCCCATTCCCTCGCAGCCAGCGGGTTGCTCATGTCATGTTGGCTCAGTCCAGTAGGCAGGACCTTCCTTCCCACCTAGAGTCCTAGAAGTGTCCCTGTACAGGGCCTTATCCTTGAAGTGGGCATGTTTACTAGCATCAGAGCATCTTTTTCATGCTGCCTTTTAAAGAAACACATCTACTTGTTCTTACTCTCACCAAGCCTCTGGGCGTGTTTTCTCCCAGCAGACTCAGATTTGCTATTTTTGGTAAAGGGAACGGCTTAGCCAAAGCAGATCTAGTCCAAAGCCTGTTGCCAAAGGCAGTGTATGAATTTTCAGCCTAGAGGTCAGAAAACCTCCAAGCCACCTTCTCCATAGCTAAACCTCTGCCCGGGGGCAGGAAGACTTAAGCACTCTGGAGGTTTTTCCTCCTTGGGAATGCAAGGGATCCAGTCCACCCACCCACAGGTGTGGGATCACTAACCACCACAGAACAGCTAAGAGTAGGCCTTCTCCTGGGGTGACCTTTGGCTGTAGCATCACCCAAAGCGCTGAGTCAACCAGCTGTCTTACAGCAGGACCATCACACTGGTGTGATGGATCAGGGCATCCTCCTGGGTCAGGCTTCATTGCGCAGTGAGTTGGTGTGAAAGGCTGGCACAGGATCCAACAGTAACCCAGCTACGCTGTTAATCCTCTCAGGCCCCACATTTCCTCTCCCAGGTTAATCTCTCTGCAGTTCACCCAGATCTGCTTATACACGCTGACCCGGTTTGCAGGGCCCCGAGCAGCCTGCTGGAATGAGTGACCAGGGTGTGGTGGAGCAGTCAGGCAATCCCAACAAGAGTTTGGTTTTTTTAAAAAACCATCTAGGAGTTTTGGGGATGGCTGGAGGGAAGGAATAAGGAGGAGTGACTCCTGTTACAATTAAGATCTGAATAGAAGGAGAAAAATGCACCAGTGAGATTTGAGGCCAGCAGAGCAACTAGGCTTAACTCCTCCCTGTGGGGAGAGGAGATATTTCACAACAACAGCTTTTTTTTTTAAAAAAGATAAGAGCGACTGAAGAAACCTCTCCTCCCATTCTCTGATCTCCAGAGAGTCCCAAAACTAGTCACAGCACATGGGATGAAGGAGGCAAGCTGCTCTTGCACTCCTATGCATCAACAAGTTGTATTTGCAAGCAGTGGTCAAAAGGGACCCACCTCCCTCCCACTCCCACTCTTGTAATGGAGAAAACAGGCAGAGCCCTGGAGGACAGAACAGCACCACAACCAGATCAACCTGCCTGTCATTGTCTCTGGACTACTTCCCTTCCAGGAGAGGGGCTTGTCACCCAACCTGTCCTCCTCCTGCCTGCAGCCGGAGGAGCCTGAGCGGGTCTTTAGGGGAGCCCCTGCCCCTCTTGAGCACTGCTTGCAAGCAGCATTGATGGAACAGAGTGCATGCTCCAGAGGGGCTGCTGGCAGCCAACAGATGCTCCCATCTTCCTGGGCTACCTTCCCCAGGCAGCCACAGCCCTGAACACGCTCAGTACGTGCTCCAGGGCCAGTCCCAATGGGACAAGGGAGATACGAATTTTCATTTCAAATGGGAAAGAGACAATGAGAGGTGTTAAATTAAAAAAAAAAAAAAAAATCATCACAGCACTGTTAGCACAGTCAATACTCACATCTCCCTCACACTGAGCAAATTACAAAGAAACAAAACAAAAAGGTTAGTAAACCAAACAGCATCAACAGGAAGGACAAAGCACGAAGTCAGAGGGAAATGCACAAGCCCAGACACTTGAACAGCAGCTCACAGGTCTGGGCAGCAGCGTGCTCGGAGGGTCAGTCACGAGACAGAAGCTGTGGGAACACGTGTTTGCACTACAGAGGGGAAGAGCAGCGAGAGAGGGGTGAGCTGGGAGAGGCCCGATACTTGAGGGCAGCTTGGATGGAGAGGTGTGACACAGGACTCCAGGCACGTTACAGGGCACGTTGTGGTCTAATGATGAGATAATATGCCTTGGTCAGAGGCAGCAGTTCTCTCCCCTCCATGCTGGGAGCTGTGCCTTGTCCTCTAGTAGTCAGTGGGGTGTCCTAAGGGCGGGGACCCCACCTTTAAGCTAAGCTGGGTAAGAGATGGGTACCCACAACAGCAGCTGAGGCTGTTCTTCTGATGGGCTGGAAAGTGGCTTGGGACAAACACCCTGGAAAGCCTGGACTGGCTCTGCATCCTGCCTGGGACATCCCAGCCCTGCGGTTCCCATGGGAAACCAAGCTTTTCTGTTCCAGCTGCAGGGAAGTCCCTCACCCAAGGGTCTGTGTGTAGGTGAGAGGCCTTGAGACCACTTCATGTAGGAAGCAAGGTAAAGAGGGTGGAAAGGGAGGAAGCACAGGAGGTATCGGAATTCCTGTTGTGTTTTAAGCTTAAGATAATTTAATGGCCACTACTTCCCACTGAGACTGGGGGCAACTTCCCCTTCAGAAGGGGAATCTGGGATCCCTGAAGTTACCTTTAGTGGATCTGGGTGATATGACTGATGAGAAGAGGCTTTTTTAAAAGGGCAGCTATCACTTTTGTTCACCCAGAGCTTTGTTAAGGTCTTTCCCACATAGGACTGACTGCTCCCTTATACCTGCTGAGGGGGGCTGCTGAGCTTAGCACAGCTTCCCCATATGGTATGTATGCAGTTAGAGCTGGAGAAAAGGGGAAACACCCAGAACTGGCCACCCAGGGAGCTGCAAGGCCAAGGGCCCAGCTGAGCAGATGGCTAGAAAATGAGCTGATGGCAGAGTTCCTAGGCTGGTATCCCAGTGCGTCCCAGAGACTGAGTGACAAGGATTCCTGCCTATTCTGATTGCACGCGTTTGCTAGTTGAGCTCCTGGCCCCAGCCTAGAAGCAGAACTTGGCAAGTCCTTGTGCCAACAGCCAGAGTGCTACAGGATGGCAAATCTGCTTCAACAAGGCCCTCCAGGGAACCCATTAGTGCCCACCTACATCCTCCCTGCCACACTGCCTCTGCCCAGGGAGAGTCCAGCTCCAGGAGAAGCCTTAAGGCCCAGGGAGCACCCTGAGCTGACAGGTCATCAGCCTCAGACAAGCACTTTGAAACGCTTGTCCCTGTTTCTCAGGCCTGCAGACAGGGACAGTGGCTGACTTACCAGACCCTTCTGCGCTGCTCTGACCTGGGAACTAGTTTACTTGTCATGATTTCCTCACAGCCAGAGGGCAAGACTAGCCTATAACTAGGCAGCACCATGAATTAAGTGAATAGAGAGGCTGAAGGAAGGGCCTCTTGGTAGACAGTCTTACCGTGGCCACCTCAGCACTTGTGTTTGGGGACAACTGAATTGGCAGAATCCTAACTGGTCTGGGAGCCTGGGACTGCTGCAGAGCCCCAGCATGCTTTTCCCTTGCACACCTCCCAGCTCAGCTCTCTCTTGGCTTGCTTTGAGATCCCCAGGGAAACTTAGCAAGTTCTCAGAAGACGCAGCCTTTCAGTTACTTGTACAAATCACCTGGAAACTACTATCATTCAGGAGACAGGAGCCTGGGTTGGGTAGAAGATTCCAGAACTTGGAAGCTTGGAACTATTTGTTTCAACAACTCCCCCATGGGAGGACAACTGAAGAAGAGGGACATGGCTCCTAGTCACAGTTCCTTTGAGTACCAGACACAAAATGCCCCCACCCGTGCCTGCCAGAGCCAGGACATAGTAGGGCAACCTAATTTTTGTCCAGAGAGCACGTGGCATTGCTCGTGTGAGCCAAGCCCTGGGGCCAGAAGGACAGCGAGGGAAATGAGGAGAAAAAATTACCGCTGCTTTTGCCTCGGCAGCTTTGGCTTTCTTCAACCTGGCTTTGCAGGCATCCAGATCCAGGCGGCAGTTCTGCAGGATCCTTCGCTCTTTCTGGAAGGGACAAAAAAATAGGATAAGAGCAGACTGCTTAGGAACTGTTGGGGAGGGAAGGGACAAGGTACCATCTAGGAATCAAATTTATTTCCTTAGCAAAAAGTGTTAGTGAGAAAGACGCAGTTGCTGTGTTCATCTTGTTAGCAAGAGTCTTAGGCCTGGCTGCCAGGGATACAGGCTGACCTGGCAACAGGGCAGCTGTGGGTGGCTGGTGCCCATTCAGCTGCAGGAGTCAGGAAAGAAGCTTCCTTCCTCGTGCACATCAACTGAGGGGAGAGGAGTCCTATCTCAACAGGGAAGGAAAATGAGTTTTCAGCCCTGTCTCCCTCTCCCCTCCTCATCTCCCATGACAGGAAAAGCTTCCCCTTCCCTGCCACCATACTTACAGATATGGTTCGCCAATCCCCTTCCAGGAAGTTGCGCAGTGGAGTCAAGAAGTTGAGGGAGGCAGAATGGATGAAGTCCCGCTCTGCTGCACCTAAGCGCCTTTGAGTCTCTCCAACTTTTATCAAGGTCTTCCCTGCAATAAAAGGAGCCTTCAGCATCAGGAGAAACCAATTAACATTGTGTTGGCTTCAGCCAACTCACCCAGAGCTACCAGAGTCCACTGTTGGGGGACAAAGGCACAGTGTACGCTGCCTGGATGAGGTGACCGTGCCCATACCACACCAGCTTCAGTCCTAACTACAATCTGCTTTTAGCTTGAGGCCTCTTCTCAGCTGCTCCCAGTGCAGCTTTGATCTTATCTGAGGCACTTATTCCACTGATGTCCTTTTACCGCTACACCTGCTTGCACAGAATGATCTGTTTGTCTCATAAAACAGAGGCACAGGAACAGAGCAGCAAATTAAAAAGCACCAGACCAGAAAAAAATGAGTTGATTAGGCAGTGCTGGCTATAGACTGAACAGCTATTGATTTGGAGAGCAGTAACAAAGATCATGGCAGAGGCAAGGACAGCTGGAAGTTAAGGCTGTGCTGTTGTGCGGGCTTTCTGCCCAAAGAAGTCCAAAATTCCCCCAGGAAGGGGCCCAGGAAGATGTACTGTGTGGTCAGGGAGGGGCCTGTTGAGGATTTTAGCCAAGCATCAACTTTCCCAAGTCTGTTTTCCTGTTCTCTTTCTGCTGAAGAAAGATTTTCACCCCCCAATTTCAGGGCACAGTTAAAAGGTGGTTCTTCTGTTCAGAGTCTAGAGAAACTCTGTGCAACCAGATACCACCTTAGACTAAATATATGCTCAAACTGCACAAAGCTAAAGCCATTCACTGCAAGTTTACACAGTGAGTTTAGAAAGCCATAAAAATAGCATGGTTTCTGCATCCCATAACCAGCTCCACTAGTTACCCTGGATCTGTGTGTCTGTATTTCTTCTCTAGCTCTGCCAGACTTGAGGACTGTATAAGGAATGGGGACACCCCTGCCCCTTTTTTACCCCACAGCATGGAAGATGCTTTGCTGCAGAGTAAGACTGACTTCCTACTCCAGGTGGGCTGTTTGTTTCTGTGCTAGAGAAGACCCTTCGCTGGCATCAGCTTTGATGCACCCATAGGCAGGTTGCCACAGGGGAAGTGAGCCACCCTGCCCCCTTCGAGAGACATGCTGTGGAAGTCTTAACCCAAACCAGTCACAGGGATACTCTCTGGAAGGGATGGATTCCCAGGGCTTTTTAATTAGCCAGGTCAACTTACCATAAGGTGTCCCTGGCCCAAAGTCATTAGCTGCTTCTGTCATGTACTGTGCCAGCAGCTCCCCGTTGGTGACCCGAGAAGGCACCTTCCGGTCCAGCTTCTCATAGAGGAATTCTTCTACTCTGGCACCTGGAATGAGGATCCCGTCAGCAATTGCAGGATGGAGGATGAAGGAGGGACCCCTCAAACTGGCATTCAGGTAGCCCACCCCATGCAGCCCTCAAGGTACTGGACAGGAAGCATCAGCACCAGGGGAAGGTGTCCCTTCCCCAGCCCTCAGGAGCACTGTCAGGCTGTGTAGGGCAGCAGCCAGGCACCTCTCAGGTACATTGGGAAGGAAGGACAGGCTCTGCAAAGACAGGTTTCTTCCAACCCCCACCAACTCAGTGGAACAGGGATCTCTGCCAGAAGGCATCTTTTAACACTGAGCTGCAAGTCATATTTGTCCTTCAAGCATTAGAAGAACCTGGACTTACTAGGGTTTGGCTGCAGCAGAACCTCGGTCTGACGCAAGATCTTCTCTGTCCAGTTCTTTGTGCAGTCTGCTCTGGCCAGAAGGTTTTCAAAGTGGGCATCTAGTTCAGTCTTCTCAGCCTGACCCAACTTTTCTTCAGTAAACTGCAGGAAGGACGTAGTCATGAGAAGTTGTGTTCTACTAAAGCAAAATTATAGTGTGCTATAGAGCTATTAAGAGACTCTGAGGCTTATTATGTCTCATGCATTCATTGCAAAGGAGAGCTAAAAAGCCTTCAAGGTATCATTCTTTATTACCAGGTATCTTTTGGGGAAGAGGGCAAAAGTTTGCCCAGGAGTGGAACAAACATTGAGCTAAAAATAGAGCCCAAGTTTGAGAAGTGTTCTGGAATAAGTATTTTTTTAATAAGGTCTCAAAAAACCCACCACCTCTAATTGTGAGGAAACTATTTGAACGTGCATTGGGTTCTTCATGCAGGAGAGCAACAGACATCCTTCAGGTGAGGCAAGATGCCAATTCCCTTTACCTCCTCTTAACCAACTCTGTCCTGCAAACCCAGCAGGATCAGGAATGCCACTACCACCTCACAAGTCCTGCTTTCTTCTCATCATGTACACAATATTGGGTTTGCTAAAGGCTTGTGAGTGCCCTCCAACAGCTGTCAGACTGACAGTGTCTGAGTGCTGCCTCCCAGCTCACCTCCTGCCTTGCTGGAAGTGAATATCAGAGGTTTAAGGAGGCTTAAACTCAGGATTTAGATAAAAATGCTTCCAGCAAATGACTCTTCCTCTAGGACACGCTCTGAAGCAGTATATTGAGAGAAATATAATGGTGCCTGACTCTTAGCACTCAGATTCATACTGGCTCTCCCTCCCTCCGCGATTCCTTTTAAGTTTAAGATTAGCAGCAGGGAAAAGCAGGCTGTGAAAGTCTTCAGGGTTTTCATACTGAGCAGTGACACCTGACAAGCAAGTTTTGTCAGTCTGGAGGTGCAACATCAGATGGCCTGGAGACCCCCCCTAGCTTTCCTGGGGGATTTCTGAGAGAAGAGTCCATTCCCTCTCATCCCATCCCCATTTTCTACTCATCCTCTCAGTGAAGTTGGCAAAGCACAATTTCCTGCTCTTGATGGAACCAACATCTTGTTGGATCATAGTAAGAGACCCCTTTAAACACCTCTGCCACTTGGGAGCCTACAGAAGTAGCAGTTGTCCTTTTAGCCCTTGTTGCTGGCCTCTGGTGCCACTGTTATCAAGACATCGTACAGTACAATACCTGGTACATTCAGGCGCCAAGAGATTAAAGCCTGGCTAAAACTTCTAGATGAAATACAGCTCCTGTCTAATCTGCCACCTGTACCTTCTCCTCTCCCCTTCCCTGTCCCAGAGCTCAGCTCTAGATAGGCCAAGATGCCCTCTTCATGGGGTCTTGGTCTGGTGTCTACTGACCCCCCTGAAAGGCTTTCTGGCAAGCTCTGTTCCTGTGGCTGCCCATCATCCCCAGCTGCGTTCACATCCCGTACAATGCTGGGAGCAAAGGGAGATAAGGAACAAGCCCAGAACCAGCGTGCGAGGAGGCAAACAGCCTTTAGGAGTCCTGTTACCGGCCATGTGCAAATGTTACTAGATGTCCGAGATATCCAAGCCCTGCAGGTATGTTTACACAGTGACCTGTTTGGGCAAGCTACGGGCAGTGAACCGCTTTGTTGGATGCTGGTGGTGACAGGTACTGAACTGCAAGGACTGTCACACTCTCTCCTGCAGCCCGGTGGGGACGGAGGAGTCACAGCCATGCGTCACTAGTCTCTTCCTCAGCATCAGTAGCCCCTGGTTACTGGCAGTTATTTTCAGCTCAGTCTTGCCATGGACCCCTGGCTATTGCTGGACATAGTTAAAAGCAGATTGAGGGTGAGAATGTGTTTGTATTGCTTTGTACCTAATGTCTGTGATTGCCTTTGGGGTACCCACACCATTACCAGCCGTGCGTGAGCGGCTGAGGCTCCCTCCCTCTGTCACTGTTGGAAGCCCAGGGCTGTTTTCAGACTCTGCCAGGCTGGGCTGAGTCACTGCCATGCAGCAAACTGGGGCTTCCCAGGTATTTGGCACAAATTCTTGAGTCATCTGTTTAAGAGCTTTCTTAAACAAGCCAAGACTCTTTGATGCAAGCATAACAGTCTCCCTCGCCCTCCTTTCACAGGCAGCTTTTTGAGATCTCGCTTTCAAGTCCAACTCTTCTTCTTCCAATTTATACTCTCCTGCACCAGCATCTGCCCTGGAGCTGTCAAGCCTAAACCCAGTTGCTTATCAGCTGAATTTAGTCAGCTTCTTACAGGATTGCTGCAGAGTCAGATCACAGCATCTCCACAGTGCTACTGCCAGCCTCTTGAATCACTCCAGCTTTGGGGTCCTTTGCTATATTCACAAGTGGCATCTCCAAACATCACTGTCCTTTTGCGGCTGTTTTCTGTAACCCACCCCTTCACCCAGTGCAGTGGAATAATGCGTCGCTCGGCCAGGGAGCAGCCAGGACTCAAACTTTAGTGCCTGATTTGAGATAAGAAGTGAGCTGTTTGTCTTGGGAGAGGGCTGAGGACACGCACCACAATCACTGCAAGCCTGGGCTATGCCAGAAGGGGAGGATGGGCAGGAATCTCAGTCACAGCCTGTGGCTCCAAAGGGTCAGGCCAGAAAACAGTCTCTTACTCAGGCTTTCTTTCAGCGTTGGAAAGCAGGATATGAATGTCATGAAGTGGGTGCAAGGGCATGGGAGGCTGTAGCTCACTTACTGGGAGGCTGTTCCTTAATTACACTTAATTCCCTTAGTGTCTCCCTCACCCCTGCCCAGAAGACAGCTATGCCACAAAGTCCAGAGCCAGGCACAGCTTTGGGGCAGCTGGTACCTCTGCACCGAAGGTTGCTGCAGAAGGTGCTCTTTTCCTCCCCTGCAGCACATTTCTACCTCCTTGTCTTACATGGGGAGCCATTGACGCAGCTCAACGTGACCTCTAACATGACTTTTCAGGCAAATCAGAGAACTCGCTCAACTACACAGCACTACTGGGAATGTGCCACCATCAGGTGCAGAGGAGACCAGGACCACCTCTTGCAGGAGCAGCTGGCAGTGATATCAGGTGAAGCTTCCCATGGAAGCACAGCCAGTGAAGGAGTTTAGAGGTAAGTTACACCGCCTTATCCTATGAGCTGGTTCTTTCTTATGGCCTGTGCAAGTGGAGATCTGAGCTTTCAGGTGGCAACAGGTCTCAGCTGCTGATCCTCTCTTAACTGGCTGCCCAAGTCAGTGTCCCTAGTGAAAAGCTGGGTAGAACAACAGCAGTTTATGAAGTCTGGCTACTCAAGTATTTCAAGCAGAACTCCCCCATAAAGGACTTCTGTTCCTAGGAATTTGTTTTCATAACACTTACAGAAATGTCATTATTTTTTCCTTCCCATTGAACAGGCATAAGATTTTACAGTGAGGCCAAGAGATGCAGGAGAACAGACAAGCTGATCATACACTCGTGCCTCCTGACTGTAAAAAGACAGATTAAAAATATTTTGTGTCTTGGTGTCTTTTGCAGCACCAAATACTCCACACTGCCACAAATAGGAGACTTATTCGCCTGCATCAAGCTGACCTACAGGCTTGGTGACTATCCACCTGGGAAAGAATCAGGGCAGGCAGAGCACATACAATTGCAATGCCCAGGGAGAACCTTAAGCTCCTCCATCCCGCTGCGACAGAATTACTCCCGTTTGTTTTTTTTACAATCTGACGGTTGGGTCAACAGTCCTGCCCTGAACCTGGGTTCACATGCCAGGTCGTGGGCTTCCTGTCCTGCAGGAAATGTCCCTGCAGCTGATCCAGCTGAGCACCAGTCCCGTCTTTGTGCAGGGAAGCCAATGCGGTGATTAATAATGCAGGGCAGCCTTTTGTCAAGTGCCACTCTCGCTCTCCAGGAAGAGGAGAGTTGTGCTGCATTCCAGGGCATCAATAATTTAGCCAAAGGTTGGGTTTCCTCTGGGAGGCTTGGCTGGCCAGCAGGAACACTAGATGCATTATCAGGGCCCGTGTGGGCAAGCAGGCTGACACATCAGGAGAGCAGCGCTTGGGTGACAGGTCCAGAAGAAGAAGAAAGACCACGCTGGACTGCAGTTAGGGCAGCTGCCTGCATTTACAGCTTGAGCGAAAAAGCCCCTTTCCCCGAGAGAGTTGGTAGAGACATTACTGGGATGTCAGGAGGGTGAGCAAGTAGAGCTGAGCTGGATGGGTCGCTCTGCACTACAGCTACAATATCAAAAGAGGCTGTGCTTACAGCCCTAGAGATTTAAGACCATCAAGGATAGGCTTTAAAATAACACACGCGTTGTTTTCCTTGCTGAAAGCATTAGCACCTTTCTCCCCTTTAAAGCAAGGGGAATAAAATCCCAGTGCTCCCAACTGAGTTATGCCAACACCACAGCTGTTTTGCACAACGCAGCATGAGTTGACTTATGTCTCTGCCAGGCTTGTGTGATTTTTCCGTCCCTCTCCCCTCCAGCTGGCCCAGGTCTATAGGCTGTGAGCTCAGACAGGGCAGCCGCAGCCCCCTTGCAGGGGATCTAATGGCAGAGTTCAGGCCCTTGTATCACTGGCAGGGTCCCCAGCTTTTCCAGTTGGAGATTAATTATGACTTTCCACCTTAAATCACAGATCAAACTAGGTCCAGGAGTCTTAAACCAGGAATGCTCTCCTGCACCTGCCAGTAGATTTGAACCGATGGATTTTCTGAAGCCTCTGAACAGCTTCATAATGCCCAGACTATTGTAACATTTGCTTTTTTGGTGATCAGAGGCAAGACACAATCAGTTCCGGCAAATCTACCTCCCGCCTTGTACAGGGTTACATTAGGAGAGAAGCCATAGCCCCTTAGTCAGCATCTAAAAGCTACCTGAATCTCAACAGCTCTGGACCAGATACAGAGTACACTTCAAGTATTTGGTCACCAGGAGTCAGGAAAGGAAGGCTCTGAGCCAAGTAAAACTGTGCTAGAGGACAGAAGGAAGCCATTAACAGGACAGCTTGGTTAACTCATGAGCAAGGCATTTGGGAGAGGAAAAAATACTGCTCTCATGGAATTATAGGCGTGTTTCAAATGGAAGCATGCTCTGGCCCGTACCTCTGCCTTCAAAACTCTTTAAAGTCACCTCCTGTTCTCTTGACTTTTAAGGTGTCCGGCGACCAAGGTATCAACCCCAGTAAAGTCAGCAAGCAGAGAGGAAAAGTCTGTTTTATCACTGGAATTGAGGGAGATGGGGGAGTCTGTGTTTCTTCAGGGCCTTCAAGATAGAGTAAGCCAACCTCTAGCTGCTAGTAGTAATTACATTAGCAGTGGAATAAGCACCCAAAAGCTGTACTCATGCTTGGGCAATTTCACCCAGAGTCAGTTTACATCAAAACTGACAAAAGACAGACACCTACAATTATTTCCAGACATCTCTGAGAGCGCCTGGCTTGCAGCCTGTCTAGAACAGAGACATCCAACGTGTTACCTTTGGAAGGAGAGATTCCAGTTCTGTAGGGAAGCCGGAGCTGTCAGCATCACTTCCTCTGCAGAGATTTGGGATCAAACCCACTTTACTGATAACTGGAAGGTGCAGCTGATCAAAGAGAAAGGCCTTATTCTCCTTCAGTGAATATTAGAACAGCATGACCTGTTTGAAGTCTGTCTGCCAGCGCAGCTGATAGGGGCTATGTGCTACATCCCCTCTGAGGATGCTTACTGGGTGGCTGTGACTGGTGGAGCAAGTGTCAATACAGTACATTGTCAAGTGGGATGCTGAATCCTACAAAAGCTCTTTATCCTTGCAGCTGCAAGCTTAAGCTTGTTCCCCACTCCTAGGACAGTAGTGCTGACCACCACCTCCCTCCCCTACTTTGCCTACTTCTGCTACCTGTTTTGTTTTTCCAAAGAAAACGAGATGCCATGAAGGCTGCAGGGAGCTGTCTGGTCAGGGAGCCACGAACACAAGACTGGTAAGATAGTTACGCTTATACAGCTTCTTTCTCACAGCCACCTTTGTCCTGCTCCTGCTGGACACAGGTACCAGGTTGCCTACCCAGGAGCACACAAGCCCTTCAAGCTGCCAGTTAGCTCAGGCACCAGTTAGCCACATAAAGGGAGTAGTTTGTTGAGGACTTTTTTGGTCATGAGTAAGGTCAAGCCTAGTCACAAAATCACAGAATGATAAGGGGTTGGAAGGGACTTCTGGAGATCATCTAGTCCAATCCCTCTGCCAAAGCAGGTCCACCCAGAGCAGGCTGCACAGGAACGTGTCCAGGTGGGTTTTGAATGTCTCCAGAGATGGGAGACTTCACCACCTCTCTGGGCAGCCTGTTCCAGGGGTCTGCCCCCCTCCAAGGAAAGAAGTTCCTCCTCATGTTTAGATGGAACTTCTTATGTTCAAGTTTGTGCCTGTTACCTCTTATCCTGTCACTGGGCACCACTGAAGAAAGACATCATCTTGACACCCACCCTTTAAGTATTTACAGGTGTTGATCAGATCTCTCCTCAGTCTTCTCCTCTCTAGACTAAGAAGATCCAAGCCTCTCCCAAATCCTTCAGACAGCACCTATATTAGGTTGCATTTGACAGGTTTCAAACAAGGTTTGCTCCTGCCCTAAGCCTCAGGGAAGCCACCCCAGAGGTGGTGTGCTGCCCATGCTCTGCCTCCTTCCCCCCTCACTGAGCAATGCTACAGCCCTTCTTCCAGTTTGAGTTAAGCTTGTGTGTTGGCCAGACATCCCAGCCAGACAGCAATAGCTAATGCTGTCTGAGTGGCACAGCACATAATGGCCAGCCCATTTATCTCCCAGTTGCTGCAGTTCCAGTAAAACATCACTTTGTTAAACGCCTGGAGCCAAAGAAAGTGTCTCCAATGCTATAGAAAAACTGAGCTTATTCTGGGCAGGTCATATTCCCCTCTTGGAAGATCTGCTGTGCTAGAGAGTGCTACAAACCCAATCCTCATTGCCAACAGCAGACCTCAACTGTCATTTCTGGCTCTTGGTGGAGACAGGGCAGTGCTCACCCACACTAGCAGCAGGACTCTAGAGGGATAGCCCAAATAAGCCTATTTTCTCCAGCAATTAGGCTTCAGAAGGCTGTTTTCAGCAGCAGCAATCCATTTCCTTCCAGTCTCCCCTCCTTTCACAAACACCTGCACACTGTCCACAAGTACCAGTGCCCATTTTGCTTCAAGAAATTACTACTGTAATTAGTCATATGAATATTCATACACAAGATTATGTGGAGTAGGTGTAGCAGGCAGAAGCCACTATTTATAAACGCCTCCTTGTTCTAGAATCGCTGTGTGCAGACACTGTTCCCATGCCTGTCTCCTTCCTACGCCTTGAAGCTAAAAACCACTTATCAGAGACATACAATAAGGCTTCTAAACATAAGATTTCTCTACAGCATTTCTTCCATTCTTCTGCTACCAAGGTCATTTGCATGAGAACGGCATCTTTAAGCTTTCCATCTGCTCCTTATGTTGCACCTGTAGTTAATATCTCTCTTTTTCATAACATATGACTCATTGGCACAGTTACAGGAGGTGATATCTGTTTACAGGAGACCAGTTCCTAAAAGAGCCAGAATTACTCCACTCCACAGAAGGTTTTGGAACGAGACAGCACTGCTCTGTTTGTTTATCAAACCCCCCACAATAGGTAGAACAATATGCGCAGTCCCAGAGTCACCAGTTGGACCTCGCTTCTCAGGAAGGATCCCAACCAGCTCTGACTTGCCTCTCTCTTCTCCTGCCCAACCGAGACCAGCTTTCCAGTTGTTTTGCCCAAGAAGTAGACAGATTGAGCAGCCACATCTCACCACCTGATGCACACTTTGCTCCTCGGGGGTAGCTGAGTTTCTTTGCTCCACAGCTCCAGGGGGTCACTACTGCATCCCCAAGCAGCTCCTGATCTCGAGTTTGCAAAGGCTGGTCCTGATGCCACTTTAGCCCATGGAGACACTGCTTGCTCCATCTTAGCAGCTCCTTCCCATCCCTTTGACAGTACTGTGATTTGTTAGGGCCCAGGAGCTACTGCTACCTGACCTCCCAAGGGACTGAAGTGCAGACCATCTGCAAGGCCACCTCTGCCACACCTCCCTAAGCAAAATGGAACAGTTCCCCAACGGTGGTCTGGGGAAACAACTTTGCAAGATAAGCATTTCTGCAAAAACAACCACCATTAGGCAAGCAGTGTTGTCTCCGCACCCCTCCTTCCCCACCAGCGGTTTGGTTGGAAGCATCTCCGGACCTTATGAGCCTCACCCCAGCAGCACCACGGGCTGGCTTAGCTCCTGCTGGGGGTCCCTCAGCACCGCTCAGAGCCCCCAGCGCCCAGAGAGGGCCGCTCCGGGGGCCGAGGCTCAGCCAAACGGACCCGGCCAGCTCCATACTCATTCTCCAGCCTCCTTCCCTGGGGAAAACCTCCCCTGGCGGGTCCCAGGCAGCGGGAGGGCCCAGCAGCCCTGGGGGAGCCCTGGCCAGGCCCTATTCCCCCCGTCCGTCCCACCTCAGGAGGGCGCCGTTGCCATGGCAACAGGCTGCGGCCCTCCCCGCCTCACCTGCATGGCGCGGGAGAAGAAGACCCCCGCGTCCGATGCCAGCTTCTTCACGTTGAAATCCATGGCGGCACCGGGAGCAGCAGCAGCCGCCGCCTCCGCCGCGCCCCCGCTGTCACCGCGGCCGCCGCACGCCCGCCCTTTATAGCGCCGATCGATGCCCTCCTCCAGCCGCACCGCGGCCTCTTAAAAGGGCGCTGTGTCACTCGCGGGGCCGCCCGGTGCCGAGGCGGGGTGGGCGGGCGGCGCAGCGGCAGAAGGGGAGCGTCGGAGCTGGTGACAGCCGGCGGAGGCGGGTCTGGCCTTCCCAAGGAGCGCCGCGGGCGGCGGGGGGAGCGGGCGGCGGACGCGGCCCCTTTAAGCCGAGGGGGAGCTGTCAGCCGGTGCCGAATGAGCGCTCGCGCCGCCCCTTCCCCTCACGGCTCCGCCGCACTCGCCGCTGCATCCTCCAGCCGAGCCCCGGGGAAAGCGCTCCGATTGGTGGGCCGGCGGGTGGTTCTCCGCTCTTATTGGCTGGAATAGGGGGTCGGGGGAGGGGCGGCGGCTAAGCCCCGCCACGGTCGGCCCCGCCCTCCCTCCGGCTCAGGGTAGGCTGCGGCGCGGGGGAAGGAGACGCTGCCCTTCCGCGGCCATGGCGCTCGGCGGGGGGAGAGGGCGCCGAGCGGGGCCGCGCGCCCCCCCTCGCCACGGTGAGTGGTGCCGCCCGCGCTCGCTCGCGGGGGCCGGGACGGCTGGGCCGCACCATCGCTGGGAGGGGGTTCCCCTCAGTGGAACAGGGCCTGGGGAGGGGGGCGGGGGGTTTGTCGGAGATGGGGACCCTGGGGTGGAATCGGGCCGGGGGGTGGAGATGGGGACACCGGCGTTGAAGTGGGCTGAGGGGGACGGGAACCCCCGGGTGTAAGGGGTAGGGGGGCGGAGACGGGGACCCTCGGGTGGAACCGGGCCTGGGGAGGGGGGGGGTGTCAGAGACGGGGACCCCCGGGTGGAACAGGGCCGGGGGGGGAGATAGGGGTATTGGGGTTGAACTGGGCTGGAGGGGGGAGGAAGACGGGGACCCCCGCATGGAACTGGGGTGGGGATATCGCACCGGGGTGCAGAGAGTACGGCCCCCCCCCCCCCCCCCCCCCGGAACGCAAGGGTGCGGGAGGGTTGGGAATGTCGGGAGTGCAGGGGGCCCACGGGTGCGAGGGGCCTGAGGGACCCCGGGGGCGTGTGGGCGCCCATGGGTGCAGGGGGGTGTGGGGATGCTGCAGGGGTGCAGAGCGCCTGGGAGCCCCGTCTTGCTGCGGCGCCGGTACGGGGAGTCCCGTGGGGAGCTCCCTGTCTGGCCGGGGGGGGTTTAACGTGCCCGGGGGGAGCCCACGGTGCCTCCCTGGGACAGTCCCCAGGCAGGGCTGTGGGGACATGCCCCAGACGGAGGGGGGTTCCCCGGTACCTTGCTGCGTGTACCCCTCAGTCAGGCGTAACAACTCCTGGGGCTGTTTTCTGTGCCCAAAAATTTCTTGCACTTTGCTCTTCTCACCTCTGCTTTGGCCAAAACGTTGTGGGGACAGCCCATTGGCCGTGTCTGGTCCCTGCAGGCTCCCACCGCCTTGAGACTGTTTCCCAATGTAGCTTCTGGATGGGGTCACACCAACCCACAGGATGTGGGGCCAAGCAGGAGCTTGGGGGGGGTCCTCATGTGGCTGCTGCACCCCGAGTGGGTTTAGCTTGTTGGTGTGGGGAGATCCCCGAGCCCAGCGTGGCCACACACGGGGTAGGAGCAGCATCTCCTCGCTGCAAAGCCTGTCCTGGCAAAGAGCAGGGACAAAGGGTTTATAACTTTATGGTGCTTAAAAGATGATCCCCCCTGGTTTTGATAAGTTCATCGTGGACACATTGGAAAGGGTGCAGTGGAGGGCCATGAAGATGATTAGAGGGCTGGAGCACCTCTCCTATGAGGACAGGCTGAGAGAGCTGGGGTTGTCCAGCCTGGAGAAGAGAAGGCTCCAGGGAGAC
>JAOQGH010000007.1:6278614-6288663 GCA_025769975.1 Gallinago jamesoni | reverse complement strand
GCTGCCCCATCCCTGGAGGGGTTCAAGGCCAGGCTGGATGGGGCTTGGAGCAACCTGGTGTGGTGGGAGGTGTCCCTTCCCATGGCAGGGGGGTTGGAACTTGATGATCTTTAAGGTGCCTTCCAACTCCAACTATTCTGTGATTCTGTCTGTAGCTCTGTCCCTGACATGAAGCATGTCCCTCCTCCCCAGCTCCCAGCACGGGCAGCAAAGCTCTGGATAAATTCAAATAGCTTTGAAACCTCCTAGGCAAACACCTAGTTGGTTTTGGTTGGTGGCTCCTGAGCAGGTCTTTGTCACACAGAAAACTGAGCAAGAGCAGAGTTTTGCCAAGGAAGGGGTATATGTGGTTGTTTGCAGCCCCCATATAAAAAAAATAAATAAATTATTGCAAGTAAAATCCTTCCAACCATGTGCAGCCAATTCTGGTGCATGTAGAAATCTCAAGCAGCACCAACTCAAGGATGGTGCTGCTGTGAAGCAGTTTGGGAATCTGACTCCATGACTGGTAGGACAAGCAAAAAAAGTTGCTGCTGTTGGTGAGAAGATGCTTTAGATCTTGTGCTTGGGTCTAGCGGCATAGCTGCTCCCAGTGATCAGCTGTGGGGGTTGTGAAGTGTAGTATAAGGAGGAGCAGGTCATGTGTTCCCTTCGCTCACCTGATTTTTCTCTTCCTGCAGGAGGAGGGTTGCTGGATGAAGGCCGACCGTAGGACTCTGAGCCAGATGTCAGAGAAAAGTTGGCTTTCTGTGTGAGCAGCTCACGCAGCACCCGCAAGTGCCCTTCCCCTTTGTGGCTCCTGGAGGTGCTGAGGTCCCCGTGCAGACATGGCATTTAGACGGACAGAGGGAATGTCCATCATCCAGGCCTTGGCAATGACCGTGGCAGAGATCCCCGTGTTCGTTTACACGACGTTCGGGCAGGTACAACAAGCAGGAAAAGCTTGGGTTTTCTCTGTGGGGGTCATCTGTAGAGAGAGAAGAGTCTATGTTAGTTGGGAGGGACAGAGGCACAATGGGATGATGCTGGGGGACCTGGGCAGTTTGAGGATTTCTAAGAGAGAGTTGGGGTGGTGGGAGAGAGTTGGCTTGGAGAGGGGAGAGAAGGAGACCCGCATCAGTCCCTGGGAGAACACCTGGTTCAACCCTTCTCTTCTTCAAAAGCACTAAAAAAAGACTTTTGTTTTAAAGATGATCAATATATTTCCGACTTGTGGTATTGCAACAATACCCCATAAACTGAGACGATAAAGCTCAGCTACGTACCAGGGTTTGAAAGCTGAATTTGGGTAACCCCGACGGCAGGTGCTCCAGGCTGGGTGCGGATTTTGCAGTGTGTTTTGGTGATGGGGACTGGGACCACCATCTCTAGGTTCTGTCAAAACGATGCTCCACAGTTTTCACTGCTGCTAAGTCCTAGTTGTGTAGCGGGGGCTGTGTTTTGTGGGCGGGAGGGGGAATGTCAAGGTGTCTTATGTTTAAAAATGCTTTAAAAATTAAAAAAAAAAAGGGTGGTGGACTTGGTTTTTTTTCATTGTTTCTCTTTCATATCTTTTGTGTTTAAAGTCTGTCTTCTCTCAGCTGCGGCTCTCTCCAGGCCTGCGTAAGGTGCTGTTTGCTACAGCTCTCGGGACAGTTGCGTTGGCTCTTGCAGCTCATCAGCTGAAGCGCCGCCGTCGTCGAAAGAAGCAGATTGCTCCGGAGAAGTGTGGCTTTAAGCCTGGAGGGATCACGGTGCCCATCTTGCCAACCAGAAGGGTCTCCTCCGTGAAGAAAGGTTGGCCTTGCAAAAAGGGAAAAAAAAAAAAAAATCCCCAAAAGGCTTTTTTGAGGGAGCAAAGAGGATGTACAGGGATGGGAAGTTCCTGGTGGCTGTGGGGAGAGGGGAGTGAAGCCATTTGTGTAGCCCATCGGTGCGGAATGAAATTAGAAGCCTGAAGCACAGTGCCATGAACACGGGGTTGGTGGAGGAAAAGGGAGAGACCCTGAGCTCAAACCCTTGCTTGCGAGCTCAAACTTTACACTGAGCTTTCACTAAGGTTTGCAGTTCTCATCTTCCTGCCTACGGGAAGACTGTGGAGCCATTATGCCATGCTCCCCCCGATAATAACGACCCGGGGCACGTGGTGACCTGGTTGCGTATTGATCTCTGTGATGACAGTATGATGCCTGACCCAGGTGTTCTCCACGCAGCCCCATCAGTGAGGTTGGGTCAGGAGTGTCCATCCAGCTCTGTGGCACCTGGACCTTGGGCAGCTTCTTTACCTGCTTATATTGATTTTTGGTGTAAGACTGACCCCAGGTGTACTCAGCAAAGCACTTTAGGGATTTAAAAACTTGTTATGAAAACTTGAAGTGTTTTTACTAATAACCAAGAGAGCAATGTCTGTGCTCTGCCTGGCCTGAGGGAAGCTGGAGGAGTTTCTCCTTCGTGCTTTCCACTTGTGCTTGCCTCCTGCCATCCATGAGCAGTAAATAAATATTCATTCCTCAGTCTCAGATCCCCACAGATACCTGCTTTTTTTAGTGTCTCAGAGCAAAATAGAGCATACAGGAGATCCATGACTCATTTCTAGGTACTGGATGCTGCTTTGCCCATGTCACACTTGACAGGGCGATATTGCCCCTCCACAGCTGCAGTGGATCAGGCCTAAAATCCTATTTTTTTAATTATTGTTTTTTTTGTGTGTGACCTTCCCAACTGCAGGATACTCCAGCAAGAGAGTCCAGAGTCCTGGCAGCAAGAGCAATGACACACTCAGTGGGATTTCCTCCATTGAGCCCAGCAAACATTCCAGTTCTTCCCACAGCCTCGCCTCGGTAAGGACCTTCTCAGCTAGGCTGGAAGAAGCAGGGCTGGGAGATGGGAGTGTATCTACCTGTAACAAGATCACAAAGTCCTTGGGCTTGTGTTGGCCAATGGATAAAGCCAAAGCTTTCAAAGCAGAACAGGTTATCGCATAATTGGAGGGTGGGTTCTGCTATTAACCTTGCAGTGACCAACTGGAGTTGCCTGTGTGAAGTCAGAGCAGCATTTTTCTATGGCCAAGAGCCCCAGGGTAGATCCCACTTCTCTGGCCAATGAGGGGCTGCAGGAGGGTCTTGTTTGTGGGACATGGCTGTGATTCCTCAAGGAGCAAGGCTGGATTGTCGTTGGGTCTTATAGCAACGGGGAGCTTGTTTGCTCTTCTCCATGGTGGAGGTTTGGGTGGCTCAGCAGCCCCTGTGCCAGCCCAGCCCTCCTGTGCTGGGGCTGCTCACAGGTTGCTTGGTTGTTAAAACCAAGTTAACTACCAAAACTGGATAACTCTGATTAGAAAACAGTGCAGGTTGAGAACACAGCCTACTTGTTCTACCTCCCCCAAAGCCAAAAGCAGCCTATAAATACAGGTAATTCAGGCTTGACTAGGCAGCAGAAAGCATCACTGCTTTTATCCACCTCTTGTCAGACCCAACACAGAAGGATATTGAGGAGCGTTTATGGCTTTGAGACCTGTTTCATGTCCCCATCGCTCAAAGCCTCACATGCTGCTGTTGGAGCAGTGGGTGGCACAAGCCAACCTCTGCAGCTTCGTGTGCTGTGATTTATTGTGAAACACCCCCTCGGCATCACCCGTCAGAGCACCCGGCCTCGGGGGCTGGTTAGTAATGCTGGGGTGGGAAGGGGAAAGATCACCCCTTCGTGGGGAGCTGCTTCCCAGCAGCGCCCTACAGTGTGTGCAGGCTTTGCCGTGTTTTGGCTTGTTCTGCATGTTTGAAGCACCAGAAAGTGGCCAAAAATCTGTGCTGGCTGAAGTGTTGTCTCCAGCAGGCGGCAGTGCCGGCACGCCCAGCACCGTGCAGCCCTGCACCAGTATTCCCCTGGGGTAACTGGGATATGATGGGATGTGTCAGCGCGATCCAAGCTGTGTCCAGCTCTGGCCACCTCCTTCCCCCTGCAGGGACTCTCATGTCCATTTAATTCCCCTGTGGTTTCTCCCTTCCCACAGATACTGTCCGGGTTTTATATTGATGAAGTTCATTTCTCTTTAGATACTTTCTGGTTTTTTTAATCTAAATTTCTTTTTCCACTGCTGGTGCATGGGTGGGGGTATCCACACGGAGAGGGACCTGTTCCTTTACCACTTTCACTGTGTGGGAGCTGAGTGTCTATGACACTGTACTTACTGCTTTCATGTTAATTTATGGGAAAACAGCTCCTCTGTCGCCCAGCAGCAGTTTCTGCCTGCTCTCTTGGCTGCTTCCTGGGGCTCTTCTTTGCCATCTAGTAAATAAGTCAGCAGCAGTGAATTGATGATTTGCAGTTCTGGATCTCAAGGTGATTTATTAACACACCACAGAGATTAATCAATGGAGGCAGGTCAAGAACTCATCTGTCAGATGATTATTGTAGCTTTTTTTCTAGCATCAGGCTCACATTTGGACATCTTTCTGTAAGCCATAGGAAAACAATGGTCATTGACAGTGTTTGAACCCAGCACTTCATTGGGTCAGACCTTAAAAGGCGTTTATGCATTAGCATGAAATTGGAGAAAGCTGATAATTTGCGGTGTGGATTTTAGTGCTCAGCCCTGCCAGGAGAAGGTTTGGTTTCAAAGAGGAGAACAGGGATCCCCCTGACCAAAGTCCTCAGCTGTGTTTTTGCTGGTAATATGTTCCTTTGTTTGGCCTGTGGTAGTTTTTGGACAGGCAGCTGGGGCTCATGTGAACTTTCCATCAAAATCATTGCACCTTTGAAGTGATTGTTTTAGGGCTTTCCTGGGCTGTCACCTGCACTGCTCTCCTGCGAGTGCTTACCCTTGTACGGCTCTCCATTTCCTAATGAAGCTTCAGTGCAAATTGGTTGGGAAGGTGTAGCCCACACAACTTTCCAAGCTTTCAAAGGCACCGCTGTGGTGCTGGGTGGAGAAGGGGAGGACTTCTCACCTTGCCTCCCCTCTCAGCACTGTGCTTGGCAGTTAACAGCATAGCGTGAAGCCAAGTGGGAGGGGGGCAGTAACCCTTGATACCTTCCTCTTCCCAGGCAAGGGAGGACCAATATGGAGGAGAACAGGGGCTAATATGGGGAAGAGAAGTGGCTTATCGTTTGGATTTAGCTGGTAGTGGTGTTTGTGCCATCTTAATGCTATTACCCTTGGAGAGAATTCATAAGGCTGCTCTCTGCTGCTTTCCCACAGATGGTAGCAGTCAACTCTTCCAGTCCAATACCAGCATCAGCAGCCATATGGGAGGCCCAGGCAATGGGGGATGCTGGAGCCCTTGGTGATTCCAGTGCAGAGAGCCTCTATGTTCAAGGTAAACAAGCACAAGGGTAACATTGCCCTGGGGGGGGTTGTTTATCACTGTGAGGGCAAAAAGGGGGTGTAAATTGACATGGAGCATTAGCAGCTCAATGTAGGGCTCTAATAGGAAGCGCGCTCTCATTCTCACTTAAACTCAGTCACTTGTTAGTTATAAAAATCTCACCTTCTCCTAAAGAAGCATTTCTCTGTTTTCTCAGTGAATAATTTACTTCCAAAATATTGTTCTTTGAGCAACAGGTTCACCTTGTGTGGAGAATGGTATTTTGGAACTAACATGGCTGATGCTTTAACCAGTTTGGGCATGTTCTGCTTAACTTCTAACCCAAACTAAACCATATTTAAAAGGGAAAGAAATAGAATACATTTACTCTCTCTTATCGGTATGGGAGAGGCTCTTCCCTCTTTGCTGGATTGTCTGAGTGAGCCAAGGCTCCTGCTGTATTGCTTTGTTTCCGAGTTCCTGGGACTCTCACAGCTTGTATTTGGTTGTGTTGCCAGGCATGGAGCTGTTTGAGGAGGCCCTGCAGAAGTGGGAGCAGGCGCTGACCATCAGGCAGAGGGACAGCGCGAGTACCAGCACCCCTGTGCCCTGGGATGGCAAGAAACAGCAAGAGAGCATGTCTGAGAACGTCCCGGAGGTAGGCTCCCCACCTTTCCCTTGCATTTGCCAACTGGGGAACATGCTGATAGACCAGCTTGGGTGCTGGAAGCAGTAATTAGGAGGTTAAAAGAAGAGCAAATTAAGGGCAGAGTTGGGCCAGACTCTGTTTAAGAGCTGTCTATATCTGTGGCTTCCTTATGCAATGTGAGTGGGTGTTTTTAATTTCTTTTTCTTTCTAATAAGTCTCGCCCCCTCATTCCCCAGCTTTTCTACCCACCTTCCACCATCATGTCAGTCACTGTCATGCAAGTCTTTCAGCAGCAGAGGCTGCGGGAGGAAAAGGCTGTAATAAATCCAGCACTGGAGAGAAAGAAATAGCTTTTTACTGGGCAGTGTTGTGCTGGTAACTTTTCAAAGCATTTGATAGGGGAGATCTTAGTGGTCACTGTCACTTCCTGGGAAGCTGGGTGGAGAACCAGAGACCAGCTGCCTGCATGTATTAATGAGTAAAGTGGAAACTCTGTAGGAGCTAAGGATGCCCCTGCTCACTGAACAAGTGGGTCAGGGAGGGGTGTAACTCCTGCAAACAAGTATTTTATGACACAGCCTTGTTGTTTTGGACTTGAGGATTATGCAGGGAAGATCCAAACTAGAAAGGCTTTGTGACAATCATGAAGCTGAATAGAGCTGCTGTAGCTCAGGACTGTGAAAGGAGCTAAACTTCCAACTCTCCAGGAGTTCTCACTGGCCACAAGTCTCTCCAGACCCTTATAAATAGGGCCCGGAGTAGTAAATATGTGGGATATTTCTCTTTTGTGCTGGATAATATTTACCCAAGTCAAATCTGGATTCTCTTGTTGACTCTTCAAGGAGAGTCCTATTCTAAAACTGACTTAAAAATGTCGATTTATTATCAAAATAGATTTTGTGCTTCTTGTTAATGCTTCTGTCTTCTGGTGAGATATTCATGCAGACACAGGAGTAAGATGCTGTGTAAGTCTTATTTTTCTCCCTTTCTTTCTTTTTTTTTTTTTTTAATCCGATCCTCCTGTGCTGCTTACAGCAAACTTTGCTTATGCCCAGCACCTTAATCCAAGGACTCTTACTCTGTTATCCAGTTCTGGATACTCTGTTGTAATCAAGACAGGTTTTCTGGTGTGGTTCCCTCTTGAAATTAGGCTAGAGTCACAAGTCAGAGAACTAAATGGTCTGTAACTCATTAAAATACCTGTCTTTCTGGATGGCAGGTTAAAGTTCTTAAGTTCTTTCTTCCTTTTTTAACAGGAAAACAAAATTGTGGAGGTAAAAAGCCAGATGGTTTGAATAGGCTGTGTAGAAGCTTCACCCCCTGTACATTATTAGCTGCATTGTAGGATTAACAAGTCCTCTCTCTCCCTCTTTTCTCTTTTTTTTAATCATTTAATCTGAAAACTGTACATCCCATTTTACTGCAAGTTTCCTTCCATATTTGTGCTGTCAGTCTGTCTCTGCCCAGCTGGCTAACTAAGGCTTTTATGTTATGTTCAAGGAGGAGTCCCAGAGAAGGGAGTTTGCTGAGAAGCTGGAGGCCCTCTTGCACCGAGCCTACCACCTCCAGGAAGAGTTTGGGTCTTCGCTTCCATCAGACAGCATGCTGCTGGATCTGGGTATGGGAGCTGGGGTAGAAATGCACTAGAAAGCCAGTTTCTTCTCTGATTTTGTCTTTTCTGTAAACTAGGCAATGAAGTGGTGGCAACGTGCTGTTTGTGGGTGTGGGAGGGAGAGCACAGTGCCTGAGAGGAGTGGTGGTCCATAAACTCCTACACATGCAGCTTCTTCCTCTCCTCCAGAGAAGACTTTAATGTTTCCATTGGCGGATGGGTCATTGCGGCTTCGGACAGATGATGAAGACAGCTCCATTTCTGAGGACTCTTTCTTCTCTGCGGCAGAGGTGACTTAAGTTTCAGATGTGGGTAGCAGTCCAGCTGCTTGGAGGGGAGCCACAAAGGCAGTGGAGCCAAACACATATTGGTAGAGGAAGATGATCCAACATGGAGGAACAGCCCCAAGCTGGGTGGTTCATGATGGATTTTAGGAAAAGTTATTTCATTAGGTGAAGCTCTTACTAACCAGCATTTCCACGTCATCTTCCTATCTACTCTAGAAAACATGCTGTAACAGCTAGGAGAGAACTGTAAATCTAATGTAATGTGACTTGATTGTGTAAATTTTAGGGGTTATTGAGCTGTGTCAGAGCTGAGACAGCTTTGAAACTGGTGGGAAAAGCAATATCTTTGCATGAAATAATTGGCAGTGACAAAAGTTTGCTATCTGAAGCAGACACATCTTGCTTGTGCACGATCTCTGTGTATTTGCAAATATTTAATGAGATAATTTTGTTCTTCCCACGCCTCTTGCCATCTCTACAGCTCTTTGACTCTCTCCAATTTGAGGAAATACCATTCCACCTCTCTAAGCCAGTAGCGGCATATGAAGAAGCTCTGCAGTTAGTGAAAGAAGGGAAAGTTGCATGCCGGACGCTGAGGTGAAGTTTTGGGCCCTTGTGTTGGGGCTGGTTTGAGCAGTGTGAACATGTTATTTACCTTTGAGCAGCCCCGTAACCAGAATAACCCTTTGGGGTCTGGAATTCTTAGCATCCTTCCTGCTGGTTCAGACTTCCCAGGGAACTAGCCTCAGATTTTAGCACACATGTGAAGAAAGGGTAATTGTCCCAGGAAATCAGTAATGAGAAATGTGCCTGTTTGGTGTGGCTGGCTGGCACAGTCCTGTTCTGTAACAGCCTTTGCAGAGGTGCTTTGGTATCCCAGGGAGCTGTGCAAAGGGAATGCAGTTATTACTTTCTCCTAGGCATATTGGGAATTTTTAGGGGAGCAAAATTGTTAGAAACACATCAGAAAAGCTGAAATTTATGCAGTCCTTCCCTTTTCCCTCTAGGACAGAGCTCCTTGGCTGCTACAGTGACCAGGATTTCCTTGCGAAGCTACATTGTGTCAGACAGGCCTTCCAGGTGAGAATGGCTCAAGGCTCCGGGGTTCCCCAGGCATGTTCTCCTCTGCCTTTGCAGGAGTGATGTCTTTGCCCCTCTACACAAGTAAAAGCAGAAGGAGCAGCAGCCCAAGCTCACCTTGCTTAACTCCTGCATCCCGTCTTGATTGAATTGATGTGGAGAGGGAGAGGATCCCCCGGTCCCCATGTTCCACTTGAGCAGTGGTTAATGCTAGTTTAGTCCTGGGAGGTTGAACTTTGGGAATTTCAGAGCTGTCTAGAAGCTGGTACTCCCACTTAAGAGCTTTTCACTGGGCTGGAGTCAAACCTCTGAGGTGGGGGAGTAAGGTTTCCTTCTCCTTACCACAGTCCTCTTCCTGGCAAGGTATGTCTACAGCCTGAGCAGCAGCTAGTGCCCTGGCCCCGCTGTGGCTCCTGTGCCTCTGTTCTTGCTGCTTCCAGTCTTTCAGTCTAATTTTACTTGCTTCCTGGAGAGCAGGTTTCTTTTCAAGACTCCAGCTTATTAACAGTTAACAATACCGGTGTATGCAACATCGCACCGCTTTGTGTCCTGTCCTTTTTTTTTTTCTTTTTTTTTCTCCCAACTCAGAATTTGTGTGGGTGTAGGTGCTCAAAGGAGACTTCTTGTATTTCCTTTGCAGGAGCTGCTGGAGGATGAAAGCAATCAACTGTTTTTTGGGGAGGTTGGGAAGCAAATGGTGATAGGACTAATGACAAAAGCTGAAAAGGTAGGAAGTTTGTATAACAACTAAGCTGTGTCTTGAGCACAGGGATGCTTGTTGCTCCATCCCAACCCAGTGTGTTCAGTGTGTTGGAAGAAGAAAGCTTCACCTGTATGCTGGTGACTATTGTGAGGAATAAAGCACAGGCATTTTTAATCTTGTTTAACCGAATTCTCTAGAAAGAGCCTCTCTGTGCATCTCCTATCCAGTCTGATATTGTGCCTCACTGGAGCAAGCAGAAGCTGTGCATCAGCAATGGCATCATCTCAAGGAATATAGGAAAAGGAAAGCGTAATCAAACCTTTGCATTGGTGATGTACCAGTTTTCACTTAGTGGAAAGTCACTTAGTGGCTTAGTCACTGGTCATCCCCTGGACAGGGAAAACCATTCTATGATTAGTCCTTTAGCGGCTCAGTT
>JAOQGH010000007.1:6255010-6278514 GCA_025769975.1 Gallinago jamesoni | reverse complement strand
TAGATGCTTTGAGTCACAGCTGAGCCTGGGGCCATCCATGCCTCCTAGAAATAAATTCTCCTTTTCTGCACAAAGAGTGTTTTGGCTAAAACCTTCAGCCAGTCACATGCATTGATGTTGGCTCAAAGCAGAGTAGACAAACTTTGGTGAAACGTGCCCATGGCTTTGTATCTTCTGAAGTGTTTTGTTTCTCTGCTTTCCCAGAATCCCAAAGCATTTCTGGAAAGCTACGAGGAGATGCTGCGTTATGCACTGAAGCAAGAGACCTGGCCAACCACTCAGCAGGAGCTGGAGGGAAGAGGGGTTGGTAAAGACTTTCTCTCTACGAAGTTGCAGAGGGGTTGGAAGATAATGAATATGTAGGAGCTGCCCAGGAGTGAAAGAAATGCTGCTGAAATACTATTTTGCAATTGTACAATGCGTTCTTCAGCTCATTACATTTTGTTGCTTAAAATCAAAAGAGTAAAGTCTCTCTGTATTTTACTATTTTTTTTTTTGAAACCTGTTTCCTTTAGAGACTGTTTGCTCTCTGACAGGTGGTGTGCATGAGTTTCTTTGATATCGTGCTGGACTTCATCCTCATGGATGCTTTTGAGGATCTGGAGAACCCACCCTCCTCCGTGCTGGCTGTGCTGCGCAACCGATGGCTCTCCGACAGCTTCAAGGAGACGGTGTGTTAAGCGGGTAGTCCTTGTGCCGAGCGTGAGATCTCAGTGCCAAGGCTGGGAAAGAGTGTAACCTCAGCTGTCCTGCCTGAGCTGAATTCTCTCTTTAGAAGTGCTGTGCTTTCCTGAAGTTCTAGACAATAATCTTCTGGTGCATGTAAATTGTTTACAGGAAAGCTTTCCTTAGTTTCATAGTGTCTGGTTGGCTGCAATATTTCTTTAGCGACCTTTATCAGTGATGCCACGGAGGTGTTAAAAGGTGGCAATGTGTGTTTTAATGAATGAGAATAAGAGGATCAAAATGTCGGGAAAAACACGTGGTGGGGTTTTTTTGTACCTGGCCATTCATTCTGGTGGTACCTGCGCAGACACTGATCCTCAAATAGCAGCACTCTCCTCTAGTCCTGGTCCCCAGCTGTATTTTTAAGACTGATTAGTTTCATAGATTGAGAAGATGGTGGTTGGGAAGCACCTTTTAACAGCTGTCTGCGCACAGTCTGCATTCTAGGGTGTTTGGCAACTTTGTCAGACCGTATCAGCAATCTGAAACACTTTGGCTTTTCTGCAATGGATCTGGTGTGGCCAAATCTGCTTCCAGTTCACTTCAGTTTTTGTCACTAATTTTAGAGTTGTTGGCACAAAAAGGCCACTGCTCTTATATTTTGATGGCAATATGTTGATAAACTGTTTTGTTGTGTGTTTGGGTTTTTTTTTTTCATGAAAAGTAATCCAGATAACTGGTGGTCTCTTTCTATTAATTGTAGGCCCTAGCAACTGCCTGCTGGTCAGTTCTGAAAGCAAAAAGGAGGCTTCTGATGGTAAGCAAAGTTAATTAAAAGGGAAAGAGTCTAACGTATTTGAAACTGAAAAGATAATACCTAGATCTTGGCAAAATACAAATTATAAGCAGTTTAAGGCTGAACTGAATTGTATTCTTTGTAATGCTTTAGGGCACTGGGGTCCTGCTGTGACTGCTCCAGTGCCATGGCAGGGTTTTACTGAATCAGGCTGAGTTTATTCTCCCTCTTCCTTAATGTGAGGACTCAGAAAACTATGCTGTCTGTCTGGTATTCCCTCCCTCCCCTCACAATACCGTAGGAATGGTCACAGATAGCAAGCAACAAAGGGCTGCTCCTGAGTTGTAGTTTCCCTGCTGGCAACGCGATGAACATCTCATGTACCTCTCTGTCAGCACCAGTGCTGACCAGTTATTACTTGATGTGTTTCCCTTCAATCTGTGGCTTTCTAAAGCATCACAGCAGACGAGTTTATGGACCTGGGGAACAGGAAGCTGCAACTTCACAACCCCAGTTCTGCCACAGGGTCTGTGGCCTCTGGCAAGTTTTCACCTCCCATCCCACAACCGGCAGGTACAACTGGGTTTGCCTCGTGAGGTGGTTCAAAGAGAAGCGAGAGCGTTGGAAGCTGTATTGGTGCTGTTAGGAAGTAGCTCTGTCTTGGAATATTTGCATGCCCTTTCCTGGCTTGGTCCAGAGATTATAAATAGAGTCTATAAAGACTGCCTGATGGTTGCCTTCCATTTTCTTCTATTTATTTTCCTCCTGAAATAGTTGTTTAGGAACACAAAGATAGAAAGCTCTAGTCACACTTCAAGGATTCTGAAAGAGAAATGTAATTCTGCAGGAAGAGGTGGTCTTAAGTAGCTCTTCACTTTCTGAAGCACGATGGTTTCTGGTAGCAGATAGGGAATAAGCTGCTAATTCTGTCTGAGAATTAAGACCAACCAATTCTTTCCTTCCCTGTGGCAGGTACAGGATGGCTTTATCTCTCATTTCTACTCCGTATCGGAGCATGTCAGTCCTGTTCTAGCCTTTGGTTTTCTGGGGCCCAAGCAGCATCTGTCTGAAGTCTGCAGTTTCTTCAAGGTAAGATGGCTTTTCTGTACCTGTTCTGAGTGGGACTTCTGTTATCTTCTGGCTTGAAGCTGCAGATGTGAGCTTCTGGTGACTGACGTGGCATTAAGAAACTTGGCTATGTACAAAAGCCTTCTAAAAATCACTGGGTTTTGAGATGCAGATTGCTGAGTTCAGATTCATAACAATTCCCAGTGCAATTTACAATAGCTAGTAGGAAACATGTGTGATGAGATCAATTTATACCATCAGTATTGAAAAAGATTACAGGTGCATATGCTGAAAGAATATGCTGACTAAGAGTACATGGGCTCTTATAAGTTATTAGACCTTAAAGCCTAAATCCTTTTGTTCTTGTGGATAATATAATGAGAAACTTTGTTGCATTCATTAAATGTTTGCGTGTGTATTGCCATGGACATGAGCACGGCTTTCCTGACTTCGAGAGCTCTGCTGTCCTGTTTCAGAGGCATGAGGGGATCCTGCCACAAAAGTAACACCCAGCCTAAAGCGGATCTTTGCTTGGATAGCAGATGGACAAAATTCATTATGGGGTTCTCTGCGTTCTGTCCAGGCAGGTGGGAGGAGGTGTCCTTACTGTAAACCTTCCTTTTGTCTTTGTAGCACCAAATAGTGCAGTATCTGAAGGACATGTTTGATTTGGACAACGTGAGATACACAACGGTGCAGTCGCTGGCAGAAGACATTCTGCAGCTGTCGCGGCGGCGCAGCGAGATCCTCTTGGGATATCTGGGCACCGAGACTTCCCCTGAGATGAACGGCACGCTTCCTGGGGAAAACGAGCCACTGAAGGAGCTCATCTGATGTCAGTCAGGGGAGGAAAACAGTTTTGTACAAGGACTTCTTTCCTCCCAGAGATGGATTAAAACTACCTGCAGCGCTCAGTAGTGGCAGCAAGACTATTTGAACACACAGCAACCTGGTGGGACCTTCTGCTTTTTGTAGCCAGTAGTGTTTGCTGGGATGGATCCAGGACCACTTGGCAGCTTATGGTTTGAATCTCTTCTTTGTTCCACCTTCCTGTTCTTTTTATTATTATTATTTTTAATGTGTCATATAAACCACAAACTGCCTGGGCCCAGATTTTTTGCCCAATTCTCTTGAATAGGGCAACATATGTACCCGTTTCACCTGTGTGTTTTCTGGGAGATGATCCCTGATGTTTACGATTGTGTGTGGGAGCAGCAACATCGTTGGTAAATTCTCCACTTGGCCCACAGCTTCTCAAGGAGGCTTTGTTTGCTTTGGGATTTTTATTACCGTTCTTTCTCTGCTGTGTTTCTACAGACATTACTGCTGATTTTACCTTATGTGTTTAAACACATGCAATGTGACTAGCAAAGGTTTCTTTCCCAGGGAGGAAGAAATACTTCTGTAAAGCACTGAAGTACAATGCAGACTTTGGTAACGAGTCTGAAGCTCTAAGGAAGCTGGTCTGTTCCCTCTGTGTTGCTGCTCTTTGCAGACCAGGTGACGGGCTCTGTGCCATGGTCATCCTCACTTAGGAGATTGCTGAGGTCTATGTTTGCCCCTAAGGCAAGTTAGAGTGAGGAGGGGGTGGATTTGCATCCTGCCTGTGCATGCACAAAGTCTTTAATGTCCATCAAAGTGCCTTGCTGTACTTCAGAATGAGCAGTTTTCGCTGGGCAGGAGGTGTGGGGTGTACACAGGCAGAAGGAACCAGTATAGTGTGGTGCCTATTCCTGTTGTGCATGAGGCAGTCAGAGGTGTAGATGTTGGATGTGATGTAGGAAAGGGGTTGTGTGTGCAGGTAGCTGGAGAGTGTGCAAGCTGCTAGAGAGGTAGTGGCTCTTTATACTCTGTCAATCCTAAGAAACATAGTAGTTTTGGGTATAGATCAAGTGCATGTGTGTGTTTTTTTTTGTAGTGCTGGGATGGGCTCTTCTCAAATGATGTGGTGCTGACTGCACAGCTGGCACCTGAAATCTGGCTGCTTTGGGGCACATGCTAAGTTGGATACTGGTGCAGAGCAGTGGAGTGCGCTGGACTTGAGGTGCTCCTGGCTTTTGTGTGAGGTTTGCAGTGATTGCCCAGTCCTCTGTGAGGGCAATGCCACAGGTGAAGACTGAGGGTCCAGCCTGTCCTTTGTTCTGTGTCAGTCTGCATACGACTCCAAGTCCCAGCTTCAGAACATGCAGGTCTTCAGGGAGAAGAAAATGAGGACTTTCACAAAAACACAAGCTTCGCTGTTTTTTTTTTGTTTTGTTTTTTTTTTCCTCTGGACTGATTAGTTATCCCTTGTGTCTGTTCCAGGTAAAAGGCATAAGTCTTATCTAGCCATATTTTTGCAAGAAAAAAAAAAAGTAAGAATCTGGAGTATCCATAGAGGTGGAAAGTCAGTGCATGGGCTTGGAGAATACAAATGTCTTCTTTCTTCCTCTTCAGATATCTAATGTGGATCCTGCTGGTAAAAGCAGGAAGGAAGTAGGCAGGGAAAAAGTAAACAAGAGGATGTAGAAGGAGTAGATAAATGCTCCTGAGATGCTTGCAAGAGGGTAAGTGTAGAGCATGTAACATCTGTTGCTCTGTAAGCACATCAGACTGATGTGGCTTATCCTGGAAAACAGATTAATGCAATAAAGAAGACAGTGCTGAGGCAGACGTGAGGAGCAGCTGACCCGAGCGAAATAAACTGTTCTGAGACAGATTTGAGAGAGAGCAATTGAAACTAGGAAAGGTCTCCTGGTGCCTTGCTTCTGGCAGCATGCGGTGAGAAAAGAAACAGAGGATGTTGTATTAGCATGACACACCTGCTCTGTGTAAACTGTGATTCAACAGTAAGTTATATTCTGAAAGCAAGTTACTTTGCCAAAAAAATAAATAATAATGTTTATAGCGCTTTGTGCTCTTGTATGGCTGGTTTAGAAGAAAGAGGAACTTCAGCAGCTTTGTATAGTGGTTAAAAAGATGCTAAAATGTGAAGATTATTGTAATAAGATGGATTGTAATTCTAAACAATCAATGCTGTTAATTTCAGATTTTTTAGAGTTGTTTTATGTGTATTTATTTAGTACTTTGAGTGTCTTCTGGCCTCAGTGCTTGGGGTAGCCTGCCCACTTTGTGTACAGACAAGAACACTGGCCACTGACTTTGGTCTTTTTGCATCCTTGCAGGAGAGGACACTGAAACAGGGTCGGTCCCCATCAAGCAAACACTAACTTGCACTGTGGCTTTTTAAGATAAGCAACTGTAAATTCCTAAGCAATCTAATGGAAGAAAGTTTTATTACAGCTTTATGCTTTTCCTTAGCCCTTATTGCAATTAGGGTATGCTATGCTGCCCTCCCAGTAAAGAGGGATCTTCCTTGAGAAAACACTGCTCTTTAAGGTTGAGTTCTCCCCCTCCGCTCTCCAATACTAACTTGCTCCTGCACAAGCCAGGGAAGTTTGCTGAGAAAAACTGATTTTTCTTTTTGCTGGGGAGGATTTTAAACTTCTCTACGCCCCCCTCCACCTGGCTATTTCATTGCTGCTCTTTCTCCCTCTCCAATCCCATGTAGCTTGAGAGGAAAGGCAGAAGAAAGGTGTTTGCAGCCTCTGAAGGGTGCTGTTCAGATCAGCGGGTTTGGAGGAGCTGGTCCTGCGGAAGAAGCTCTCCCTGATGTGGCGGGTGATGGTCAGTGACCAGCTGTGTTCAGCTCCTTTGGCTGCAGCCCCCAGCAGGGGCTCGGGCTGATCCTGCTGATCCCATCCAGAGCAAGGCTTGGCCCAAATGGCAACCCCCTCACACCCATCTGTTTTTCAGGGAAGAGTAAAAGGTTATGCGGGAATCACTGCCTGCCCTCTGGCTTCATAAGAGATCACTAGAAAATCCTTCTTTCCCCAGCATATTGTGTTTAGCAAAGGAAATACTTCAGTTTTAGTAGCAGCCGAGATATGTATTCGGGTAGAATCTCTAGAGATAAGATATTTACCTTTTTTTATAATGAACCCTTATTCTCAAGGGGTTAAATCATTCTGGGCTGACACTTGCAAGATTTTAACACTGATGGGGATTTAAAGTGGCTTCGCAGCTATGAAGTAAAATCCTTCAATACTTTCTGATGCTTAAACAGAATTTCAAATATGCATGACTTTCAGTTTTTATGTGGAGGTTGTAACAAGCTTCATCAGTGGTTAAAGTACGTATTCAGTACTTCACTATGTATGTAGAGACTACACCAACTGGCTCTAGGACGGTCTTTATGATCTTTAAAGCACAAATACATTAATAAAAAAAAATGAGGAAAAATCTGCCTTGTTGTACCTACAAGATCAGTGTGGCTTTGAAGAGCATGATTTGTGCTGTCTCATACAAGGAGGTAGAAAAGCAGGATTTTACTTACCCCTCCTCTTCAGTAGAACATTCCTCTGCCATATCTGAAACTTATGAATGTAAATTTGTGCCTATTTTTTCTTGTTTTCCTAAAGGTGTAAAAAATCTGTTCTTGTTTTGCTTCTTTCTTTTTCTTTACAGCTCTTTTTTTTTTTCTTCCAATACCTTTAATCTTAGGATGTGGGCATTACAAGTCAAATAAAACTTTCCTTCACGATTGTGGTTTTTTGTTTCTAAATTTCCTGGTGACACTTGCAAGAAACTCAAGCCTTTGGTTTGTGATTTAGGTGACAGTTACGGTGACACCTCTGGTGCTAAAGTGATGGTGTAAAACAAGGCTTGCTCTTCCTGGAGTCAAAATGCTGAACTTAACAGCGAGAAAACTTCAGGGTTTTGTTTGCCCCAGGGGAGTCTTCCTGATTCTACTGAAGACAAGTTTGTAGCTGAAGCAGGCTGTAAAATAAACAAGACAACTCGTTGTACTTTGAGCAGTGGTTGAAAACTGTGGGGTTTCATTTTTCAGATTTTTCCTTTTCCATGATGGTTTGGGTGTAGTGTGGGTAGGTTTAGGAGGCTGTGATCAAGTGATAACAGAAATCCCAGTGAGGACCAGAGTCTCTTAAGCGTTGTCTAAGTTCTTGTAGCAAACTTATCCAAAAGAACCCTGAGTGAAGCCTGTGGGTTGGTATCAGAGATGCCCATCTGCTGTGCGGTGTGGGAAACTCGTCTTCTCATCCTTCTGAAGCCATTACAGTACATTTAAATACTTTCATTTTCAAATGATAGAGAAACCAGGTTGCAACAGATAATCATTGTGGAAGCGAACAGCCTAAGACTTCATCCATACGCTTAAGAATTAAAAAAAAAAGGCTCGGATAGCATTAATGTGATACATGCAAATAGAATGTTAATGAATAGGAAAATCTTTGTCTCATGCCACACCTGGAAGCGTAGTTGAAAGAGTTAAAAGGAGTTTATCTCAGTTTCCATGGTGTCAGACTGTATACTCATTACATCTCCAGAGCAGCTCCCTGCTTTCTTATGCTGAAGGAACAGAGCAAAGGCTGCTCTGTGTATTGACACCTTCTTCTTCTGTTCAGGAAGGAGTGGGTGAATATAGCAATGAAGCCCACAATTTTCAGTACTTGTCATGGTACATAGATCAAATGTAATCCACTCTGCCAGCATAACTCTATATTCAATAGCTTGGAAAGGAGGAGATTTATTTAACTTGAATAATGAAAGCAGTAAATCACTCATGCTACCTTGTAGCAGCCTTCTGCAACGAACTGAACTTCTGCAGTAAATACTAGCTCTTTCTTTCCAAATGATGAGATTTTAATGCTATTTTTCTTCCTGTAATGCCAGCAAGAATGTCAGCTTTGAAGAGCCCGTTGAAATTAATGGGACATAATCATAATTGCTCTCTGAAAACAGGTATATTACAATGGCAGGAAAAGAAGTTTTCTCACTGTTCTGAAATCTTGCTTTAAGGTGAACATGTTAAGGCATAGAAATCCTAGTCCCTGTGCTTTCCTGACATATAAAAATTAAAGGCAAGTGCTTGCCTACATGTCTTGCTTCTTGTGGTGCTCCTGCATATTTATTTTTCTGTAAGTTTTATTTATTTAGTTTTTAGAAAAATCAATTCACTTTGGTTTGGTCTGAAGGTGTTATTTGCCTTCCGCACGCTTTTCTGTGCAGTGCTGCCTCCATTCCTCACTCTTGAAGTGCTGTGCTCTTTGTGTTCTGCTTTTTCCTCAGGCTCCCAGGTAAGTATTACACTCTGGGGTCACATAGGAGAACATTCATTTCAGTTTGGTCTTCAAACTGGGTGATTTCAGGTATTTGAGGAGGGGAAAAAAAAAAAAAAGTATTACTTGGATGGGATGTTGCCAGGCCTTTGTAGTACCTTTTAAAGGATGTGGTGGCGTATCAGCATCCTCATTTCTCTTGCGATTCTGCAAGGGCTTTATTTCATGCTTTATTTTCATGTGTGGATGTTCACAGGGGCGCTACTACTCCTTTACGGAGCTATAAAGGAGATGTGGCTGTGAAAATCCATCTTCTTTCTAGTATTATTAATTAAAAAACCCCAAAACTGATTTGTAACAGAGCTTAGACCTTGTCAGTTAATCGTTCCTGCGTGGGGGCAAGTAGAAATGTTGTTTGGCTAGTGCAGTAATCCTGATGTGTAGCAATACCGTTTATAAAATGAAAGCTTTCCTTTGAAAACAGCATCTTCTTACCCTTGAAAACGGTGACGTGACAGAAGAAGGGTTTGGGTTTTCCTCATCGATAGCGGGGCCAGAGAAGGAGGCGGCTCCTCGCCACACCAGCCCCACACTGGCCCCCTCCCAGGGCGACCGGGGACACAAGCACCGCGTTGGGAGGCCAGGAGGCGCTGGGGCGGCGGCAGGGAGGTTGGGAAGGGGGTGCCTCCCGCCCCGTCCCAGCCCCGAAGCAGGGCCCCCGAGGGCTGTCCGGGTCGGGCACCCCGGTCCGAGGCAGAAGCCATTTTAGCCGCCAAGTCGCCGCCAAACCCCTTCCTCAGCCCCCCGTGCCGGCCACCACAGCGCCGCACCTGATTGGCTGAGAGCTGGCGGCAATGGAAGCTGGTGATTGGCTAATCTGCATGGCTCCTTTCGCCAATGAGGAAGGGCAGTGACGCCCGCCTTTCTTTTGATTGGCTGCCCCGCGGCCTGCGTCCTCCTCCTATTGGGCATCGATGCCAGTAGGCTATTGGCTCTGCCGCTCCCCGGGTTGGATTTTTAATTGGGTGGCTGTGGGTTGGCCGGCGCCTCACCTGCCGCGCAGCGTCATTGGGCCGCCGCTCGCCGCGCCCCCGCCCATTGGTCGCACCGCCCCTTATGCGCGCTCCCATTGGCCGTGGTGGCCCGGCCCGGTATCCGGGTAAGATGGCCGCAGTCGGAGAGTGCTCGCTCCCCGCTCCGTGGCGGCCGGTCTCCCTCACTCACGTCGAGTATCCCGCAGGTAAAGCTCCGCTTCGCCCCCGCCCGGCCTCCCCGCCGGCCGCCGCAGCCGCTTGCCCGCGGCGGACCCCTCCCGCTGCCCCGCCGCACCCCTGAAGGCCGGGCTGGCAGCTGCGAAATAGTGAGCCATTGAGCGGCCGCCCTGAGGCGGTCGGGCGCGCGTGCGCGCTGGGGGCGGTGGGACTCGCTGCCGGATAGTGAGCCGCAGGGGGGACTCGGAGCTGCGCATGCGCCCTGGCGAGGCGCCCCGCTCCAGGGGCTGCCCGGCCCTGGGCGGGGAAGGGGCCGGGACCTTGGCGGGGGTTGGAGACCGGGGCGCGGCCCTGTCCCGCCGCCCCTGGGCTTTCCCTTGTCACCCTCCCCTCCCTTATCACCCTTCTCTCCCTTGTCACCCTCCCCTCGCCGCTCCCCGCAGCCCCTAGGCGTCCCTGGCCATGTGTGGCTGCCCCTGGGCCTCGAGGTGTGAGCCCCGCCCAGGGCATGGCCAGCCCTGCTGTCGCCCCACAGTAACATGGTGGGGCCGGGTGTTCCCTCCCTGCCCTGCTGTTGGGTGTCTGGGAGGATGCTGGAGGTCTGGCTTGGTGTGTCAGGGGGATGGCTGGCCCTGGTGTGCCCTCATGGCATCCCAAGGACCTGTGCTGTGGCAGGGTAGTCCCTGTCCTCAAGGTGGGCTTGGCTGCCAGGTGGCTTCTGTGGCTGGGCCCTGGGGTTGGGCTTTGGTAGTGTGGCGCTGAGGGAAATGCCTGGAGGACTTCAGGCTTCCTGTAGGTCAGCTCTTGGCGAGCTGGGTGGGGGTACACGCAGTGGTGAGAAAGTGATGAGTGCCCATGTGCAGGATGGGCTGTTCCAGCTGGGGCAAGGGTGTGATCTGCAAAGGAGGATAGAGCCAGACTCTTTTCAGTGGTTCCCAGCAATAGGACGAGGGGCAACAGGCACAAACTGGAACATAGGAGGCTCCGTTCAAATATGAGGAAAAACTTTTTTACAGTGAGGATGCTAGAGCCCTGGAAGAGGCTGCCCAGGGAGTTCGTGGAGTCTCCTTCTCTGGAGATTTTCAAGCCCTGCCTGGATGCAGTCCTGAGTGATGTGCTCTGGGCAATCCTGCTTTAGCAGGGGAGTTGGACTAGATGATCTCTAGAGGTCCCTTTCAATTCTGACAATTCCGTGATTCTGTGTCCCTGTGGCACTGCATGACAGCAACCTGGCCCCCATTGTGGTAGGAAGTATCCCTGATCCACTTGTGGGCAAGAGTAAACGGGTCTGTGATCAGATGGTAGCTATCTGAGCAGTGTCCACTTAGTCTGTGGTCTGTAGGAGCTCCTCTTCAGGTTTTGTGCTGTGCTGGTTTTGGGTGAGATAGAAAAAAATCTGCTTGTTGTAATGAAAGATAACAGAAAAGCAGGATGTGAAGTGTCTTAGTGTTGACAGTCTGGTCAAAATCCAAATTTGGTGGTAACACTGTTCTCAATGTTGTTTGTTGTCCCAGCAAGTCCCTAACTTGCCTTGAAATATGGCTGTATGTCCTGTTTCAATAGCTGCATTTTAGTTCCTGATGAAAGCTCCTCTCAATAGTGCAATACCTAAAGCTTCTAAAGCGCTTCAGGATCTTCTGGGTTGAAAGTACCCATTTAGTCAGAAGACTTAAAATGTGTAAACACTGAGAAGATCTGGTGCTGGAAATACATAATTTCTTCCCCCCCCGCCCCGGCCCCCATATGGCTGTTTTGTGGGTTTCTGTGATACTTTATATGAAAGATTGACGTTTCCTTTTCTGTCTTGTGTTTTCCTTTGCCCTGTACGTCCTTCTGCCATCCCCCTCCTCAAATATATTAATGTGACAGTTTGGGGGAGATGGGGAAATAATCTTCCGAACAGTACTGATATATTCATCTTCGTATCTTATCTCCTTATCTGAACCTGGCAGTACACACAGAGCGTCCTGTGCGCTATTTGCTAGATTGGTTTGGGAAATGGAGGTGGTTGAAATTGCTGCACAAGGGTTATCTGTCAGATCTCAAAGAATTTGACATAATCATATTATTTTCTCTCTGCATTGAGTACTTTTGTGCAGGCAAATGGAGAAGATGATTGTGTGGAGGGGGTAAATGACCGCAGAGATGAGGGTTATGTACTGAGAGGATGAACAGTGTGTTTGCCTTCGATAAAACGTGTAATTGTGGAAGCCTATAAAGTGGAGACAAAGGACTAAAACATTAAAACAGCTGGAGCTACAAAAGTTTCTTAATTTATTTTGGTTTAGAAAAATGAGTCACAGTAAGATGGTAGGTCTTATCTGGGTTTGGGGAAAGTGCTCTAACTTTTAGAAGGCTATTGATGTTCTGTCTGTGTAGAGCTTAAGTTCAGGTCCATAAAGCTGCTAGATAATGTATATTTGTGAAATAGTGGTGTTGGCAGTATGCTCAGCACAACAGAGTTAATGTAGCCTCGTGCTGATAGAGGGGGGGTCAGAATGAGAAATAGATCCTGCTTTTACCAATATAAATTATTAAGTTGCCTTGGCATGTCATACACTGTTGTGTGGCAAACGTCTTTTGCTCTTGGCTGATCCCAGAGACTGCTGGCCTGGAGTGCAGCGTGCTGAGCCACTGTGGCAATGGGTTCTTAAAATCTCCAATCTTTAAAGACTTCCAGTGCAGAGCTGCTGTCATCCCCATTTTTCATCTCCCAGGAGTGACGGTCCCTCTCGCTGTGACCTGGTGAAAAGCAGTCACTGCTGATTTCTGTCTGGCAGATGAAGCCCATTATTGGGCTTTTGCATGTAATTGTGAAGGGGAGAGTTGTCTCCAGAAGGGTGCTTGTCCTCCCTGTCTTTATCTAATGTTTCATTATCAATAGTGATATAGCACAAAATGTCAAACACCCATCCTTACTGTTTGTGAGGCTGCTCAGTTCTCCAGGGCTTTCTGCGATGGCAACTTTGAGCAAGATCAAATGAGAAACAGTGGAGAATGGTCTGGCATAGTGTTGGGTTGCCAGTAGGTAGGCACGAACAATCCTCCTTCTCTACGTCCTTCCAGTAATCAGCTGGTGATTGCACCAGGATTGTTAAGTCCTTTGATGGCTATGGAAAAGCTGTACTCTGGATATGTCTGATTGCTCTTTAAACCCATTTCCGCTTTGGATCTCACAACATCTTTGGCGCTGAGCTTTTACACTTAAATGTGGTGGTTGTTTCTTTTCTGCTTTTAAATCCACTACTCAGTAATTTCATCACTCTCGATGTCATGTGCAGTGAGAGGCAACAAATGTTTGCTGTCCATTTACCCATATCATTCATGACTTTACAGAACTGTTGTATCCTCTATTTTCCTTTTTCAGCTGAAAATCTGAGTTATTTGATATTTTTCTGGCTGGTTACTGTTTCATTCTTGTTATTTTTCTCCCCTTTCTATTTGCCTTTAATGTATTTACTCTACCTTTTTGGAGGGGAGGCCAGGATCACATAATAAATGTTTGTAGTGGTGTAACATAACTGGTTTTGCTCTTACATGTTATTCTTGCCTTTTTGCCTGCTGCAGAGTATTGGATACTACTCGGAAGGTATTGGCTCAAGCTAAGCCCGAGGGTTTCTTATTTGATAACAACTAAACTAAATCCTGTAATGTTGTGTGTATAATTAGGGTTGTTTTTTCCCGTGTGCATTGCTTTGCATGGGATGACTTTGTTGCAGACTTAAAACTCATCTTCAGGGACTTCCTGTCTGTAGGGTGAGTTTCACAGGAGAAACATTGAGTTCCTGGTTTGTTTGGGATTTTTTTTTATTATTATTTGGAGAAAAGAAAAAAGAAAAAAGACTTCCTCTCTTCAGTGCAGCTGGGATCCTTAAAGCTCTGGGACTTTCTGGATCTCCTTGCATTGGACAGGTTCTTTAAAGAGAGAAACCTGGCGTGTCAACCCTTTCTCTGCAGAACGACAGAGAATATTTCTGTTTTCTTAGTTGTGAGGGGTGTTTATGACAGTCGGGCAGCGCTGGAGAGGCAAACGTGTGGAATCGACCTGTCGTCGAGAAGGTGCCTGGGAGCAAAGGTGCCAGTGCTGTGTATGTACTTTGGCTCAGCAGCTCTTGTTGCTGAATATCAGCCTGTGTTGCTCCTATAGGAATGTTTGTTCTGATCACCCTTGCCGTGGGTTCTCTTCACGGTGGTACCTCACCAGTCGGGGCTCGCTTTGTAGTGAAATAATATCTGCCGAAACATACCCCACTCAGTTGTGTGGCTTCTTTAACGCAGGGTTTTATGTTTAATCTTCCTGCAGAGGTTTCGTGTCTGATGCCTGCCTTTTATGCCGTAATTTAAAGCCTCCTGAAGATATTTTTGCTGTCCCACAGCTCGTGATACCAGGATATGCGCAAGCCGAGGAAATGATGATCCGTCATGAATATTTACTGGTGTAAATGGATGTGACACACATACTCTGTGTTGTCTGTGCGACTTGTGCACATGCATCTAGTCAAGAACACACGACCAGCAGCAGTGCCGCAAATAGATGCTTCAATAGGAAGCAGCGGTGGTGGTGGTGAAGCTAAATCTTGCGGTAGGATGTGGTTAAAGTGCTGTTAATTCACGTTTTTACATTGTATACAGGTTAAGCTAATGTGGTGAAGCTTGGTTATTTCCTCTGAAAGAATGCTGGGTAAAATGTTGAATTGGAGCAGAAGTAGATGCTGAATGAAGGCTGAAAAAAATAGCGTGCTTCTGAGCTATATATAGTGTTTCACCTATTTATCTCCTGAGTGTCTAAAAATGAGGTAGTTGCATTCTTTCTTGAGCCCCAAATGATGCTCAGCGAAGACTGGACTTTAAAAAAACCCAGATTTTTAAACAAAACAACCCCCAAGCTATATATTAAATAGATTTTTTTCCTTTTGCATATTTCCAGAGGTTTTGTCTCTGTTCTTACTGGTTGGAGGAATTGCTTTGAAATTCCCGAGTTTAATAAGATGAAGAAAAAATATTTTTTATAAAAAGGTTGCAAGGGGGAACCTGCTTGCTAGATCTGACCGGGTTTCAAACTGTCATCTCTCCTGTGAGTCCCCCTTCCCTGGGAATAAGTCTCCGAGCGCAGTGGAGCGTGAGTGCAGACAGGAGTGACACGAGTAATCACGCTCCGAGGCCCTGGGAGCTCTGTGTGGTGATCAGCGCTGGCTTTTCTCTCGCAGCCTGATTTGCCTTCTTCACTGGGAGTTTCCAGTCATTTCGGAGCTGGTTTAGTTAGTGCAGCCCTGCCTTGAACCACGAATCTTAGTGAGTACATTTACGACGGCACTAGTGAGTTCCTGGTGTAGCTCCCAGGGGGTAGCAAAAGCTCTGCCTTCAGTTAGTGCGCAGCTGTTTGCTGCCTTCCTGAGAAAAAGTGGCTTCAGAGTGGGATGCTGTTTGCTTTTAGCCACAGTGATATGAAATATTATTAATGCTATCTCTGTTAAATGGGCAGTTGAAATGCTTGGGGAGCTGTTGTCTTACGATTGTCTGAGTGCTCTGCCTGGTGCTCTGCCTGCAGGCAGCGTCTGGGAGTGGGGAATTCGGATTCTCCACCTCGGGTTCCAGTGTGGGTTGTGTGCCGGTGAACTCTGGGTGGTTTGATTTATTGGGTATGTTATTGTATAACATAATGGAGGATCTTGAGTTTGGTACTGCTGATGCTGTTTGAATTAAGAGACTGCTTCCTTAAGTGTTCGTCCACCATCTGCACAAGAAATAGAACCCCCCTGAGAAGATAAATAATATGGTTTTGGTTTCTACTTGACAAAATTACAGCTTTTAGTCTTGAAGTGCTAAGCCTTTATATACCTTGGATTAACGGAGTGAATGATATGAAACACAGGCATTCCTTGATGACGAGCTATCTTCAGTTGGTAACACTGCCGCTGAGTCTCTTGGAAAATATTCCAAAGGCTTTCAGTGTAGTTTTGATTGCCTGGTGGCTTGTCTCGTGAATTCCCTCATCATTTAAGATAGGATTCATTTTGTTGAGAGTCTGTGATTTATGTAAAACCATAAGAGGCTCGATTCTCTATTGCCAGGTAACTGATGCTGTCACTTCCATCCGGTTTGCATTACCATAATACATCGCTGTTCTGCTTTGGGAGCATTTGGAACCCACCTGATGCAAGGCTAACCTGCAAGAAAAGTTTAAAATTCTGTGTCTTCTAACGCTTTTCAGATTAAAAACCAAATAGGCCCTCACTTCAGTGAAACCCTGGTATTCTTGGGGTTTTTGTCCTCCAGCTCTTCCTAATTTCACTGGTGTTGCAAACTAAAACTCCTGCAAATAATCCTTGTTGATGATGTTGCTGGTTCCCAAATCTAACCCAGAGTCTGGAATTCAAGAGGGATCTGTGCACCATACCTGATGTAACCACAGCTATGTGGCAATAGCATCAGCAGCATGAACTTTGTAGCAGTGCAATAACTTTTTTTTCTTTTCTTTTTTTAATCAGTTCCAGTGTTCAGAGGCTGAGGTTAAAGTCCATTTTGCCAAGTGCTGCTCTCAAATGTGGGTGCGTGGGTTGGGGAGACTCAGTATCTTGCAGTGGAATTGATCTAGGAATGAGTCCAATGCTCAGCCCTGCAGAGGCATCCTGTTTCCTTTTGAGAGGAGGGAGGAAGGGTAAATTTATGTGGGGGCTGATCCTTTTGTGTTCAGTGATGGGATGGAGAAGATCCAGCCTCTGAGAACCAACATAGAAAGTACCCTCCCTCTCTCAAGTCACTCACTGGGTTCATACCGTGTTTTTGTAGTGACTGCTGTCTCTAAAGATTCTGTGGTAGATAGTTCTTGCTCTCCTGATAGGAGTTGCTGATCTTGGAGCAAAATTACTGAGATAATTTTTTTTGTTTCCTCGCAATTTATGCTGACATATTGTCTCTAAATACTTTTGTATGTGTCATTTTTCAGGGAGTAAGAGAAATTTGTAGATCAAAGTCCAAAGCTGCTCTTAACTGTTGTTTGCTTAGTTCTGTGTCTGGGATAGCTCAGGGTAAAGGTTTTCAGGTACCATATCACTTCTTGTGAGGTCCCGTTGCTGTTCCCTGATTCTCCCTGGGGGATAACCAGACTGTTAATTATTTGGGGTGGAGGCTCAAAGTCACTTCCATGGGATACAAGTGGGCTACTGGTTAAAATGCAGAGTCTCCTTTTTTTTTCCCCTTTATCTCCTGCTATGTTTAGCTATTTATTTCCTTCCCATTTTGCTAATGCTAGTGTTCATGCAGACACATGGTGAGACAGATTAAGGAGCTGATCCAGCTGAAGACTAACCCATTTTAGTAAGAGAGTGGGGAAGGATTTGTTTGGGGAGTGTTTGCTGGTAATTGCTGGCACCGGGAGGCAACATGAATGAGGGGGAGGGAAAGAGGCTGCCTCTTTTGCAGCAGCCTGTGCTTATGTTGGATTAAAGTGACTCTGGGCCCGCGCCCGTGGTCAGTGTTGAAAACTGGCTGGCAGTAGTATCTGCTGAAGGATGCCAGGCTCCTTTCATCCCTGGTTTTGAACCTGCATGTGTCTTCCTTGCCTCGGCTCCTCTGGGGCTGGAGCAGCAGCAGCAGTTGGGCTGCAGAACCCAGACTTGCTGCAGCTTGCCCCTCTGCTCTCGGTGGCTCAGGGCACCAACTGACCCCATGCTCTGCTGGCAGACAAGTGCCTGTGAAGTTCAAACTGATTTGTTTCTCTTGTTTGTTTCCCTAGGTGACTTCTCTGGTCAGCTTTTAGCTTATTTGAGTCTTGGTCCAATATTCATTATTGTTGGCTTTGTAACACTCATCATATTCAAGAGAGAGCTTCACACGGTGAGTCCTCCTCTCCCTTCCCAGCTTCTCCTTATGACAAAAGTAATTTCCTTTGTCACCTGGCGCTCCTGTATTCACACATCTTTTTCTCTCTTTAAAGAGCAGGGTTAGGTAAGGTGATGCTCCTGTCAGAGAACAGTAGGAGACACTTATCACCTGTACCATGTTAAAAGACTGCTTAGCCTTTGCTGACTTTTCTCTGTGGTATGTTTTGGGCATTATCTGTCCAAAAATATTGAGGGAGATGTCCGAGGAAGTAAAGAATGCTGTTACAGACTGGGAACACTCCCAAGATCCAGTAGGATCATAGCACTGATAGGTTCCTGCAGGATGGGCAGAATGTGCAGGGGATGGTGTCAGTAACTCAGTAGCATGCGATTCCCTTGAACTACTGGAGCAGAAAAAGGGGATACAAAAGAAAACATACATGTTCCCAAGGGAGTGGATCTGTCTTGTAGGGCTGCTTTCCAGCTCTGAATCGAATGCCAGGGACAGAAGAGAATTCTGTCCTTGGTATCTGATTCTTCTGGTCTGTTGTATTCTGTTATTTGGATTTCGGTCCAAATAACCAACAAGGGACTTTTTTGTAATACAAAATGCTTTCTGTCTGTTCTGACAGGTAGTTGGGAATCAGTCTCATGGAGAAATTCCCTTTAGGAGGTATAACCTCTTGTAACACTTGTCCTCAGTAACCGGATAGAATAGGGACCAGTGAAAGGGTTTTGGCAGCAGACTTCTAATATAGGGCCATGGTGTCATGGGAACCAGTGGCTCAAGGGACCTGGGGATGGGACTTCTAGGTTATTAAGCAGACGCTAGTTAGAAGAGGCAGCTGTGAAGTTTTGGCAACCCAAAGGTTTCTTGTTGATCCAAATGAGAGAATAAGCTAGAGGAACTACTGCACCAATTCATTGGTTTTTTTTGAATACAGGGGCCTGTTAGGTGTTGGTAACGAGACAAGTGTTGAGGCTGATTCTCAGCTGGAGAGAGACACTGGCTGACTTACAGCAGCCTGACCATCGCTCAGGAGAGAGTGAAAAATTGCTTCATCTGGAATGGGACTGAGTGTTAAGGAGGCAGAGTATCATCACCAGCTGGGAATTTGATCACAGCAGCAGGACTAATTTAGGGGAGGTGTATGGACTATGGAATTAAAGGGTAAAAATAAATGCTACCCGTCTGGCTCAGTTCAGAATGTCACTTCATTTTAGACTGAAGACAGCAACTTCAAGATTAAAATCTTCATAGAAAGAAAAGCCAGATGAGCCTAAAAAGTCACCTTTTTGAAGCTATTTACCCAAATAACTGTGTGTGCACTCCCCCTGTTGGTCGTCGGGGAAAGACAATTCCTTAAAACCTGCCCTGTTAAAAAATGTCACTTTCTACACTTGCTGCTGGAAGTATGGTAACAGAATCGCTACACAGTGTCATTTTTGTTTCTTTCTGATTATGCAGCTTTTCAGCAGATGATATACTCAATGTATTGCCAAATGCAGAAAGTGGGCTGAAAAAGAAATGCTTTTTTTCCTCAGGTAGAGAATTTTGAAACCATTGCTTTTAACTCTAGTAGTCAAAAAAGAAAATTAGAAACATATGGCTTGGGGCTTTGTCAACAGAGAGAATGTGGTAAGTAGATGGATCTTTTAGATAGGATGACACAGTTGTCTTGCCTTCACAGATCTCTTTCTTGGGAGGGCTGGCATTCAACGAGGGAGTGAACTGGTTAATAAAAAATGTAATCCGGGAGCCTCGGCCCTGTGAAGGTATGGTATGGCCCATTGGTGTCATGGTGGTGTTGGAGTTTTGAGTGGAATGCTAACTGGGGGTGGTGGTTAGAGGGTGTTTTCCCCTTTGCCTCATGTTGGCTTTGGATGTTTGGGCGTAAGAAGTGTGGCAGAGCCATCTGAGCTAAGACATGTCCTGTGAACTCATGTGCACATATTCCAGCAGAGTGGTCTGGCTTCACATCTGGAGCATTCCAGCTGCTACGTACAGAGTAGACCTTGACCATACTCTTTCTTCTTCTCTTCCCAGAAGCCCATTCAACAGTGACCACAAAATATGGGATGCCGTCCAGCCACTCCCAATTCATGTGGTTTTTCTCTGTCTATTCCTTTCTGTTCCTTTATTTAAGGTAAAAAATTCAATGTCAGGTTTTGGCTGTTAACATGTTGAAAGACCCGAAATAGATGGCTCCCTTGCTGTGTGCTGCTTCAGTGGTGTAATGGAATTAAATCTGAGGAACTGCACAATATCTGGTGGCCAGGGTGGATGAAGCATGTCTCTCTCAATCTGAATGCAGGGCTGTAGTTACCATTGCTGAAAACCGATGGGTACGGGTGGGTGTCCTCTGCCTGTCTGGGTACAGGTCTCCTCATTTGCTTTCCCTGAGCAGTGATGGTCCAGCAGTATGAGGGAAGAGGGGAGGGAATATAGGGATGAGGAAAGAAGAGCTGCTTTCTCATGTGTCTACTCCGTTTTGTCAGTGGGGTTGTCTGCAATCTTTTAGGTAATACCTGTTGCCCACTTGCATGACCTTTGAGTTCATCTCCTTTCCCAAGTACTGGTTTTACATGCTGTGCTGTGCTTTCCTGAAATTCTCGCTGGGGCATGGCTCTGTCTCATGGCTCCACGTGTGGAGGAAGACAAAACTCACAGTTCCTCCCAGCTTGGTGGACAACGGAGGGACTCTGACGTCTTGGCTCCCTGTTGCATATGCTCAGCACGTGCCTTTCACATCAGTTGCAGTAGTTGTGAGCATTCTGCTTTCCATCACAGCAATCCCTGTTAACAGTTGGAGGGAGAGAGATGTGGCTTTCTGGCTTCTCCTTAACCGCTGCCAGTGGGACAAGATTGCTGCTGGGATGGTATCGAGCTGCCCATGACCCCACTGGAATAGAGCTTTCTTAGGGTTTCAGAGACAGTGAGAAGGGAGATAAGGACTGCTCAGCTCCCTGCCACTGTGCTAATGGCTCTCCATCTCTTTCAGAATGCACCAAACAAACAATGCGAGGTTTCTGGATTTACTATGGCGACATGTGCTGTCCATCTGCCTCGTCACAGTGGCTTTGCTAGTCTCATATAGTAGGTATGGAGCAATTGTTTGTCTTATGCTCTCATACAGTCCTGTGGCCTTTAGCAGCCAGCAGACCTGTCCTGCCCTATCCTGCATTTCCGAGCTAATTCTCGACGACTGCGTTGTACGAGTCGGAGCTTTGCGGAAGTTGCTGCGTTGCCCTGAGACCCTTCAAATAAGCAAAGGTGCTCCCTGTGTGGCGCTTCACAAAAGCGTTTCTAAAACCCCAAATCAGCTGAGCTTTTACCAGTTCCCCGGGGGCTCCATTGCCGTGCTGTAGCCTCGCCGCCTCGCCCTCCTTCCGGCACTAACCATGAAAACATCACACCATGCCTTGGCACACCGGCACCTGCAGCATGTGGGTTGCTACAGCCGATCGATCCGACTGTTTTGCTTGAGTGTTAGTCAATAAACACATTTATCAGTGTTTGACTTGCAAGATTTAGTTCTATCAAGATGAATGCAGAAACCGAAACTTTGATAACGATTTTTTTTTCTCTTTAGATCTAAAAAATTATATATATACACACCTATAAAATGAACTCCAGTGATTGGAAACCAGACAAATTTGGGATAGAAATAAGGCCATGTTTTCCACAGGAAAGTAATTACTTGTTGGCACAGTTGACTGTGCACTAGAGCTGATTCCTTATTAGTGGTTATTTTTAAAATTCTGACAGGACAATTCTGTAAGAGATAATATGGTCTAATTAAAAAAAAAAAGTAATTTGAGGAAATCCAGTGGCCTGTGCTAGGCAGAGGGTCAGATAAGATGATCTTAGTAGCTTTATGATGTATGGGTGAAAAGAATTTTGACTAGGTCTCATGTAGCTCGTGTGCAGGGCTAACTTAGCAGAGCATTAATACAGCTTTCTGAAGGGTTGCAGTCCCAGTGAGCAGGCTGTGGTAGTGCAAACTTTGTGCTGTCGTGTTTCACAGCAGCAAAATCATAACAAAAATGCTGTGTATGATCTTAAAAGCTTTTAAGCTCCAGCTTTGGTGGCTTGGAAGGGACTTCTCCTATTCCTGGCTTTGGAAAAGTCTCTCGTGGGAACCAACAGTGGTAGTTCCTCAGCTAATCCAAAGATACGTGAAAAAGAATGTGAAGGGTTATTGAGTTAAGCCCAAACTAGAAGCGCTCTAAGCTGAAACTGCTGTAGCAGGAAAAACAGTTTTCTCAAGCTTTTTCTCCACTTTTTGCCAGCTTTTTAATGAAAAAAAAAAAAAAGTAAGCCATATTTAACACCTGAAGAATAACTTGCTTAGAACGTCTGAGGGTCCAGTGAAACATCAGTCCTTGAGTGATGCCTCTTCTTGTTTTAAAGCTTCTCTGGTGACTCTTCTCTTCTACTGCAGGGTTTATTTGCTTTACCACACCTGGAGCCAAGTCTTATATGGAGGTGTGGCAGGAAGCATTATGGCCATAGCCTGGTTTGCCTTCACACAAGAGATATTAACTCCTCTCTTTCCAAGGATAGCTGCATGGTAAGTCTCTGTTCTGTGGAGGTTTTATTCCTGCCAGTCTGCATTCTCTGAATTGCTATTTTGCTTTTTAAATGAGTCCATTAGAATGAGCTGGTAACATGGGTGTAGTAGAATTTCCTGGCAAAAGAAAGTTTTCCTAAACAATCAGTGTAAAAATTGTGCCTTGCATCTGAAGCAGAACAAACATAAAGATTCTTCAGTTTCTAAAATTTGAGTGGTAGCTGTGCAAGCCCTGATTGTAAATAGGCTGCTCAAACTTCTATGAATCGCCTAAGTTACAGATGTTAAGAGAATTCCTGGGTTCTGTTCCTGTTTTGCATACTGACTGTTGTGTAGCTTCATGTTCCTCCTTGTTTTCTTATGCATGCATATACAAGGAATCATATATCCTTGTCTGATATGGGTGGGTGAGAGAGGAAGTTTAAGCTACTGTTATGTTTGTAAAGCCCTACTGGAATTGTAGGCAGAGAGCTGGAAAAGCTTTTCAAGCAGAACAGAGCATTCTTAATGAACGTCTGATGACCTAGTGAAATTGCAGAGCCGTTTAAATGTAATGTAGTCTGGAAACCTTGTATAACGACAGAAAAAAAAAAAAAACCCAAGAGGATTTTTTGATTACATTTAAGAAGGAGCTCCTTTTCCGGATGGAAGGGTTATAGAATAGTAATGTTAAATCTGCAGCAGTTTTTGTGCTTTTTTAAAAAAAAAATCATAATTGTAATGGAGAAAAAGTCTTAATTATTTCCTCCTTTCCACCACCTTGTCTATTTCCAGGCCAATTTCAGAGTTCTTTTTAATCCGAGATACAAGCCTCATTCCTAACATCCTGTGGTTTGAATACACAGTCACAAGAGCAGAGGCAAGGTAAGTGATCTGGGGGCAGGGGGGGAGGAGCTGTAGCTGGTTTGACTTGTTGGGTGTAGCTATTAATTTATTTTCTAATATGTAGATAGCTGCTGCGGTAGAGTAGTGCAGACTAAAGAAAAAACAAGTTGTGGGTTAACAACTGCAACTGGAAGATGAGTCTGTTGGGAAGTGTTGAGGATTCAAGAATGTTTCATTTAAATAGTTGGTATTTTCAGCTGCTTAGCCTGTGTTCTTTGCAAGCAATTGTTTGTTTGTAGTCTTGCATCCAGACGTGAGCTTGTGCACACTTAAAACACGGTGGATGAAGATGATCAGAGGGCTGGAGCACCTCTCCTATGAAGACAGGCTGAGAGAGCTGGGGTTGTTCAGCCTGGAGAAGA
>JAOQGH010000007.1:6224898-6254910 GCA_025769975.1 Gallinago jamesoni | reverse complement strand
GAGCAACCTGGTGTGGTGGGAGGTGTCCCTGCCCATGGCAGGGGGGTTGGAACTTGATGATCTTTAAGGTCCCTTCCGACTCTAACCATTCTATGTTCTAGGACTGTGAAGAGTAGGAAGGATTGATCTCCCTATGGAGTATGATGGGGGCAGCTTAATTTTTGTGCAGAGCTAAGCAGAGTCTTACTTTAATCCTCCTGGCTTCTGCCCCCTGGTTTGCCTCCGTACCCTGCGATAGGGTTGGGGCTGCCTCTCTCACCCTCCCTCTGTGTTGCCGTTGCAGGAACAGACAGCGCAAGCTGGGTACGAAGCTCCAGTGACTCGGGAAGCGTGGGGACCAGAGCGCACGTTTTAACGGAGACAGACAAGAGCAGAGACCTGGGAGCAGCAAAGGAGCCTTTTAACAGATGGACCAAAGGAACAGGCAGGGACCATACCCAAAACCTGAAAGCCTTTGCTCTGCTTTAGCAGTTAGCGGGATGCTCCCTGATGCATGTGGGACCGTGCAGGAGTAGAAACTCATTTTCAACACAGATGCACATTGCCGGTTGGAATGTACCATCGTGTCTACGTCGGGGAGGGGGGAGAAAATGCCTGGTGTCATGTTCGGGGGAGGGAAAACCAAAAATGAATCCTTTCTGTGACTTTTTTTTTTTTTTTTTTCCAGCATGAAATATACACACTATTTATTTATTTTTTTAAATGGAACTATTGTTTTGGGGGCGGGTGAGGCCATGACTGTGTGTTTTGTTTTTGCTTTTTGTTTGGGTTTTTATTTTTGAAAGAAGATGACAAAACTGATCTCAAGTTGATCATGCTTAATTAGGGCTTTTAATTTTTAAAAATTTAGGAGAGGGGGGGAACTAGAATGGGGTGACTTTGGCAGGAAGGGAGAGGAAGGCTTCCTTTCCTTTCTGCAATCGGTTTGGGAGATCAAAATCCATTCCAACTGCACTTTGTACAGATGGAAAGACTAAAGATCTGATTTTTAACACTAGTGATGGTTCTGCAGGGAAGCCTGCACAGATACCATTAAGGGGAGTGTGTGTGTGTGTGTAAAACAAAGGACAAACTGAAATATACTGACTATTTTTTTTCCCACTGCTGCTCCTGTTGTGTAATTAGCAAGAGTGTCTTTCTCAGAATCTCTTCTAGGTGGCAAGATTATCATACATATCTCACATTTATCCCATCTCTTCCTTTATACTTTTATTACCTCAGGGTTACTGTGATCTGTACAGCTTCTGTGGTTGTACTGAGTGTGCTACCGATGGCACTAGAAAGCCCATTGGTTACAAGCCGTGCTGTGCTCCAGGGAGAGGCAGCCCAAAGCCTTACAAAATGCAGATGTTAGTCTCTGTCTTAAGCACTGGATTTTAATTTTTTTTTTCTGTTAAAGCTTAAGGGGGGGATTTTTAAGAATATGATCAGTGACAACCATAAATGAATAATGAGGCAAATGAAATATCTAGCTCAGCTGCTGTCTGATTTACTTCTCCAAGATTCCTGTTAGAGTCCAACCGTTAACTCAAGCTTGTCCTAGCAGAGACTTCTGTGTCACAGTGGCTTGGCTGGGGTTTTGCAGTAGTAACCTTGAATGCTGAACTCCTCCGAGCAAGTTTTGCTTTCCGTCCTTCTTCCATTCTGATTCTTCATGTGGCCAGTGAGCACTCTGGGTGCTGTGTCTCTGTGGGAGTGTGCCTGCCATCTGTGTGTGCTGGTGATGCCTACGACGTCTGTCATCCATGAGTTAAGCTGGCAAGGGCTATACTCAAACTGCTTCAGGGCTGTGCATGGACACTTTCTGTATCTGGAGTGTATAACGCAGCAGTTCAAGTGTAACTACAGGGGAGTATTTATTCAAAGCACAATTGACTTGAACTTTCACAGATAAAAGGACAGCTTCTGAACTGGCTCAAGGGTCCATCGGTGTGCCATCGATGCAGTCATGTCAGCAGAGGTAAAATGACTGTCACATCTTGGTCTCGCTGCCTGTTGTACTCTCTCCACTTTAATCAGACTCCTGCATTATAAAGCTGCTTGAAGTGAGATGTGTTTCTGGTCATCTTGATTATTTTTTTTTTTTTAAGTTTTCATCTGTGCCTGTTGCCATAGGAGTTTGTGTGTTTGGATGGAGTGGGAGCTGCTGTAGAAAAACTGTTGGACAACCAGAGTGTCCAGCTGTTAACTGTAGAACGCAGTGATCCTCATCTAGGAGATCAGGAATGAAGGCTGTTTAAATTTCTGTTTAAGTACCTATGGGTAGTAAACCAGTTGTTACAGCAAATATGTATTTTTTGTTTTTTTTAAAGAACTGTTTAGTGTGTGCATAACATGAGCAATCCTGTTAACATCTGAAGGACCCAAGCACTGGATCTGCTTTGAAGGTGCATCAGAATAAAGAGGCATCTTGCAGGTTTCACAAGAACATTTGTTCTGACTTAGACCAGCTCTACTAAAATGAGACAGGACATCAGATAGGCCATGTGATATGTGTTTCAGTTTGAAAGCTGGTACTTACCACTTATTTCTTGCAAACCCGTTTCTTTTCCTTTTATATCTCTCATAAAAGTTAACTTACAAAGCCAGAACAACTCTCTTCCCCAAGGACAAGGCTGAAAGAGTGGATTGTTTGAAGAGTGTCTAGCACTTCCCTAGCACTTCCCTGCCCTCTCTTAAGCTGCTATGACAAACTGCTGGAAAAACTATGTGTGGAAGCAACCTATTGAGAACTAGAGCATCGGGGAGAGGTTTCATCTCCTCATGGAGAGCAATGTAGTGTAAAAAGCTATTCCACTTCCCATTGCCTTCAAACCCAAGCTTCCTACAGTAATTCTTAGGAGTAAGGGAAAGGAAGAAGAGCTCTTGTAAGACACTGTAATAAACTCTCCTCTGTTGTCTGTGAGTTGTTTGTAATCTGCATCTTTTGCCTACTTTTGCTGTACCTTTCTAGAAATCTTTGCAATACTTGATATGGTAGGAATTCCTTAGTGATCCCTTGGATTATTTTTTTTTTTTCTTAACTAAATGGTGCTGTGCAGGAAAAAGATTTGAGCTCTGCCTTATTATCCTACACTTGTATGATGTCTCCTGCCACTAGTTTCTGAAATGGAATATTTTCTTTGGAATATTTGGCTTTGCAAGCAGATGCTTTCTGTTCCTCCCCTGTACTCAAGGGGGCTGGTTGGAGATACTAAGACAATAAAAAGAAGGTGACAGAATGCTGTGGTTCACTGTTCTTGCTGTCCCCACACCGACATCCTCCCATAGGGGCAGTTAATACAACTTCTGTGGTCTCTAAGGAGATTTAAGCCTTTTTGTAGCATTTATCTTTTTATTGTGTTTCATTTTATTCAAAGAACGTTTCAAAACTTCACATGACATGGATTACGCTACTGAAACAGTATTTAACACAGCTAACCAGCAAAGCATGCAACAGTACCAGGCTGTGTCATAAATTGCACTCAGACCCCAAGAGTTATCTGAATATTTTCAGTCTATGCATTTCTTAAACTATTTGTTCCAAGTGGGTAGTTTTTTCTGGAACTTAAGTTTCTTGTACTTAATGTGCCTTTAAGACAATGGACATCTCTTGATGAAACAATCAGAAACAGGGAGAACAGTATTCAGGAAGTCAACACCAAAAAAATCAAGGTATGAATCAGAAGGACATCACATTTTAGAACTTGTACAACAAGAAAAGACTTTTAAAGGAAAAACCTTGTAATGATTTTAGTGTCCTTTCAAGCACTTAAAGGATCAGCTTTGTTCATCTGAATTTCAGCTCCATATATCATTAAGGAGGCATTAAGTGGTTTTTGAATCTTGTATCTCCTTCAATGCGATAGTCTGCTTCTTGCAGCTGTGCTCTGCTGAAGCCAGTGGGATATCCAGATTTAGATCCAGAACTGATCAGTCCCATCTTCTGAGATATAGTCACAGCAGTGCGTACTTCTGCTTAATCTTTAATAGGCACTTTCCTTTGAGAGCCTTCCCTTTTGCTGAGACAGAAAAGGTCAGTCTCAAATACTTCAGTGGCAATACTGTAGCATCAGTGGTTGAAGGCATTGCAGACAGGGAAAAATAACTCATCCCCGAGCAAGAGAGGTTGATTCAGTACGGGGGGAGGATTACTTTGGCAAAAAAGATGATTTTTTTTTTTCAATGTAAAAGGCTCCATAGACCCAGATGTTATTCCAGCAAGGTTTGGTCTTTTATGTAGTATTTACACAATCGCTTACAGTGTGATAATACTGAGTATCCTCTTGCAGTTTTCATTCTAATTCATGGAGGAGTCAACAGAGCAGGGATGTGCGCTTGCAGGTTTGTAGTGCTCCTATTGTTGTGTTTGGGTTTTTTTGACTATCTCACTCCATTCAGGATTCTTCTAAAAGATCAACTAAATCCATGTAGATGATGTGAAAGTGGCAGTTCATACAATCACTGGCTGTGCAGGTGAGTTTCAGTTAAATTTTCTTTTTTAAGGTTTATTTAGGATAAGATAGAAACTTTGAAATAACATCCTTTTAGGAAAAATGCAGTAGTGTTGGCTTGTGTCTTTCAAGAAGAAAATTAGAATTTTTTTTCTTTAAACAGGTTTAGTGCAAATTTCTTCATAGATGTTCACCAAGGCACTTTGATCACATCCCTTGCTGTTCTACAATCAGAAAAGTAGCAATTATGATCAAGTATTCCCCTGTAACAAAACAGGTCAGCAGACTCCTAGTGCTTCTTGTTTATGGAGACGTCCCAGCAGCTACATCTTGAAGGGTGTGCAATTTTAAATATTAAATTCCTGTTGCAGAAATAGCACTAAAATTCTTCATTACCTTATGATTTTACTAAATAAAAGTAGAGTCAGGAGCTTGGATCCTGGCAGATTCATTGGAAGCGCGGCTTACAAAAATTCCTATGCTAAAACTGTATGTTAATGTTTATATAGAAATCTTTTACTATCATAAGTTTTGCCAACTGAACATGGAAACACTATCGTGAGATCCTGCTCTCACAGAATGGAGCTGGCACAAATCTGAATAACATGGCAGTAAGAAAAAAAAAACCCTCCAAAAGTGGCAGAAAAGGTGTTGTGCTGTTACTGCAGTGACAATGGCTGCTACAGTGGACAAATATCTACAGTGCCTGCATGTTCTCTGCTTGCTTCCTGCTTTTCAAGGTTTTTTTGCCTTGTTAAATGAGAGCGATATGGGCTAGAAATAGAAGTATGTTCCAGAGTTCCTGCTCAGAAAAGTTCTTATTTGTCCACAACTTGGGCATAACACTTTATGCACAAACAGGCTGTTCATGAAAGTGAGGTGTAAAACCCCATTGGATTAATGTGCGCCCTGAAGGAGACCAGGCATGTGGCCTTCTGGGTGGTAAAGAGAAGGTCAGCATCTGTTAGTTTTCCTCAATTCCAAAGAAAGGTACAATGAAGCGAGTGTCCTGCCAAACGCATAGGCAATCCCTTCTCTCTCCGCAAATGTTAAGGTACATAAAGCCAAAGGTGGCAAAATTTGTGTAAGAGAAGTTTTTGTAGAAAGTTTGTGGGGAAAAAGTTTTATGCTGAGCCTGAAGATCAATGGGTAGGACAACAGTAGCAAGCTTAACAAAAAGCCCAGAACAACAACAAAAAAACCCACCTTAGTTTGTAGCAAATTATATTCTGTTGTTAACAGGGTCAGTGCAACAGACAGGAGATCCCAGCATCCTAAAATGAGGGGAAGGGAACATTTCCAGGCCTGTAAAGGATCTAACGGTCGGAGTGCCTGGGATAAGTAGTGCAGTGCACTCTAGCAAGGCTGGATCTGCTCTGACTTAAGAACTTCTTTCTCCCCTTGCCAAATTTCAATGGTGACATTTTGCTGGAGCAGCAGAAACATCTTCAGTCAAGTTTGAACGATGCTGTGCTCTTCAGAACACTAAACTAGCAAAAAGACTTGGTCTTACAGTAGTTCCATCGTATAATAAACATTCCCTGCTTTTCCAGGAGAAAGAACTACCTTCCTCACCAAATGGATTTAGATAGCGGTAAGGACTGTCCTTTCTCTATTCCTTTACAGTAAGTTCCATAAAAATTGTATTATTTCAGTCCTCTTTGAGGACAGGAAGGTGCACTTTGCATCGATAGGAACGGATCAGTCAGTTCTACTTCGGCTTAAGACAACGTTTCCTCTCACCTCAGAGGCTAATACCTGCAGATGACCATTCTGTAATCTCTTGCTGAAGACACGTGGTAGATGCCCTCCTAGGTTCCAGACAGGGTAAGATGTCCCCCCCCAATCATTTTCTGAGGAACTGGGAACTTCAGTGCATGAGGGCCAGCCCCTTTAGTTGGGGGTTTTGCATTCTGTTTGCCTCTTACAATTTGGATTTAGGAGTGGACTGGAGCAAGGCCCTCATGTCTAACAGTGCTTTCTCAAGGTAATGTGACATGCGGGCTGCGTTTGTGTCAGCACAGCTGTTGAATGCGGAAACTGCAAAGTTGATGTGTTCATCCATAGGGTTGTAACAGACTCCATAGCCATCTGGAACCACGGGACCAAAACACATCACACAGTCTGTCTTTGCTGGGACCTGTGGAGACAATGTGATTAAAAACTTCTGACCAGCCAGCCAGAAACGTAGCCATCAAATGCCAACAGCTATGTCAACAGCAGAAGAAACTGCCATCTCATGGAAATGCTCTAGAAAAGGACCTTTTGGTCAGGCCCACCTGCTACCACACACAAGCTGGATTCTGCCATTTAATAGCAATGTTTTTTCCTATGCATTTGCAAAGGAGTATTTCTTTTCCCCGAGACAAGCTTGTCACAAGTCACAGGCTGTATCAGTAAGAATCACAGCACAGCAGGTGAACGTAAAGCCATTCTGGCAGCTAACTGCAATTGATACTGCTTGCAGGTAGACACCAATCACTTCTGGTGACCTTGGGCTTGGTTATGCTGGTGTTTTACAGGGTTGAGAGGGACTGTGGCAGCTCTAAGATCAGATCTGCAGCTTTATGGGACTGGCAGCAGGCTTAAATAGTTTGTCCCCCAAATGAAGATTAGTTCCCAACAAAAAGGAATGAAGGAGAAATGTGGAGAAGAAAGGAAACAAAAGGAAACGGAGCACGTGTGCTTCTATCTTTGCTCAGATGAGTCCTACCTGGCTGGTTGAGAGGTTGAAGTGCATTGCGACAGCGTAGGCCGTGTCCATGAACAGCTCGGGCATGCTCACGAGGTCCTCAATAGCTTGAAGCTTCAAGCCTAAGAGGTGGCGGTCTATTGCATTGCCCCTTATTGCCTGTAAGGAAGGAAGACTAGATGAAAGCTGTCTGGCAGGCAAGTGAACAAAACTATTAATTTCTTTGTGTTAAAGTAAAAATAACTTCTAAAAAATCTTTAAATGTTTAACATTAGAAGGAAACTATAATCTTGCCTTTAGGACCAATAGGTGCTCTTGTTTGTGTTTGAAGTTAAACATGCAGTGGAACCAACCTTACAGTCCCTGCCTGTGGGCTCCCTCTGGTTTAAGAGGTCCTCATGCAACTTTGGCATTAATCAGTAATGGTGGCACTGAGAACTAAGCTATTTTCGTATTTGTTTCTCTCCTTTCGGTAAGTCACAAGGGACACTTAAAGCACTGTCTGGAGAGAAAACATTCAGTCCGTGGTCTACAATGCTCTTAGATCAGAGTCAGATCTATGGCAATGGCATTAATGGCAGCATCGCTGTGTCAGCAGAGAAAGTCTCATCTTTCACCAGAACCCTCATTTGTGATGTAAAACCCCAAGTCTGGCTGTGTAGAGGGCACTCACCATATCAGTATATTCCCTGTGGGCCTGGGTAGCTCTCCTCAGCAGCTCTGCTTTCTCCTGGTCCTGAGAACACATAGATCTGTCTGTAAATTTTTCTGCAGAATGGAAAACCTCATTTTGGCTGTTCCTCTAGGATGGAGGGCATCTCTACCTTGTGTGTCTATACTAGACTAATTTTTAGATTTATTAGATTTAATTTTAAAATAATTTTGTTTGGCTGTGTTACTTCATTCTGAATGGCGTTCTCCATCCATCAGTAGCAGAACTTAGTTTGTGTTGCTAAACAGACTTTCAGAAGGGACATCTTTCTGGTGGGATTAGAGATGTCCACGTTTTGTTTCCCAGGCTTTCAGTACACGTGAAAGGAAAGCCAATTGAAACCCAAGGTGTGTAACTCTATACTCCAAGCTATGGTTTAGCTCAAGTTTACATCAGATGCAGTTCTGCTTGGCTGCAGCCAGCTGACAGAGGGTTAGCCAAATAAGCAACTTTCCTCTTTTTCTGGAGTGGAGTCCTCTTACTCCACTTCTTTGAGATCCTCACCGATTTGTCAGGGCTGTCCATTGATTGCACAAACTGAAGAGACTCTATGGAAGTGGAGCGGATGGTGTCTGTGCGGCCCAGGCGGAACATCCGTAGCGATGCACTCTCATACGTGGCACAGGCATGGCCGTACATCCTGAGGAGTGGAGAAGAAAGTCACAGAGGTGAGTTTGTCTTGAAAAGAAAGGCCTCTTGTGAAGTGGAAAAACTGGGGGGAAGGGTAAGACTTCCTGTGAGCGAGGCCCATTGACAGCTGACCTCTGATGCTTCTTTACTGGGATTGTATACAGAGGGGTAAATCTCACTTGGGGTTTGGCAGCTGCCACAAGTGAGATCTGCTGTTCAGTCCCAGTGGATGGGGAAAACATGGGACTTGGGAAGGAGGCCATAGCAGCCTCTGAGAGACTTGTCTGGGACACCTTTATCAGGCTTATGTATTGAGTTTGGTGAAGGGGTTGAGAAGCTACTTATTGGTGGTCTTACCTGTAATATGCCAACTGCAGGGCCAGCTGGATAAAAGCATCTGGACTTATCTTCTCTGACTTGGGGAAGTTTTTCCCGAATTGATGAAAGACCATGACTATGACATCCAGGTCTTCAACCATTCTGCAAGGAAAGAAAGAGGAAGTGTTCGTTTGCCTGTTGCTTCTTGTAACATAAAGGTATGGACTTGCTTTCACAAGGGTCAGAGAGAACAGGGTATGTGGAACTGGGCCCTTGCAGAGACAGAGAGCTCCATCACACACAGATTTGTTTGGGCAGTGCCACAGAGATGAGCTTTTTTTGTCCATTGCTGAAAATCTTCACCAGGTTAGATGGGCGCGTGGATGTGTGTATGTATTTATGCTCTAGTATCCCCAGTTAGATCCAGTAAAGCCTTGCTCTTTCTCAGTAAGTCAGATGGACTGGTAATTACCCCTTTCCAGCACCTTTGGCTTTATTCCTGGCCAGCAGTTTTAGTGTGCTTTTCAGCTGGGTTTGATGCTGTTGACCCAAGAAATCACTGCAGTGGGGGAAGCCTCATTTAAACCACTGGCATGTTGCAAAGGGGGACATGAATTATTCCCTCGGTCACTCACCAGACCTCTCCACTGCTTCATACTTACATGTTGAGGTTCTGCTTTGCCTTCTCTATGTCATTCTTGATTTCTGGGGTGATGTTAAACCGCAGTTTTTTGGGCATTGGCAGAGGAATCATGGGTGATCTCACCAGCTCGGGTTTCTTCCTGCATAGAGAAATGATTATGTTTAACCAGACCTTTAATGAGGCTCAGCTGAGCACACCAGGGCCCAGGTAGAAATATACAGATCTTCACTAACACTTTGTGATGTTAGTCACAGGCTGAAAAATTATTCATAGTGCCATTATAGTGTTTTCTGAGGGGTATGAATGAAATGTCTTCTGCACCTTCTGCCCCAAAGAAACACCTCTTCGAGGCAAAAGTCCTCTTAACTCTGAAGAGTGTAACTTCCTGAGGATGGAAGCAGTAGCAAAACTTCTCAGAGCAGCTTGGCCAGTCGCTTCCCTTCACGAATACAAGAACTGCAATACCTAATTCACACATCACTGCCCTCTCTCCAGAACTAATTCCTACGGTGTTGAGCTGTGAAGAGGCACGTTCTTGGGTGGCAGGTGGTTTAAAACCTATGTCCAAAGCTGAGGAAAAGCAGAGGAAGCAGGACTCACGTGTACTCCACTATGTGATCCAGAAGAGCAACAATGGGTGGGCCTTCTGAGGGAGCGTGCTCGTATACGAGACCACAGGAGCCATCTTCAGCAATGATGAACTAGGAGAGAAGCACGAGAGGAGAGTGTTGGAGACAGACATCCAGTGTGAGAAGTGGGAGCTACCCAGAGATATCTTAGTATCTCACTGCTCTGTAACAGAATGGACAGTGAGCCTGTCCTTGCACCCTGGAAAGGTCACACAAAGGTCTCATTTAGCAGAACAGCAATGGATGCCTTTCAGCAGGCCTAGAAGATCTCGTAGCACTGGTACAGTTTTGCAAACTTAACTGGATAAGTGTGTGCCTGATAGATGCATTGGTGTGCTCAGTGTCCTGTCCACAGAGTGGTCCAATGGTTTTGATGTACTTAGAGGGATGCATAATACAGGAATAATATCGCCATTTACTGGCTTACCCTTACTTTTCAATTAGCTGGAACATCTAAGCTTCATCCCATCAATGAAGAGTTCTAAATAGGAATAAAATAGCTGAAAACATTATGAAGAGTTCAGCAGGTATGAGGAGAGTCTTTGAAAGCACCATTGCTACTACCCACAAGCTCGGATATACAAACTAATGAAGGAGAAGCTCAAATAGCAGCTGCTGTTGAAAGCTCTTGACAAGATTGAATATAGAAGAGATCAGAGGAATGCCGTGGGATGGCAGCTGATATTTGAAAAAAAACCAAACCAAACCAAAACAAAAAAGCCATTGGGCAGCTCCTGGCAGAAACAGAAGTGACAAGCCTAAGGGAGAGACAAGAAACAGACCTCCCTACGTTTGGGCTGCCTCCAAGCAGATGAGGCATTGTTCACCACAGGCAGAAAATTGATTTACAAGGAACACAAAGAACTGCTACACTGAATAAGCGTGGGCAGAGGAGTAAAAGAAACAAAAGTCCCTGAGGCAGGAATGAGTGCTTTGTGGTGACTGCAAGGGAAGCCTTAAGATCTCATACTGTCAGCCACCACGCCTTGTGTCCCCTATTTCTCCACTCTCTTTGATACGAGGAAAAACTTCCTGCGAAAGTTTTCTGGGATTTCATGGACTTTTGTAGTCTCAGGAAAAAGCATCTCGTTCCAGACCCATGTCTTCAGCATCTTTAGACCATCAGCACTTACTTGAAGGGTTTTGTCAAACCATCGGTTCCCACTGTTCCAGCGGCTGCCTCCACCATGCAGCATCTGGGCGGCCACACGGCTCCTGTAGATGTCCTCAGACACCCGGGGCATAGGCGCATCAAGGCAGACGGTGCAAATGCTCTTCTCAATCGTACGCACAGATTCCTTGTTGGTCTTATCTGGGAGAGAAATGAACAGCAAATAAGGAAGGGGAGTTGAAAAACTTCCATTTTAATTGGAGGGAGACTGAAATTTGAAAAAGCAGGTTTGAAGGGCCCAGTGCTGGATTCCCATTGTATCTCAGTGCAATACTGGTCATTTAGGGGTGTATACGATTATTAAAATTGTAGCCAGCTGGGCTGTTACAGATACGAGTATGCTACATTCACCTTTCTTTTTTCATGTTTCTTACATCCCACCCATTTGCAAGGCAACAAACTCGAGGATTTCAGATCTAACAAACCAGGCTTCAGACTTTACCTGTGTAGCTTCCAAAAGAGAATTAACAATACTTTGCAATGAAATCAAGTTGCTTCTTTGAGGTGGAAGCTCATGTTTTCTGTTCAGAACAAGCTTCCTAAGTAAGGAACTGAGCAGAGCACAGGGGTGGGGTCGCTCGTTCAAGCATTCATGGTGTTTGTAGCACTTGCATGTTGGGGACTCTACAGACCTTTCAGGAGGTTGTTGTAGGCTTTTGCCCAGGTGTTCCGATGGTTGGTGGTGAGGATGCCAATAGGTTCTTTGTTTGTTTGGAGGGAGGTGTTCCATATCTTCTCCAGCTGAATGAAGAGCTGGTCAGTGGTAAGAGGACTTCCATCACTGTTGTAAACATCCAGCTCAAAGAACTGAAGGTGAGAGGAGTGGAAAAGGACAGAAACCAAACGTGAGAGAAGATATTTGTTGTCCAGCCCCAGAAATAGGGAACAGCCACTTTGAGGAGGTAGAACCTGACCTAAGAACCCAACTTGTAAGCAGACCTTTGAAGGATGCTCAGAATGGAGAGACCCAAATCCAACTTCCCTTGTAGGGCATAAATAAGTGCAGGTTTTAAGAAGCTCAGAAACCATGGTAATGATGGCCAAAAGCCATGAGGAATTTCTATTTCTGAAACTCTGCTGTGGAGGTAGGGTTTGTTATCCAATTACCACTTGCAATTTCCAATTCCAGACATGATCTCAGAGCTTTGGGAGACAGGAATTGCAGGGATAAAAAACTGAGGAAGACAAGGTTTTTCTGCCTCATAGTCTGTTTCTCACACACACCAATCCGAGCTGTTGGCCAGTTAAGGCCAAGGAAGCAGGAATGAATTCCTGGTGAGGCAAACCTTGTGAGCAGAGATTTTGTGTTGCCTTTCCTCGGGACCACAGCTAACTGAAAGAGACACCTGCATCTCAAGAAACCTCAAAAGCTCAGGAGCTGCCATACCTGGAAGTTATGAACCACTGTGATGTGTCTGGACTGTTTTTTGCCTTTGGCATAGTTGACAATGGAGTCCCGCTTGGGCCCGGGAATGCGGCAGGATGAGAGGATCTGGTAGTACTGGTTCATGCAGAGGGGCTTCCCACCCATGTACTCCACTGGCAGGGTCTCACTGGAGACACAGCGAGGTAAGAAGGAAGGGGGAGAGAAAACAGTCCAATGAGAAGGTGCGTACTCCCCACACAAAACAGGCATGGGCTCAGCCATGCAGTTCTGTCACTCGCTCCAGTAAGACCTAAATGTGTTGGGGCTGGTGCTATAAAAATGGGGCTATCCTTCCCCACTCCTACCAGCTTTCTTAGCAGGGGCTACAAAAAACGTCTGTCCACTGGCCTTTCATTTGGAAAGGGGAAAAACACTATCCTCTCTGTAACACCAGAGAAACCAATCTCTTGACCTACTACATAGCTTAGCATAGACCACGCTGTCTGTAGAGAAGAATCCAGGGCACAATATACTGGGAGATGTACTGTTTCTAGTGAAATGGCAGAAAGAGGGTTTTGGCTGTAATTCTGAGTGGTGTCTGCTGTGCTATCTGTGACTCATGAACTAGACTGGGACTCAATCGATCACTTGAGCACTCATATTCCAACTGCCCTTCTCATACTGGCCCTGAGCCTTGTCTGAATTTGGATGTAAAAGTGTGATGTTGGTAATGTGTTGGTAAACGTATTTTTGGAACATAAATAAGGCGTGTTGAGCAGAGGTTTGCTGGTGATGAGAAGAAAAAGAGTAGGGAGGAACAAGTCCTTCTAGAGCTCATCCCGTCTAGCTGGGAGATGAAAACCACCAGAAACCCAAAACAAGAGAAACAAATTCCTGCCGCCTGAGCTGTAACTTGTTCTGTGGGCAAACAAAAGTATGTAGCTCCACAGGACTGTCAGTCAGGTTCACTCCTTCTAAGTAAGTACGCGTGCCAATGAAAGTATTAAGATAAACAAAGAGCGCTAAGAAAGAAAAGTAAGTTTGCTTTTTTCCAGTGGTAATTACCTTGGTAGCAAGTGGTGAAGTTGATTACAATATCTATTTTCAAATATGTGTTGTGTTCTCTTGCATTTCTATTTGGAAGGGAGTTTTATTGACTAGGCTCAGCCTTTCTATGACAGCAAGGAACATGTGAGAAGTCAGGAGGGTCTCTAACTTACTTGTCAATCATGGCCTTGAAATCCAGGATGCCCTCGATCAGTCTGGCAGCAAACCTGAAAAAACATCAGATGTAACTAATTGAGATTTGAACACAGAACATCTGGGGCTGAGGAACTAGCTGTGGACGGCTAGCAGAGCTTCTCTCTGCTCCTTAGAGCTTTCTTCTGCCAAGCTCCTGTCATGCCCATCTCTGGTGAGCTGATACAGGGGTTGTGATTTGAGATTGCTGAATTGTCCTACCATGTGGCACTTTTTTATGTATCTTACTGTATAACTAAGAAACTCTGGACAACTTTCAAGATAGTGGGGTTCGGTCCAGATGCATAAATGACCCTCTAACAGCAGCACTTTTTACTGATGTGTTGTGATTTTGTGATGTCCTAGTGCTGAGTCTGAGCATTAAAACAACACTGAGAAAAGGGGATTTCTGCCCTTCCCTGGCCATGTGCCGCCTCTGAGTTTCAAGCCAAGGCGCAGCTGGATCTCCCTGTGTCCAAGACTCACCACTGCTGACTGACTTAGTTCCTACCCAATGAATGTTCTGCTGCTAATGCATCTCTTAAGAGCACTCCCCTGGCTTTGAGGGATCTGAAATGAACGTGGGCATGCTGCACGCTGCCACCGAGGCGTTGTGTTTACCCAGATCGACATAAACACTGCAAATGCCAACTCCCAGCGGGGAGGGAGGCTGTGACAAGCCACATCAAACTGCTTAGCTTGGGAGTGACAGGTTGGCCTACTCTGACCTGGGAGCTCCCACCCACGCATGGGAGGAAGGAGGCAGGAGGTCACTGTGACAAGAGGTTGGAGACAGCTGAGCTTCAAAGGCTTTAAAGTGGCCTGAGCATTTGGCATTTGCAGGCAATGTCATCTAGATCTGCTCAGCCTACCCATCCCTAGTAAAGATCAAAGGGTGTAACTTGAAGAACATAAGGGCTGTTAAACAAATAAGGCATCCTGCAAAGTACTTTTCAATGAAAATTTCACAGCCTTATTGCATAACCTGAGGTATTAAAACAGCTGGGAAACAACAGTGAGACAGTCTGTGCTCCCTTCCAGAGAGCAACCAGCCTGGGAGCAGAGACAGGGCTTGCGGGGGAGACGGGGGAAAGGTTAGCCAACTTGCTTTCAGCCAGCAGTGTTGCCAGAGATTAAGGAATGGAGAACTCCCTTTTCTAAACTTGCTTTCTGAAGCTTTAGTCCCAGCCCACACTCTCAAAATTCTTTCTGCAGCCACAGACTATACAAACACACATGTAAACTGTGTTTTACACGGGAGCCCAGATTCTCATGCTGCTGCTCGATTCCACTGTTTGGGGCGCTGGTAGTGCTCCAGATCTTATCTTCTATTTGGATAACTTAGGAGTGAATAATAGGAGAAAGAGCTTTCAAAGATGTTTGTCTTGTCCTGTGCTGTCCCTGCAAGGCTCACCCTCTGCACCCCTGCTCAGGGCTATCCGAGGGAGTGGAAGGGAGGATTTGTTCTCAGCCTAGCTTCTCCCAGGGCTGGTACTTTTGCTCTGTGGGAGCAGCCATGACTGGTAACTGTAGCAAAGGTAACCCTGTATAAAGGTCAATGTTAAAATTTTGCAGGTGGATTTAATGCAGTCGTAGTGGTGGTTAAAAATTAAAGGGAGGCCACAAGGAAGAGAGGACGTGGCAGGGTTTGATTGCAAGAAAAACCTGGAGAGGCTGGTCGCTGTTAAGTTTCCCAAACCATAAATCACAAGCGAAATGACACAGCAGGGGACAGCCCCTGCAGCAGACTCCCCCACTCCTTTAAGCTAACAAACTCCAGAGGCATTTCTGGTTGGTCTCCCTTACGTGCCTGGGCTACTTTTTATGCCTCCTTTAACTGCACACACAATCTTAGTGCCTGTTATTCTTCAGTGTGTCAGATGAATCCTCAACAATGACTCCAGCCAGTGATTTGGCCATCTCACAGTGAAGATCCATGCTACAGCCAAGACCAAAACCTACGTTTTCAGTGCTTGTTCAGTACCTGAACCACCGGAGTCTTTGGTTTTCTCCCTTGATGAAATATTTAATCTGGTGCAACCAGGAGTCTCCTTACAGCCTGGCAGCCTTTCCTTATCTGCACAGCCCTCTTGCACAGCACAGACAGCTATCAAACTTGGGGACCACATGATAATTACTCTCTCTCCCAATCAGCATGAACATCCTCCTCCCTGTTCAGCCGAGATAGCTCATCCCATCTGAAACCTTAAAAGAAGGTAGAAAAGGACTTTTACCTGAGCTGACCTTGTCGATCCAGAAAATCCTGCTTGGGTAAAACCACACCTGGGCTGGAGTGGACCACCACGGGCAGGCGATACTCCAGGTAAGCTGTCTTCAGCCACCAGTCTGAGAGCTGGGATGGAGAAAGGCAACATGCAGGCATGGCATCTGCTACTCTTTGAACCAAGCCTGGCTTAATGGTGTCAGCATCCTGCCCCCAGCTCTGTCCCACGCTTTGCAAACAAACTGTTTGGGTTTTGTGCTTTGCACGTGGATGAGTAGAGGGGGATTTGAGCAAGGCAGTGGGGGTTCCTGGTGCAGAGCTTGAGCAAGAGGGTTTCCTTCAACTTCTTGGGGCAGTTCTGTGGTGCTAACAGGCTTCAGCAACCACAGACATGGTCAACGACTCCCTGTTCTGCCATGAATCTCCCTGCTCACCCAAGTCCTGGGAAGGAGCTCGCGTGGCTCAGGAAGGTGGGCAGCAAAGTGGTTATTAAGGTGGTGCCATTAAAACACATGTACCAGTGGATGCAGCCAGGACACTTGAGAGGCGTGCATCAGACCTTCACCCTCCCTAACCAGAGCCTGGGGACAGAGTCCCGACCTACCCAGTTCTCCATTTTCTTGGCTCTTCTCTCCAGGCCTTTCTGCAGCCTCTCCCCAACACCTCCAGGCTTGCGGAACTCAGCCACCAGCTCCTGCGTGTGGTTCAGCTCCTCCTCACTGATGATGGGCTGGAGAGCCAGCAGGTAGCGGTCCAGCGTTTGCTGGAGCGGTGGCACGGGGAGATGCGGCAACGCTTCCTGATGAAGTTGGAATCTGCCTGGGATCTTGCCTAAAGCTGTCGGCTTCAGCAGGCCATAGGGCCTGGCCTGCAAAGCACAGAGCAAATGTCGAGACAAAACTTCCCCCCGATATGCACAAGGTAGCAAATAACCTGGGTCTGAGTCTCCATCCCAACCTCTCTGAGGACACACAAAGTGCCAATGTGAGGTGCAGGTCTACTGATGGCATGCTGGAGACCATTGTAGGCCATCCAGAAAAGCTGCAAAAAAACCCACTTGATCTCCCGATACTGATTCTCACCCTGTTGAGGAAACACTGCCAGGATAAAGATACATCTCCAACTCTGGGCACCTTCCAGCTGAGAATTTCCATGCATTTGACAAAGTCAAACCCTTCCATCCCGTGGTAAGTGGGAAGAAAGCAAGTCATGAAAGAAATACTCATCTTACGTACTGTCAGAAACTGTTCCATTACAGCAGCATTAGGCTATAAAATTAATTAGAACCCTTGTGCCAAATCAAACTACCCTTTGGACTTTGAGGAGGCAGAATTTAGGTAAGTTTGGGGCAGGATTAAAATGTCTTTTCTCTGACTGGTCAGGGATTGTACATCAACAGCGATGGTGAGGGAAGAACTGGCCGTGATGTGCAGGCTTTGGGACAATGTGCCCTTATGCGGGTGAATCTCCCAGTTACTGGAGAACCCAGCTATATTAAGAGAACCTCTGTCCAGTGGTACCAGTATGGGACTGGCCAAATTACAGGAGCCTTTGGAGAGAGAACAGTGAGAGCTTTTCAAGAAATTGTGGGTGATGCCAACAGGCTTCTGGGGTCTGATGAGGTCATGAATGAAATGAGGGAATGAAAGCCTTAGAAAGCACTGTACCATCTCCTTGGGTGGAGAAACGAAACGGAGCAAACCCAACAGCTAATCAGGAAATGAACTTGCCAATTTTTGCCCCAAAAGAGTAACAACGTCCTCTTGGGTGAACACGGTTGGACATCCTTCAGCTTGAAGATGTTTAAATCGTACTCTAAAGGTTTTTAGTTCCCTCTGCTCCTCCCCCTCTGTTGGATCTACTGAATCAGACACTCTCCTACAGGACTCTGGACTTTGCATCCTGAGTGCACTGAGGATGCAAAGCCAGTGAGAACATGCCCTTTGATTTCCAAGGCACTGAGAAAATAGCCATCCCCCCACCTCCTCCCAGGAGTTAAGCACAGAAAAGAAGAAAGAAACAGCTAAATCTGCAAGGTGACAAAGCCTCTGCGTGGTGCTGAGCCCCCAGAGAAAATGCTCTTCGCTCTTTGTAGGACCTGGCAAAAACTATGGGATCAAGGTTTGGAAAAGAAATGTTAAAAATAAGAGAAGGGGGAATTACTGAAGCATGAAAGGAGAGTGGGGCTAGGAAGAAATGAAGGGTGTTAATCATGGCAGTGTGGGCATACTGTACCTTCTCTGCTTGCTGCTGCTTCCTATCCATGGCTGGTAGGACAGAAAAGTTCGTAAACCTCTCCCTCGGCCTGTCTCGGTTTCCTCTTCCACCTGACAATGTGCTGCCCATGCAGGGCGTCACCTTATTAGCAAACTGCCACATGACTGCTCTGATCAGAGTGCTCAAGGCCAGGCTCAGGCCCAGGAGAGGCCAAAGTAATCAGACCATCCAGTTGCATCAACTGCCATGGAGGTGCCTTTCTGGGAAGTCCTCCTGTGGCCACTGACCCTCAGCCCCACATTGCCCAGTCAGTGCTTGCTGACCAATACCGTGTGGGCAGAGTCTCGGATTAATAGCTCTGGGCCTCCAGCCATGGCAGAAGTGAAGGTGTTGGGGACATCGTTTCCTCAGCCTTTGCCTGGACTATGAAACTACAGTGGCTGTTGTGACAGAAGCCTGAACATCAGGCGGGAAAGACCCCAGTCTACACCCTGGCAGCAGGTGACACTGTGGGCTGTCACCAGATAGGACAAGCTGCAGGGAGGACTTACGCAGGCGATGAAGAATTTGGTCCCTTTGCTCAGGCAAAGGTGGAGGAGGACAGTTCTCCAGCAGGAACAGGCAAGTGATCCCCATCACCATGAGTGATGGTAGGATTAGTTGGAGATGGGAGGAAATTGAGTTTGGGGCTAAAGGCAGTGTCTTAACTGCCCTCAAGCCCTAGACATGTGTGGTCGTTATTGCAAGCTGAGACTTCGGGAACTTCTTTTGGGGAGTTCTTGGTTATCAACCCTTAAAAAAAAAAAAAGGTATCTCCAAAGGAGGGCAATAACAGAACTATGCAATCAGAAGGAATATCACCCCCTCCTTTGTGTCTGTCTCATCAATTGAGGGGCAGACAAGCAGAGCCTTCTACATAGTGAAGAGCAAGTACAATGATTCCAAACAAACACTTTTCAGATTTTCCCTGGGCTTACAGGGAAAATCCCAAACCAAAATTAATTTGTGGATTTGTATCTTTCCTCTTTTATGTCCTCTGCTTGTTTGGTTTGAGGTCAAACTCAAGCGTTTGGTGGGAGGAGGAACAGTGATCGTAGCTGAACAGAGGAGGCAGCTGGCAGCAAATAGAGCAAACAGTCCACCTTTCCCCACAAGCAACAGGGAAAATGAACACTAGCGGAGCGGGGGGCGTGCAGACATGGCCAACTTGTGGGCTGGCAGTGCTCCCAAGCCACGTTCCAATGCAGCAGATGACCTTTTCCAGAGCCTGCAAAGCTGGTGGGAAATCCACCTGCGGCCCTGGGCTGGGGGGCAGGAGGAATTTCAGAGCAGTGTCTGATTCCCAGCAGGGCCACAACATACAGTGTCAGCTGACGGAGGTTTGTCTTTTTCTTTTCTTTTTAAATCAGAAGCCGGAGAACCACTCAATCCCAGAGAAAAACAGCATTGCCTGGCCCTTGGGAAAGTGTCTCCAGGAGTGAATCCACCGTGTAGCCATTGTCATCCGGCTCTGCCTCCTCCTCCCCTGGGATCCCTCAGCGTTTCCAATAAACAGTTGCTAAGCCCAGGCGTGGGGCTGACAGCTCTGCCGTGTGTGTAGCCTTCCCCCTGCTTGCGGGGAAAGCTGTGTTTTAAAGGCAAAGCCTGCAATGACAGATAGCTGTCTCTCGGGCTTCCCTCGCCCCTGACTAGCCATGGCCACCAGCCCCAAGCCCTCCATGGCTGACAGCTCCGGGGAACGCTCCATCGCCCAGTGGCGTGAAGGCACGTGAAGAAACCGAGAGGGTCTGGAGGATGGATTACCTCCAGCAGTGTCCCTGCCTGCCATCCTGCGTGAGGAGCGCTCTCATGGCACCCTGCCGGTGGCCAGGCCCCTTCCATCCCTCCTCATACCCGGGGTCCTCGTCCCAGGGACACACAGGGCCTCAATCGCCGCCCCCATGGCCAAGCCAAGAAGCCATGGCTTCTCCCCAAGGTTCGGGGAGTGGTGCCGAACGCTGACACCAGCAGTGCCACCGACTGGGGCAGCGTGGGCCTCGGTGCCAGAGCCTTGCAGAGCCCTCTCTTCCCCTGTCCCTCCTAAACACCTCGAAGCTGGTGGAGGCCCCCACGGCAGAACCGGCTCGTGTCACCCGGTCCGGCGGGACCGTGGTCCGGGCCCTTGCCCGTTGTCGAGGTCCGGGACTGGCCGGGCACTCTGTGCCACCTGCCCGGTCCTTACCGGCCCGCTGTCACCCCTCGGGCGGGTGGCGCGACACGGCCGCCATGTCACACCCCACCCCACCCCTCCCCGCCCCGTCCCGGGCCCGCTGGAGGTTCCCCCACTCTGTGTCCCCGCGGCGCCCCCCTCCTCGGAGCGCGGCTGGCACTTACCACAGCCCTCGCCACCAAGGCCAACATGGCTCCGCGCCTTCCCGCGGCCCCGGCCGCCGTCCGCCGCAAGGACACCGGCGACACCGGTCGCCGCGGCCTCACCGCCCCCCTCAGCCGCCAGGGGGCGGGGCCGCCCCGACGCCATCTTGGAGCGGGGGGAAGCCCGCGCCGCCATCTTGGGGAAGGGCAGGGCCTCGCTGTGAGGGGAGGGAGCGTTGCAGCCGGTGTCAGAGCAGGGATGCAGCTTCTCTGTCAGCTGCCTGCTCCGGGCGTTGGTGAGGAGGCTCCTCCTGCCCTTTGAAGGGCGCCTCCTCTCCCCTCCGCGCACACCCGCTCCTCACGGCGCCGCAGCGCCCCACACAAACATGGTCGCCCTGTGTGGGCAGAGGAGGCCGTGCCACTCACAATCATGGCGGCGACGGTGGCCGGGAGGGGCCACGCCACCGGCTAACAGCCCCGGGAGCGACAGGGGCGGGCGGTGTGCCCTGCTCAAAGATGGCCGCCGGGGGCTTCGGCGTGGTCGGAGGTGAGAGGTGAGGGGTGGTGGCGGCGGCGGTGGCCGGGCTCCGGGAAGATGGCAGAGAGCGAGCGGCCGGCAGGTGAGGAGCGGCTTCGCGGCCTTCCGGGCTGGGAGCTGCGCTTGGGGCCCGTGAGGGGCGTCTTTAGGGCTGGAGAGTGGCGGGGGGCCTCCCGCTGCACGGGGGTCCTGGGGCCGGGGACGGCGGGAGGGCACCGGCAGCGACCGCTCGGGCCTGTGTTGAGGGTGAGGAGGGAAGAGGCTTTGCTGAGGTTACGAGGGGGCCCCGGAGGCCCCCGACCCTCGGCCGGGTGAGGCAGGAAGGCCTAGCACCATCGGCCACCCGGCCCTGCTCCGGACTGAGGCCTGTGGGGCCGTGAGCTGCCGGCGGGGCTGGGGCCTGGGCACCCCCAGACGGCGGAGCTGGGGGGTCCGGCGGGGGCTGTACCCCTAGCAGTGGATGGGGGACAGGACGGGGCAGGGGGAGCCACTCTCCCCTGAGGGCTGATAGGGTCTGCGGGTCCCTCCTGTGCACCCGGGGGGCAAAGCAGTCAGGGTTTGGGCTGTGTCCGGAGCAGCCAGAGTCAGGGCGTCTGTCACCTGTGCCCATTTTCCATGACTTCCTTTCCCTTTGCTGAAATGGCTGGTGTTTGCTGGTGTGGAGGGTCCATCTCTTGACTGAGTTTGATTCCCCCTCCCCACCCCATGAGAGTCTCTCCTTTGTCTAAGTTACTTCTCCTCATAAACCAGACCCATCTTGCTCCTGTCTCCATTGTATCATTAGTTTTGGACTTTTGGTTATGTATTAATTTGATAATATAACCCATGCAGACCTCACTCTGTTTCCTTCTTTGCTTATCTGGGGTCTCCTCCCCACAAGGAAATGCACAAAGTGTGCATCAGAAGAAGTGGGGGCTGAGAAACAAATGCAAAGAGATGAAACAAGTTGTGTGATGGGACAGAGGTTGGACGATCACCCGGACCCCTCTGTCCAGGACACTGCCCTGGCCACATCTCTGGCCTTTATGTGTCGTGGATATTAATGGACAAATCAGTGTTTGCCCTCTTGCACTTCTGCTCTGGAGTTTTTAATCATTTTTATCTTATAAGTTATTTTAAAATAAGAGTTCTGTCATCATGGTGCTAGTCATTGAGAGTTGTGTGCTGAATTTCCAGGAGAGAGGCATGCCTGCCTTTCATTTAAATTCCTCGTGCGCTGTTCCTCTCATCCTTGTACCTGGCAGTTTTACTGTAACTTTATGCAGAGGAATGAACCAAACACAGTAACACCCGAGGCGGATGAAGGGACTGTCTTTGTTCTGTAGATGGAGAACTTGAAAGGCAGAGGAGTTAAATGACTTTCTGAGCTTGACAACTCTATAGCAGACCCTGTGTGGTTCCTGGAACTTTGGATTCCTTTTTCCCTCATCCGCCTGCCAGACAGCACTGCTGCAGAAAAGGCTGCTGATGCTTCTGGGTAGTATTTTCTATGTAAATGCAGCTAATAATATTTTAAGGAGTTGAAGTTTGGTGTGTATGTCAGGGAGCCAGTGCCTGAGCTGGCTGTAGTGTGGAGAGCAGTCGCTGAAGTGTTGCCAGAGTCGCTGGTGCTGAACAAATGCCTTCAGATTTTCTAGGATTAAAAATATGGACTGGGTGACTCTAACAGAATTCTTAAATTCACATTAGCACCTGGTTTCCATAACAGTGGTCTGCTGCACTGCCTCTTGCTATTATACTTATAGAAGCATAATACAAATTACCTCTAACCTTGTGGAGTGTTCCTGGCTCCGCAGTGTCCTGGTGTGGGGCTGCTGGCTGAGAGCAGAGCTCTGGAGTGTGGGGAAGGAGTGACTCTTACTGCAGGGCTGGGTCCTTGCTTCAGATGTCCAGAGGAAGAGCTTGATCTGATGCATTAACAATTTATGTTTGCGTTAAATATTACATCCTGGCCTCTGAGAGCGCTTTAAAATTAAATGATCTTCATAGCTTCCACCTGGAATAGACTGTGTCCTGCCATCCTCCGAGCCTGGACAGAGGGCTGCGGCTCTGGACTGCCATCTATTGAATTGTCTTTGCAAGAGTTGTCCTTTTTGGAGGAATGCAGTTCAGGCTTAACACCCTAAAAACAAGGCCCAGGTAGTTTGTTAGGAGACCTCAGTGCTTCAGTGTGAGCTGGGGCCTGTCTTCACTTGAGAGAAATAATTGCCTTTATTAGTTCCTGCACCAGCCTCTCTGTCTGGATGGGAAACGCATCTTTAGTGGTGAAAACAAATGTAATGCCACTTGCTGAAGCTTTGCAGTGTACTTAGGAGTGTTTTCCAGGGATCAAGAGGATGTTGTTTGGTGAGATAATGGCAGAAGCTGGAATAGATTTGTTTGCTTTCTGTCTCCTGAGAAATGAATGTTGATTTCTAAGACAGGAAGATAGAGGATTTCTTCTTCTCCACTGCCTCTATTTTACCTGGGTTTTTTTTCATCTCCCAGGCACCTCTGAGGAGGTGGCTCCTCCCCTCCAGCAGAGCTTCATGATCCCCAAAAAGGAGATAAACATGGTTTCCGACATGGCCAAGTGGAAGCGCTCTCAGGTATGGCTCTGGGGTCAGGGAAAACTGGTAAGTGCTTATTATGCTTCAGTGGCAGCCAGGTCTGGTCTGGGAACAGCCACGAGCTAAACAGGTTTGGGCAAGTAATGGGAAATTAATTGATTTGTGTTTTAAAGCAGAAGAGTCGCTGCCTGTTTGTAGGGAAACGACTTGGCAGTGAGGTGTGGAATCTGGCAGCCAAATGCTCTGACAGATGAGTGAGCCAGGGAGAGCCCAGAGATGCTTAAAAATTATTACTGCTCCTTCCCAACAAGCTAGACAAGAAGCTGGTAACTATTTCATCCTACCTAGCCTTTATATTATATCAAAACTGGATTTACCCAGTGCTGTTTGAACTTAGTGTGAACACAGTCCTGCTGCCTGGCCCTCTAATAGCATCATGCTTGGTTGGTTCCTTGGGGCTTTCCCACCCTTGCTGTGCTGGAAAGGGCTCCAGAGCCAAGGCCTTCAATTTCCTGGGTAATTTTTGTTTACAGTATGTGTGGAGCTGGTAGAACTGGCAAGTTCTCCACTCTCTGCCTTTGAGGGATTGGTGTGTCAGCCCAGGCTTGTCCTACCTCTTAGGAGCAGGTTCTTGCTTGATGGCTGATCTGTGATGTCTTAAGAGAAGCTTAAGTTATAGTCAGGTCTCAAGCAAACCTCTGGGTGCAGCTGCCTTTAAGTCCCCAGGACTTGCTCCTGCTCAGGATTTCTGTGCAAGAGGTGCCCAAGGAGGCAGAGGTGGCAGTGTGCTGGTCTGGTGTTTTCAAAGACTTAGAGCTGTGGAGCTGCACTGGATATGATGCTTCAAAACCAACAAATTTAAAGAGAAGCCTGGGCTCTCTCCCATTTCTCCATCGTGCGTGAGGATGGGAGAAAAATAGGAGGAGGAAGTGGGAGACAATGGCACAGGTCTGGGAGAAGCAGTGCAGAGTAGAATGTCTGGGCACAGCTGAGACTCTGCACAACCAAGGAGTTTAAATTAGACCTGATATGAGGCAGGGACTTTGAGGGAAGGATTTTGGGGGCAGTGGGAGCTTTTTAAGTATTCTTCTCTCTATGATTTTTACAGCGATGCAGAGTTCTTAGTGCAATTGCCATCTGCCTCTGAGGTCTGCCAAAAATAGCCGTAGCCTCTCAGCAAGCCCTGTACCCTGGGTGTCTCCAAGAAAGCAGTGTTGGGAAAGGTTCCCTCGGAGTGCTGGAATGCTCCCATGCCATGTTGCTTTTTCAAACAGTCCGTGGGTATTCACTAACGCCCTGCTCTCTTGGGTGTGTTTGCAGGCATATGCAGATTACATGGGCTTCATCCTCACTCTGAATGAAGGTGTCAGGGGCAAGAAGCTGACCTGCGAATACAAAGTTTCAGAGGTAGGAGAAGAGTTTGGAACTCTTTGTTTCTCCTTTTCTGCCTTTTTATTTTTTTGGCTCTATGGTGAATACTTCCTAGGTGAGGAATGAGTTGGCAGCTTATCTGGGTGCCAGGGAGAATAAATGTGGTTGGATTATGCTTGGGGGTGCAAATGTCAGCCTGCAATCCTCCCCCTAGGATGCAGAGGCTGTGTGTGTGCTTGCTGGATGGGAAGTCAAGCAAATTACACGTGAACAGAAGCTGGTAGTGAGAAGGAGGATGCAAAAAGGATATATTTTGACCCTGTTTTCACAGTCTGGCTTCAACCAGTGATGTTTTGAAGATGTGGTATTCCCTCCTGGTTGGAGGCAAAAGGCTGAGATGTGTGTACTGTTCCTGTTCTCCCGCTGGCCTTTCTGTGTGCGCTTGGGCAAGTCACTTGTCTCCCTGTCCCTGGGCTTTCTTGGTGCTCAGACTGTGTTAACAGCACCAATCTTCTCTGCCCACACTGTAGCTGGGCTCTGCAAGGTCTGGTTTGACAGTGTGTGAGCTCAAGGCATGTCATTGAGGTGACCTGCCTCACCAAGGGCTGTGCTGAGGGCTATGAGGGGGCTGTGAAGCACACAGGAGGGCTGAGCTGAGAAGGTATTTTTAGCCTGTGGGGCAGGATTGCCCATCCTCAGGTGTTAAGGAGAAAGGACCTATTTTTCCCGTTGCATTAATGTGACTGTCACCCATCTCTGCTGCCGTGGCCAGTTTTGGTGCCTGTTCACCTTATCAGGGCATGGTGAGATTGTTTGGAGCCAGAGGGGAAGGGCAGTCACCCTCAGTGGTGTTACTGCCCCTGACCTCAGCTGTGCCCAGTGCTGGCCTGAGGTCTCTTTGGGTGCTGCTGTGATTTGCAGAGCATATGTTGGCCACCAGCTTCGCTTCTGTGCTGTGCGCTGGATCCCCCTCCCTTGTTCTGGGTACATTTTTACTGTTCCAACTTATCATGGCTGTGCAAGAAAGCTGGGAATAGTCTGGAAAGGTCTAGGCAGAATAGGAAGCAGACTGGGCCCTGTGTGTGTGTTTATAGCTTCATTCTGCTGTGGAAAGGCAGCCTACGATGATCTTTAACCTAGTCATTTATGTTTGAAGCAGGCATGTAAAGTTCAGCCTTCCCTTCTAGGAGCCGGTATGTGAATGACAAACTTGCTTGTAGTTCATGGGGGGGATCAGGGATAATGAGTCCCTCCCTAACAGGCTTTGTGTCCACCTTTTGTTCCTTCAATTCAGTAGAAACTGCTGTCAAATGCTGCTCTTGCTTTCCGCTGTTTGCATTTCACCTTTGAGTTTTGCCTTTGTCATGATCTTGCTCATTCCCAACCATTCACAGAGCAGTTCTAGGGAAACAAAGCATTAAAAATGAGCAAAACAAAGAGGGAAAAAAAAAATCCTCTTCCGCCACCCCCTTTGAGCTGTCAGCTCTCTAGGAAAAGCTGGATCAGGGCTGTATCCGTGCAGCTGATTGTTTTCCATCTGCAGTTCCAGTCCAGGTGACAAACAAGAGAGATGATCCTGCTTGGGAAATGGCAGGGACCATGTCTCATTCCCCTTGCGCTCAGGAGAGCAGGAGCCTGTGACTTGAGGCACAGGTGGAGCATCCCCAGGGTTGCCTTGTTGATGAGGTTGCCTGTTCACGCGGGTTCGTTTGTAGATCAAACTGCTTATCTGTGCTTTTAAAGGCTCAGCCCCTTGTGGCCTCTGCTTGCATCTCTGCCTGCTTTCTTCTTCTTTTCCTGTACCTGCTGCTGATGTGCTTTTGTGCTGTCCCATCTTCCTCCCTGATCAAATGCTGGGGACGCCTGCCTTTGGCAAATGACCTCCTGGAATCCTTTCTGCTGAATGTGTATCCTCTCCATGACTTACTGGTATTGCTTTGCCGTGGAAAAAAAAAAAAAAAGAGAAAAAAGAAGAAAGTATGGTCTGCTGTGCTTTGAAAGAGACAGCTTAATGGTTTCCAGAGTAGCGTGTGTCAATACCAAACTGTCTGCTGGAGCAAAAGCTGGATCCTTTGGGGGCTGAACCCCTTCTGAGACTTGCTGAGCTTGCTCTGCTCTTACTGAAAAATTGCATGGAGTTGTCTGGGGTTTTGCTGGAGGCATCTGACAAGTAGTGATAGCTGAGCTGTTGTTTAGGACTCTGGTGTAGACACTCTGTCTGGCACAAGGTTGTATGACTGATAGGCTGTGACCTGCCTCCTCCTCCTGGAGGGAGTGCTTTTCACGTGGGGATCTGTGCAGTGACTGCTGGGGCTGCAGCCTGGAGCAGTGTTTCAAAGCTGTGACTTTGATCAGAGGAGCAGTGCAGCAAGGAGGAGGTTAATTTTGGCCATGCGAGGAGCAGACCATCTCTTCCGACAGTTTGCTGCATTGGGGGCAGTTGGCCAGCCTCATAGCTTGCTCTAGTTCTAGGAGAGAAGTGGGGGAAGCAGCAAATGCCCCAATTTTAGCAGCTCCCCTCCTCCCACAGGGCCCGAGGAGCCCACAGGGATAGGCTTGGTCCCCACGGGCAGCTTTGGCTGCTGTGATGCCTTCTCAGCACCTCCGTCTGCCTGGCCCCTGCTCTTGAGAGATGCTGACAGGTCTCTGCTCTGTAGGAGGCTCTGTGGTTTGCCTTTGGGACCCGTGGCAGACTCAGGGTCAAGGGGATGCAAAATCAGCACAACCAGAAAAGCAAGGAAAGCGGGGGGAGGCTGCCCTTGCTTTGATCACTGGAAAGGTAAAGCAAAAATAGAGCTTAAAAACCCAGCCAGGCAAAACAAGGCTGCAGTGGTGCTGATGGTTGTGTTCCCGTAAGCTCTACTTTTCCCCTCCTTCTCCCCTGCTGGGGTCAGCCCTGGATGCACAAGTTTCCTCTGCTGGACAATGGGAAGCTGCTTCTTTTATTAACCCCTTTTTCAAAGGGCCTTGAGCCCAAAATGAGCCGCATCTCTTTAATTATTTATTGGCATGGCTGAGCCAGCAGCTGGGTCCTGCTCTCCCGTGTTCAGTGGGGCTGGGCTTTTTAATCCCTTTAAAGCAAGCGAGTGGGGAAGGGGAGGTTTGACTCTGGAGCTCCCCAAGGCCTGCGGGCAGAGCTGGGGAGGGGGAAGGAGCCGGTCCTTGCCAGCCATTTATCCAAGCAGCACTGAGTGCTCGCTGAGAGGGGTTTGAAATACGGTAGCTGCTCGTAATGAGCTGCTGGTGCCGGCGGATAAATCACCAGCACGATTTAATTATTTAATGCAACCCAGTGCTGGGGATGCTGTTGCTTAATTGGAGGGGAATGCAATAGCCAGGAAGGAGTAGAGCTGAGTCCAAAGCTTGCCTGGTGCAATGGCGAGACGCCAGGTTTCTGCAGCATTTTGGGTAGCAGGGAGCTGAAGCAGAGAGGGTCATGCTGCCTCCATCCATGTGAATCTGGGGCACTGTCCCGTTAGTGCCTCCAGCTTGCAGACTCAGCAGGGCACCCAGAGCTTCTGGGCTCCTGTGTCCCTTGGCATCTGGGTCTTTTGTATTCCTGATGTGCTCAGGCCTTGTCCTCTATCCCAGCCTCTGGCCTGGCTCAGTGGCCAAGTATCAAGGTCCTACGGGGTGGGTGGGTCGGTCTCTCCCCTGCCTGATCCCACTTCCCGCTGGCTGGTCCCACCATCTCGTTGGCTCCTGAGAAGCTGCTGTTTGTAGGAGGCTGTGTCTGCGATGAGACCCACCTGGGAGTGGAGAGCATGGGGAGCGATCCACAGCTGGCTCAGCTGCAGCATGGCTCTGCCATGTCTGTCTCTCCACTCACCCCCTTCGAGTGGCACTTCAAGGGCTAGAAACTTGCTGGGCTCGGTTGTTTCCTCGTCTTCCCGGCAGGCGATGTGAAGAATTGAACCGCAGCCCAGGAGACCAGCCGGCTTCACACGGTCGATGCCTCCAGCAAAGTCAAACCAGACGCTGCTTCTGCTGTCCTCTTTGTCCCCTTGAAGGAGGAATCCCCTCTCGAGACAGAGGAGCCTACATTGCCCCGGGCCTGGCCAGCTGCTGTGGCGGCTGGCAGCTCTCCGGATGCTTGGAGTTGGATAAGGAGAATCCCAGAGCCTCTGGACAACAGACCAGTTGTCAGCAGAGCCTCCCAAAACTATTTGGAGCTGCTTGAAGTGCTGCCTCTTGGTGCATGGGGTGTAGCCATTCCCCAGCTGTATGGGCAAGGCAAGGAGGAGCACCCAGCCCTGGTCCTAATGGTACAGCTTGAGACAGCATGCTGTGTCTCCTGTTGCACCTCTCTTTTCCTTCATGGCCATGGCAGTGCCTCCTCCAGTCACTCTTATGCATCCTACGCAAGTTCCTCACATTCTCCTTCCAGCACTGGGTGTAAGAAAGATGGCTCTGTCATCTTGCTGTTGCAATTGTTTTCCCATTGGCTTTGTGTTGGTATTGAGACATTTCTCTGAGAGCCATGAGCTTCTCATGCTTGCTCTGATAAGACCACTGGTGGGCAAATCAGGCTGCCTCTTCCCCTGTATTTTGGGTAGGTTATGTTTTGCCATGTGCAGTGGATATCTCTGGGTTGGAGCTGCCATAGCAGTCTGGCTGGTATGAGTTTGAAGCACTAGGAATCATGCTGAGAAGGTTGACTTGTGCTTAGGCCCTGCTGCTCTGGGTGCTGTACAACTGCTAATGCCATCGCTGCTAATCCTGGCTCCTAAGAGACACTTCAGGACAAGGATTAGAGGCCTTGAGAAGGGCCTCTAAATCACGTCACCAGCCACTGGTGAGGATATATGACAAGTGCTGTGCTGTGTCCTGTCGGGGATGCAGGACCCTCAAGATGCAGAGCCTGAGTTTTGTGTTGGAGATCCCTGAATTTTGTACCACTTCCCTGCTTCTCAGTCCTGTATGCCCTA
>JAOQGH010000007.1:6201959-6224798 GCA_025769975.1 Gallinago jamesoni | reverse complement strand
GATGCAGAGCCTGAGTTTTGTGTTGGAGATCCCTGAATTTTGTACCACTTCCCTGCTTCTCAGTCCTGTATGCCCTACAGCAAGGAGCCTGCTGTAGCTCTTCTCACAGAGTTTTTAGAGCATAGTGCTGTTGCAGCTCGTGGAAGGCTTGTGTGGGCGACTGGAGAGCCTGCTTCAGGCTGGGTTTTGTACTGGACTAATATGAGCCCTTTTGCATTTTGGGGAGGGTTGGCATATCCTGTTCCCGTCTGCCACCCTTGGGAAGGATGGTGGGGGTTTTAACGACCCCAATCCAGGGCATAGATGAGGTGTCAGAGCCTGAGGGACTGCTCTGTTTTATGTCACTGTGACCCCTCATCTTCTTTGTCTCTTTAGCCCATTGAAAAGCTGGTGGCTCTTCTGAACACACTTGACAGATGGATCGATGAAACCCCGCCAGTGGATCAACCTTCTCGCTTTGGGAACAAAGCCTTCAGGACCTGGTACGCCAAACTAGACCAGGTGAGCATGTCTCTCGTGTAGTGTTACATGAAGCTCCTACGGGAGGGCAGGGTGCCCAGCAGGGGTAGCAGAATGGCTCCATCATTGTGTGGCAGCCAAGCAGCCTACAGAGGAATTGCTCAGATAAGCTGTGAAGGATCCAACTCTTGATATGCACCACTTACTCCTCATCTGGTGCTGTCTTCTTCTCTTATGAGAGCATGTAGTCCATGTAAATGCTCTTGGCTGGATCTCCAAGCCCTGAATGAGCCACGAGGACCATCCAAACCCAGGGAATTCCTTTGCTTTGTAACAACCCACTGTCTCTGCTAGCTGATGGGTGGCACACAAAATCGGAGGAAGGTTGTCAAACTCCTCGGCTTCACTCAGCTCAGAGCACTTGCCCTGCTGGGTGGTGGCACAGGCGCAGTCCCAGCAGCAATGAGCATGCGAAGGTCTGCTGCTCTGTTAATCCTTTTGTCCTGGAGATGACTCAGTGGGTAACAGGGCTGATGTGCTTAGATGGTGAAGGTTTCTTTTCCTACAGGATATGTGTGGCCTGCATAAGTGTCAGGACAAGCTTTTCCTGAAATACTTCCATCTCTGGAGGTGACTCTTTCAATAGGAGAGTTTACTCCTCTCATGCTGGCTCTGGTGATTGTAGGAGTGCACTGTTGCAGCTCTCCCTCTGCAGCAGTGTCTGAGCAGAGGGTGACTTGCTCCTGGGAACTGTGACAGGTCTGCACTCACTCGAGGGAGTCTTTTATGTCTTTCAGGAAGCAGAAAAGTTGGTGGCAACAGTGATTCCCAAGCATTTGGCTGATGCTGCACCAGAAGTGGCCGTGTACCTGAAGGAATCTGTGGGGAACTCCACCCGCATTGACTATGGCACAGGTACCTGGGCACACATGCTTTTTGAGGCTTCACTTCCTCAGGAAGTGACCTGTTGGAGCCTGGTGCTGCATATGTTATTGCCACTTTCTTTTAGTGCTATGACTTTTTAGTGCTCTTTCTCAGCTATGACTGAGAGAGGTGGGGCTGGCAGTAGCTGTGCTAGAGCTGTGACACCCTTTTCATGTCTCATCTGAGGAAATGGGAGCCCAGCTATGCAAGCCCTTTGGGTATAAGCTATAGGAGCTGCTTTACCATATACTGCAGTCCTTTGCCTGCTGATCTGCAATAGGCAGTTTAGAGGGACAGAATACAATGGCTGAAATTGGAACTAGAGTTGGAACCAAGTTTGTGTTCAGTGGGAGGTGGCTTGAGATCTGGTGCTTCCTAGAAGTGACATAAGTGCTTAGCAGAGGGACTTTGAAATCTGAAAGGAGAAGCATTTTGAACCTAAGGAGATACTGAATTGCAGGTTGAAGTAGCTACACTGGCTTCACATAGACTTAAACCCAGACTCCTATACATTCTCTGTTCCTCTCTGTGGAGGATGAGTGTGCTGAGGAGAGTGTCCTCGCCAAAAGACAGGAGAGCAGGACACTGGGTGCGAGGAAACACGACTTTGGACCTGAGCAGGCAGAGGAAGAGGAGGGTATGGGTAAAAGGATGAAGAGCTGGCATCTGTGTAGTGCTTGCCAGGAGAGCTGCAGCTCGCTGGCACCAGGGGGAGATGTTGTCTTTGGAAAGGGATCTGCTGGCTGGGGTTTTGTCAGCTTGGGGAAAGAAACTCAGCCTTTCCTCCCCTCCTGTGTGTCCCAAGCCAGAGGCCCATGTCCTACCTCGCAGTGGTTGGAGCATCGGTGCATCTTGTTTCTACACTGCGAGCTGCACTTCACAGTGGAGAGCTGCTGGTCTTGTACTCTGCCACCTTCTTGGTCCCTTTCACTAAAAAATATTTATGGGTTTGCTGGTTGTTTCTTTTCCATGCGGTAAACTGGAGGACCAAGCAAGCTGCAGAGGCTCAGCCTGAGATCCCAGTACCAGTTCCCAGCGGTGTCATGGGATCTGCATCCTTCTGACAGAGATATTTTTGAAACAGGAGGAAATCTGTTTACTTGCAGATGTGAGGTACTCTCACATCCCTTGAGCAGATGACTCTGCAGTGCTCCACTTCCCCTGCTGTGCCAAGCTCCTGGGAAAGGCCCTGCCTTGCTCCCAGCCCATCCAGTGTTGGAGCTGTTTTTCCTCAAGAACTTACTTTTTCTCCAAGTTAATAATCACCTTATGGGTGTCTAGAAGGTAAACTTTAGGTGGGTGCTTGTGTAGGGATAAAATATTGTCAGCTCAAGGCATTAATAGGGACAACAGTGTTGGGGCTCTTGAGATGGGACTGTGTGGAATCACTGCTGTGATTGCTGAAGAGCCGTTGAGATGCCCACAGCAAGCTTGTCCTGGGTACCGGAGACATCAGTGTCACATCTCTTCGTATTCTTTCACTTTAGGGCATGAAGCTGCTTTTGCAGCCTTTCTCTGCTGCCTCTGCAAAATCGGTGTGCTCAGAGTGGATGACCAGATGGCCATTGTCTTTAAAGTATTTAACAGGTGAGGTCATGGAAGGAGAAGGGCTGGAAGCATTGGGCTGTTTGGGGGCAGATCCCTGACAGTGTCCACTTCTAACTGCCTGAGATGTGTGAGATGTTACTGTGTGTTCTGTACACCAGACTCCTCCTGTAGTCTGGGCTGATTGTACCCCCTTTCTTTCATTCATCTGCACCCTTTTGGGAGTAAGAAATCGTAAGAAGAGTCTCCTCCTGGGGTTTGAGCTGAGTAAATCAATGGAGGTGTGTACATAATTAGCGTGAGTGCTGAAGGGCTTGCTGGCCTAGGGAAGAAAGGCAGAGTGGGAAAACTGTTTGAAGACAAGCGTAGACAAAATTAGGAGGCAGTTGTACTGTTTAATGAACTGTACAGTGGCCCGTTGCCTCCATCTCCGAAAGGGGTGACAGCACCTTGTCTGCTAGAAGCTGGGTGTCTTTCTGGAAGGTTACTTTAGTTGAACACAAGATATTGAGCTCTGCAGAGGTATGTGGGTGAAGCTGTGCTTTGTGATAGACAGGAATATCTGATCTAAGGATCTAACATCTCTTCAGGCATTAAAAAAATATAAATCAATGAAACTGGCACGCCTCCACTGCTGCTCTGGATGTGTTTCCAGCCCAGGAGGTAGAGTTGGTAGTGATGAAACTGGTGGAATGAGGGTTTGGAGTCCAGAGATCTAATCCCAGCTCAGTCACTGTTTGGTGGCATGGAAACAATTTCCTTTGATAGTTCTTCCAGCTTTAATCTTCCACCTGAAAAGTGAAAGTAGTGGATGTTGTAAGGTGGAAAGCTTTCTGAGCTCTTTTGGAAGTTGTTGAAGGAGAGCAAAGTGTGAATGTTTTCAAATAACAGTTGAGGTGGGGAAAGATCTGCACTAACATAAGACACTGCAGATAAAATAAACCCCTACCACTTCATTTTTTAGTGAATTTGTTAATTTTTAAAAGGTGCTGGTATTTGCTACTATACGTACCATAAGGCTGCTTTCTGTGGCAAAGGAGCTGAGTGTACTATGAGGGGGTCCTGCTTGCAATTGATAAAGTTGTGTTCCTCCAAACTGGCTGTTCTTGTCCTCATGTAAGTTAATCAAGACAGAAGAAGGCCTTGCCTTAACCCTTCCTTCTCTCTTGGGTCTCAGGTACCTCGAAGTGATGCGAAAACTTCAGAAGACCTACAGGATGGAACCCGCTGGCAGCCAGGGCGTGTGGGGCTTGGATGACTTCCAGTTTCTACCTTTCATATGGGGCAGTTCCCAGCTGATAGGTACTAATAAAAATCTTCTCATGTCCCAACCTGCCCCCTGCCCCATCTGTCTAGGTTACAAAGCTGAAGGGGCTTGGGACTGACTTTTAAATCCAAGTATGTCAAATTTGTGTATGATACAGCAGAAGAGTTTGCTTGGGGCTTTTTTTTTTTCTCAGCTTTCCAAATAAAGCTAGCTGCTTAGGTTGGGACATGGAAGGCTTCCTTGTACAGTACATCTGTCTTTATTGCAGTGACTACAAGCTTTTTAAAAGGAGAGTCTTGTTTTTGGTGGTAGAAAACACTTTTTCTGCCCTGGGGAGTTTACCATGTGCTCTCACTGATGAGGCACTGGAGTGGGAGTTGAGATGGAAGGGAGCAGCTCCGTGCAGTCTTCTGCAGAGCTCTGATGGGAGGATTGTGTGTCTTGTGGAAGAGGGGCAGGACAAGACCTGATTGAACGTGGTCTCAGAATGGGGCTGCCATACAGGCTACTTCCTGTTGTCTCTTACTCTTTTTAGACCATCCAAACCTGGAGCCTCGACATTTTGTTGATGAGAAGGTGGTAAATGAAAACCATAAGGACTTCATGTTCCTGGAGTGCATCCTCTTCATTACAGAGGTGAGGACTGGAAGGTTTGTCCCACAGGGAAGTTCTCTTGACATTAGATACTTGGCTCTGGCTGGGGTTTTCTCTTCCTCCTTTGTTTGTTTGTTCTCATGGAACTGTGTGGATGAACTGTTGTTGCATGTCTGAGGTGCTCTCCTTGAATGAGTTAAGACAGGGATGTTGAGAGGAAAGTATAATTAAACTAGATGGGCTGTGGATTGCAGTTAAAGGGAGCTCTAACAAGAGCAAACAAATAACCTCGGATCATCACTTGGATCTGTCAGTGGGAACTTGGATAGAGAAGGCTGGTGCTTGCAAGCGTGCTAGGAAGATGAAGTAGGAGCTGCAGACTGGATGGGCTTGCCAAGATCACCTCCTTCCCCCCCAGCCGTTGGTGCTGCTTAGCAGGCCCTGGGCCTCCCCTTGCTTAGGGCAGGCTCCCAAAGCTCTGTGCAGTTTGGTCTCCTCTAGATCCTACCAAAAGATTTACCCGTTAAGTGCTCCTTATTTGCAAGCCATCCAGGGCAGAGGTGGTGCTGAGCTTCACCCTGCTGACCGTGCTATCAGGACCACGTTTCTGCTCAAGCAGTCTATGGCCCTTGGGTGAGGGACTGGTGATCTTCAGTGTGTTGCCAGCTGTGGGTGGTATTTCTCATGAAGGAGCTCACGGCTTTCTGCCTTCTGCTGCAGGGGATGACCTGGCCGTGTTCCTGCCACCCCTCCTTGCAGCACGGTCTGGGCAGTGAGAGCAAGAACCACACGCTCTGTTGTGGTGAGGGATTTCTTGTCTCTGGCAAGAGACAGTTGATGGGATTAATTTTGAAGGACAGAGTGCGGTTCTTCCCCTTTGCTCTGTTCTCTCCCCCACCCCTCCTGCCTCTCTAATTTAGTGATTAGATGGGAAGGGAGGTTACAGAATATGAACTTAGCCTTTCATCTTGGAAATTTTCATAGGAGCCTTTAGCCCAAACCCCAGGAGGTGCTGTGTCAAGTAGTGCTGAATCTAGTAGAGTTTGTTGGTACTTAGCACCTCATGGGGTTTAACCCTTAATGTGGAGTTAAATCACGCCATGGGTAGTAAAGAAGTGCTGGCGGAAGAGATCAGGTTGAGGACAGGAAAGCAGGAGCCAAGATGCTTTAAGATTTATTGCAACTTGGGCCTCTGTAATATCCAGACAATGTACTAACTTGTTAAAAACATAAAACATAAAAACATCTCTTGACATAGCAGAAAATTCTGCTGCGCACAGATGACATGTAAAGTTTAAAATACACAGCACCACCCTGCTTCTTCGGGTCACTCTGCTTTTCCTGCAGAAACTTAGCTTTTTAGTAGGCTTTTAAAATAAGTGATTTCATTTTTTCCCCCCATACGTTTGTTCAGAATCAGAATTCAGTTTCTGCTGGGTTCCTCAGTGCCACCTGGTGGCAGGGAGCCCTCCTCTCGGGCCCTCCTGGCATGACCCACTAAGGGATGGCAACAACCTGGATTATCAAACACGTGGCACTTTTAATCCATCTTCATGCAAGCACTTCTTATTTTTATTTTTTAAAGATTTTACTTTGAAAATGTGGGGTTTTTTTTTCCTCTTCCAAATGCCTGGGAAGGCTATTATTGCCACTAGGGGGGGCTGAGACAGCCTCAAGTGCCTCCAGATGCAATCAACAACAAAACAAAATAGCAGGGAAAAAGATAGAAGGGATTAAAGTCTTTAACAAATGAACGATATTACTTTCTTCTGAGCTCGTCAGCTGTAAACAGCTCTCCTTTAAAGGTGCTAAACACGTAGCAAACGCCGCAACAGTTCCCATAGTGGCTTGGGTACGTCTTACCGTCGCGAGAGCAGGTTTTGTTTCAGGCAGCTACAACCCAGGCAGGTTGTTTTCTTTCAACCGAGAGACTATTCTCTTGAGCAGATTTATTTATTTATTTATTCTCAACCCCTGGGTGACGTTTCAGGGACGTGAGTGTATGCTGTCGTGGTGTTTGCCGTGTGTCTATTTAAACCTCTTAAAGTAGCAGGGAGAGGATGTCCAGGCTGAACCCGCTGAGGCATTCTCCTCGCAGCAGCACCGCCCTGCGCAGGCACGGCAGCGAGCCTTGCGTAAGCCGGCCTGCTGTTGGGCAATCGGTGGGGTGGTTTTGGACCTGAACGTGCGGTTCTCAAGTGGGGTGAGGTTGATGGAGCTGGCTGGGACTCCAGCTGTCCCCCCCTGCTGCTGCCTTGCCTGCCAAGAGGGTGTGTGGTACCTGTAAGTGTGAGGATAAGGAGGGTTTGGGAGCATCTCTAGGGGCTGTGGATGGCAGCGATGGCAGGGCTGTGTGTGTTTGTGCAGAAGAGGGGTGCCGGGTACGCCCCGGCTGTTGTGGTGGATCAGTGTGATCGCCCTGATGCTCCTCTGAGGGCCCAGGGCAGGCAGCCGGAATTTCAGCTTCAATCTGGCTTCTAAATTTGGAGGTTTGGGAAGGGAGGGCTCGGGTTTCTGCTGGAAGGGAAGGAGCTGACAGGAAAGCACGGCCTCAGCCGTCCCCCTCCCCCCGGCACTGACAGAGGAACCATTTACAAAAGGCCGATTCTCTTGGGAACCGAGAGGCAGGAACGCCGCGTCTGTGAGTAATTTCCTGCTCAATATGGCTGCTCTGACTCACTCCGTTCCCCTGGGGTCACTGCGGGACTGCAGCGCTCTCGCTGCCTCTCGCTCTCCCCCCCGCCAGCTCTCCCTCTTAGCCCTTTGTGGCTGGAAGGAGAGGATTTTTTTGTTTTCCCCTCATTCCCCCTTATTTTTCCCTCCCCAGTTTGCAGCCTTAGCCAAACCATCCCTCGCCGGGTGCCCGGGGTGAGCAGGGCCGTGGTGGTGGCTGTGCCAGGCATGAGCCACATTTACCTCCGGCACACTCGCTCCGGCTCAGGAAAGGGGGAGAAGCAATGTGTGATGGTGGTGGCTGATGCAAGCTGTGCCCCTGAGAAGGGCAGCGATGCTGGAGGAAGGTTTGGCATCAAAAACACGCACGGCCAAATCTCCCCTATGGAAGGGGGAGGGGGGGATGCTCTGAGCGAACCGCCTGGCGCCGAGCTCCCCGTCCGTCTTTAACTTGGGTGCCAGAATCCTCGCGCTTAATGCGCCGGCTCTGTCGGGTAACGTCGTGCTTTGTGTGTCTGTGTGTTTCATCTTGTATCCGTAAGGAAAGCACGCACGGCGGAGGGGAGCGGGAAGGGCTGAGCGGCTCATCTGTCATCCCCCAGCACACGAGAGCTGCCGAGGGGAAGCGGGGATGTGTCTGTGCTCTCCTGGCAGCGTCTACAGACTCGCTTCCCCCAGTGCTCCAGGAGGTTTGAAACACAGCCCCAAAGCAGTGGGGTTTTTTGGGTTCCCCCTCCCCCTTTCCCTCTCTTTTTCTTTCTCTGCTGCAGGCTGGTTCCGCACAGACCTTGCAGAAGGGCAGCAGCAATTTCCTAAAGCAGATTGATCAGCTTTCCTTGCTTTTAGAAGTTGGCAGAGAGGAGGTTTTGGAGGCTCTTTTCCCACCCTCGCTCCAGGCCTGTGCGTGCGTGGAGGGAAGGGGTTAGTTGTTCGAGCCCTGAGTTCGAGAACGGGAGTCCAAGAGATTCCTCTCTCCCCACGCTCCTTTTTAGCGTGAGCTTCGGCCTTGTGGTTTCTGATGTCATGGGAACTTCGCTCAGTCAGAGTGGCGGCGTTGTATTTCTTTTTCTCCCCGAGGGTCTGTTTTTGTTCGCGGAGGAGAAGGAGAGACAACTACCCAGGGAATCTACATACAACTGTCCCTGATTGCAGCTTCCCCCCCGGCCCTCCCTCCTCCGAACCCCTCTCCCTGGGAGGAGAAACAGTGGAGTATAAAAAAAATATATATAAAATAATAAAATTTAAAAATGTAAAGCATCTGCTGCAAGCTAGCAACTCGCAGCTCCAGAGCTGGTTTGGAGAACGGGACTGGAGCGTGTCCCCTCTGCTCCTGCCTCCTCCGGTGTCCTCCTCTGCTAGAGGCAGGTGTGGAGTGGGCTGTGGACACCAGAGCTGCTGCCAACCTGCGCTGCCCTCTATTCAGGGAAGGCAGTGGCGGTTGTCGCTGCTGCTTGTTGTTGATCTGAATGGGGAATGAGTCATTTTCTTGGAAAGCCCAGCAGTGCTGCACTGGGAGGTTTCTGGGTAGAATAGGAACAGCATTGAGCCAGGCTCTACTGGAGGAGAGAATGGGACTTACGTGGGGCTTTTTAAATGCAGTCATTAAAAGGGAGGTGTGTGGAGAGAGGTCTGATTAGGAAAGCATGGCAGGAAAAGGCTTAATTTTATCAGGGAAAGGGGGAGCTGGATCACCACGGCTTCATGTGATGTGGCCGCAGCAGGAGGGAGCGTGGAGGGAGGGAGGGAAGGCGCAGTGAGGTGGCTGGTGCGTGGGTCACAGGGCTTGGTGGGAATGTTTGCTTGGAGAGAGTGTGAGCGTGAGTCACTGCTGGTGCACGAGCTTCCTGGCTGGCCCTGCTCCCTCAGCCCTGCTGTCGGGTCTTTTTCAGATGAAGACGGGCCCCTTTGCCGAGCACTCCAACCAGCTCTGGAACATCAGCGCCGTGCCCTCCTGGTCCAAGGTCAACCAGGGCCTCATCCGCATGTACAAGGCAGAGGTGAGCAATGAGGGCAGGGGGAGGCTGCTTGGCCACACGTCTTCTCCCTTCCACTTCACTGTGGATCAGCTCTTCTCTTCTGCTGCTCCTTGGTGTGAGGGCCCGTCACAGCCAGTTGCCATCCCATGCTAAATGTGGTTCGGGAGCCCTTTGCAGTTCAGGTTCAGCTGGCTAGAAAGGAGCTCCTACACACCTAGTTTCTGCCCCAAAACCAATCCCAAGATGGCCATTCCCTGCAGACATGACTTTTGCCATTTCTTATCTTCCCATAGCCTAAGGTGCAGGTTTCCAAATTCGAGTCAATGCCTTGACCTGATCATGTTTCTGCTCCCCGCGCTGCTATTTTACCAGCTGGAGGAGACTTGGTTTAAATCATCATGCCATGTTTCAAGAACCCCAGAGTAGGCTGTACACTTTTTACCGATCTCCCCTTGCTACAACACCCTTCTGTGCAGTATCCTGAACCGGCGAGGCCACAGCTACTTCCCCGGCTTGGCAGCCCTCCACCCACCAGGGCTCTGCTGGCCCTGCCCCAGCAGGCTTTCCTGGTGAACCCTGACCCGGGGAACCAGGCAGTTTTGGCTCTCCCTTATCTCTCTTTCCTGCTCGAGCTAACCCTGAGCTTGAGGAAGCAAGACAGGAACCGCTACAGCTGGGCCTCCGGAGGGAACGGCCGACAGGCGGCATCCCTTGCTGGGAAGGATGAGACCCTGCTGGCTCTGCAGGGAGTCACTGTTGGAGGAGCAGGGATGGCAGAGCACAGTACAGCTCCGTGGTGCACTGGGGAGACCGCTGGGGCTTGGAGGAGTTAATCCTGTACCCTGTGGTCTCTGCCACGCAGAGGACATACAGCGGAGGTTGGTGGGCAGCTCTGCTCAGGCCCAGTGCACAAAGGGGTTAACTGTGCCGAATTCAGCCTGCTCCCTCCCCCAGCCCTTCCTCTGCACTGCACATCCTGTGTTTAGGTTCCAGGCCACATACCTCTCTAATCTGTGAGGTGTCACTCCCAGGCCCGCTGGCTCCTTCCGCCCCCAGCTCAGCTTTCCTCCCGGCCTCCAGAGGAGAAGCAAGCGGGGCTGAGGGTTGACCCCCCTCTGCTGGTTGCTCCTTGGAGGGGTGCCCCTGGGCTGCCCCTCTGGGACTGCCCCCGCTTGCAGCTCAGCTCCATCATCAGGGCTTGAGATGCTGCCTCCTGGGAAACCCTGAGCTGGAGCCTCCAGTGTGAGAGCTGGGGAATCTGGAGAGGCTGGGAGGGGGGCTGGACGGAAGACCCCAAACTTTGGAGTTCTGTTAAAGTGAAATGTGAGTCCTAAAACCTGGAGTCTGAGCATGGTCTGCTGCTGCCTTGACAGCCCTGCCTTGCTCCTTTCTTTCCTTTGGACCAGTTCCTTCCCACACTGCTGCCCTAGCACCCCCTGTGCCCTACGCTGTTTGGGCACTCCTGCACCCCCACATGTGCCATATGGTTGGTCCCACCTCATGCACCATGACTTCTGCTGGAGGAGCTTGGCACAGATGTGCCCAGGGTGCAACTTGCATGTCCACTGATGTCTTGGGGCCACCATGTGCTAACAGATCTACCTGGCCTGCTGGGGACAGCGCAGCCCGTTGTAGAGAGTGGGAGATTCTCTGGCTCTTTTAGGTGTACCCAAGACATGGTCTTTTCTGGAGGCCGTGGTCTATTTTGAATAGCAGATGACATTCTGTGTGGAAATGCCAGATCCAGTACTGGTGGGTCTCTAGAAATATCTAGAGATGTGGCTGTGTCGAGGGGGGAATGCAAAATCTGCTAGGAAGAGTAATGACACAAATTTAGACTAAGGTGTAGAAAACATTGAGTCAACCAAAGTACTTTAAATTCAGTTTTTTCCTTGCAGAACATTTGTAGATCTTTAAAAGACATGGTGCTCATGCAGCAATGTCCTCTCCTCTCACTGCACGGTGCCTGTGTTCACCTGGATCGGCAGAGGAGAGGGGGGATTCCTGCTGAGGAGTCCTCACTGGTTCTTTACATCTGCTCTGGGGAGTCTCCCACCCCACTGCTGGCTCGGACGGTTCCTGCCTGGTTTGGGAGATGAGAGAAGCATGGACATGGCAGTGTGGGTAGGCAGAGCTTTCAGTTATGATGTGCCTGGCCACACAGGTTTTACCAACGTTTGCAGCTAGACTCTTTGATTTTTCTGGGAATGACACCATGTTCAGAAGTTGCTGAGGCTTCATCCTTTGAAAACTGAATCCTTCTGGGTGTTTCAGGCTCTGCACCCACAGCCACTGCTGAAGATCTTGTCTGTTTGCTGCTGGCTCCCAGAGCGAGTTTCTGCTTGATGTTCCCAGCTGCATTGCCTTCACCCTCGTGGTCTTTCCCCAATTAGCCACTGCCAACATTAGCAGAAGATAAATGAGCCAGCAGCCCCCAAGTGCTGAGATGGGTCTTCATCCCCCTTAAGGCAAGCAGCTTCTGTGGCAAAGCTCAGAGCTTTGTAGCTCCTTGTGTGATAGTAAGGAGAGGGAAGGTTTGGGGTTGTGGTGTTGCTTTCTGTCTGTCTGGCTAAGGTGAGAGTATGTTTTCCTTTTTTTTCCCCCCTCCCTTTTCCCTGCCCCTCTCATCACCCATTGCAATTAGATCAGGTGAAATCAGACACTCGGATGGAGGCTCCAGCTCCTTAACACGTCTGGGGGTGGTTGAGAAGTGCTCGGTGCTGACTGTGACTGGGTTTTGACTGGAGGCAGCAGCAGGGCGAAGGGGTCACTTACAGACCAGGAGAAACTGCACTCACACCCTGCTCTCACTTGGTAGGAGTGGGGCAATCCCCAGACCTGGTTCATTTAAAAAGCACTCTGGGTGCTTTATCTCTTCTCTGTCCCCTCTGTGAGATGACTTTGAACAGCCAACAGAAAGCTCAGGTGCATTCATGTGGCTGGGAGCTCTGGTCTGGATCCAGGCACTCCAGGGTGCTTGCTGCAGGGTCTGTTGGTGGGCAGTAGACTGAAGACAATGTGTTTTCAGCTCCGTGTGTTTATGAAATCTCAAATGTGTCTATTTATAATATAAATATAATGGGTGAAGATGTGTTCGCTTGGAAGTGCAAGGGCTTTTCTTATTCTCTCCATCAAAGGCGAGTGAAGAAGTCGACAGAATAGAGTGTGGTTAAAGCATCAGCCTTGATGTTTTTCCCCTGAGCCTGCTTTTGTGTCTCCTGACCTTTCTTTCTCTGCTGCAGTCAGTCGGGAAATACTTTCCATTGTAACTAATTTAGTCCCAGTTCCATCTTTAAAGGTTGAACTTGATGCATAAATCCACTCCCCAGTTGAGTCCCAAGCAGACCTTCAGCATGGTGAAGATGGTGGCAAGAAGAAAATGAGCCAGTCCCCTCCACTGAACTGGTGTTGGCTACATCATTTCTCTCACATGTGATGTAAGGAGGGTCCTGTCTCTTGGCATCTCTAATAATCCAGTAAATTTGTGCTAGTGCTGCTGGATAGAGAAGGAAAAGTTTCTCTGCTTCCCTCTACTTGGGTTGATGATGTCCCATTCTTCCCACGGGTGGTAAGCTCTGTTCATCCAGAGCCCAAACCAGCCTGGTCTTCTATGGAACTTCTTGGAGCTGGTTGGGTTGACATTTCTAGCTGTCAACATCTCCAATATTCATTTCTCTCTGTTCTTCCCTTACGTCACTGTTGTCCAACACTGCTTCCTCTGAGGGTTTGTCAAAGTGGTTGTGCTGGGAGATGGAAGCACCTCTGAGCATTAGGAAGCTTTGAAGGTGATGTGCCCTCATGGTCACAGGACTTATTTCTCCTTGGTGACTTGCCATGGAGGCTTGTGGTTTTCTGTGTGGCTGTTTTTCTCCAGAAGTGGATACAGCCATGCTGTACTTCCACCACCTCCACACTTGTTTTGGCTCCAGTGTGCTTGTGAGCAGTTTGGTTGTGATGGAACCAGTTGCCTGACCTCTGACTCCAAAGGGATTACCGTAGCCCTGGGCTCCTGAGCACAAATCCTCCTGCTTGTCCATGATGACAGCACAAGGGCAGGCTGCCTGCCTTGGGGTGAAGAGCTGTCTGCAGCACACCGCTTTCTCCCCATCCCCAGAGCTGGGATCTCCCTGGCTGCAGTGGGTTCAGTTCAGCCCCGTAGAGGGCACAAAGCTCCTTCCTGTGGAAAGGAGAGCTATAACTACGACATGGCTCTTGCCTCCCTTTGGTAGGAAGGAACTGTGTTCAAAGAAGTGCCTGGAGGAACAAGCCATGCATCTTGTACTTAAGATCTGCCTGGGAGGATGCTCATTGCAGCCAGGAGCCAGAGTGGCTTTGACACCCTCCTGCTGATGGCTCTGCAGCTCGTGGGGAGCTGGGCACCTGCCTGGCACAGCGTCCTGTCCACCCTGGCTCTGAGCAGATTCTGTTTGTGCCAAGGAATTGCTGGGACTAGATGGACTCCTGTTGGTTGGTAGCTGCTGTGCTTTGGTTGTGTGTACTTCTTATCTCCTGTAGAATGAGACCACCATCAGCAGACCCATGCCTCAGCTGGGCACCGGGGAAGGGCTGTCCTCCCAAGACATAGGGCACTTGGCTTTCTTTTCTCATCTTCATATCGTGCTGTCTAGGGAGGGAAGAACTTGCCCTTCTGCCTGCAGTGAGGAGGTGGCCACCTCACCAGCCATGCCTCCTGGTAGGTGAGTCCCCACTGCAGCACAGTGAGGTGGTCTATGGCCCTTGTTTAGCACAACTACCATGGGCGATGTTAGTGTAGATGCAGCTGCTGGGTTGGTGCTCACGTACAGCTGAGGTTTGTGTGTCTGGACGTGAGTCTGCTCCGTGCTCTCTCTGAGTTTTGGGCAGTCGGAGTCTGCAATGACTCAAAAAACCCAGAGCTCTGAGTGACTCTGCTGGGTGAGTGCTGGCAAACTTTGACGTGGTTATTGACCACAGTCACTGACCTTCCTGCCCTGGTGGGATGGTGAGCAGAAGGAGCTGTGCCCTCGCAGCCCGGCTCTCCCTGTGCAGAGCCTGGAGGAAGCTAAGCTGCCTCGTAGGGGACGTGTATGACTGATCTGTGGTCCACACTCCCCCTGTCATGGGTCTGTAGTGGGGGGTGGGAACTTCAGGGGTGAGGGGTTGTTGGGAACAGGATCGGGCCATAAACTATGGCAACAAAATCGCTGGTGCTTGTCTGTCGGAGACCTGAGAATCTGGAGCAGTTTGGGCAGTGCCTTGCAGATGGCAGGATGGTGCCTCAAACCCAGAGCGTAGGCACCGTTCTGGGGAGGGAGTCTCTTCCCCAGGGGGCTTCTGCAGTTTTCAAAGTGTTTGTAGGGTGAAGCTCTTCAAAGAAACCAGCTCAAACAAGGAGAGGTGGTGAGAGAGAAAGCTGCTGACATAAACACACCTCTTTTGCTCATGCTCCAGGCCTGAATTTCAGCAAGCAAAAGGCTCTGGCTGAAGGGAAGGGGATGAGGGGATGTTTCTGGCCTGAGGACCCTGACGGGAGCATCAGGGTGAGATGTGGGACTGATCCCTCTGCCTGTAGCTGAGTCGAGTGTCCCCGAGCTCGTTGCCTCCTGGCCCCAGAGGCAGGATGTAGCTCTGGTTGCATGCGTAAGGTGGAAACGTCTCCTGAATTCACCTCTCTTTTATCTCCCCTCCTGCAGTGCCTGGAGAAGTTTCCTGTGATCCAGCACTTTAAGTTCGGCAGCCTGCTCCCCATCCAGCCTGTGACGTCCTAAGGAGGCCGCGGGAGGAGTCGAGGCAGCGGAGGCATAGCACGACGCTCTTCCTCCTCCCCTCACCCCCCCCTCATCACCTTGCCCGTTAGACACAGCCCATTCATTCCTGCACATCCTCATCGGCAGCCATGGATCCAAAGCACTCGCCGGCCTTGCACAGGAGACGGGACCCGCAGCGGCTCCTCCTGCACGTCCCCAGCTCGGGGATGTCTCGCCAGCGACCAAGCCAGGGCTGTGCTTCTCCGCTCTGCTGCGTCCACGGGCAGCACGACTGCCCTGTTACGGCTCTGGGCATGTGAATGGGGTTTGAGTAGGGGCTGCCTTGCAGTGAAGGCTCCTCTGCTTCCCTTCCCTGGGAGGAAAGGGGGTGTGGAGGGGAGGAAGGCGCGTGTGTATGTGTTGGGCAGTGGTAACTGCAATTTCCCTTTTTGAATTTCATTGAAGTTTTCTGTTGCTGTTTGGTTTGGGAAATCACTGCGAGGGGTGAGGTGTGAGCCTGCACGTGCCTGTAGGCAGCCACCTCTGCTTGCGCCGGGGGTCTGAAATGGGTAGAGGAAGTTGTAAGGAAGGTCTGTGGGTTTCTGGAAGCGCAGGGTGCCATTTCACCCTTATTCTGGGTAAGGAAAACCCCCTCCCTCCATCTCTCCTGCAAGGTTCCCTGGGTCTTCCTTTCCCACCACTGCTTCTTCTCTTGGGTGAAGCTGGGAACCTTCTGGGCTGTGGGGGTCTGAGCTGGCTCTGGAGCCGGAGACAAGGTCCCCAGAGGGACCCGGCTCTGTGGGAACAGCTATGCAAAGACACTGCTCGAGTGGCGCCTGCTCAGGCTCCCTCTTAACGGGCACAAAACCTCACATATTCATTGCTGGGTCCAACTTGCCCTCTGCAATCCCTGTTTCCTCCTCCGTGCTTTGCTGCCCCGGGGCTGGGCTGGCCTCAGTGGCACAAGGTGGCCGTGATTGCTACTGCTTGGTCATAAGTTGTAGCGGCAGCCCCATAGCAAAGGGGTTTCCCCACAAAGCAGCATGTTCCCCAGCTCTTTTAGGGAGGCATCTCCAGAGCAAAAGCAGCATGGAGGGGCAAGCACGCAGCTTTACCTGCATTTATATACCTGCGCTGGAAACAAAAAGCATAAATAGCCCAGGACAGTGGGTTATACCTGGAGAAAGCTCTTTCCCTTTGTCATTCCCTGCTGGTGTTGCTGTACTGGACCTCGGGCAGAGGGACCATGCTTCCAGTGCCACCAGCAGTGGTGTCTTGAAGGCAGATGGGTGAACGGGCTCATGCCAGCAGCATCACCAGGAGGGCAAGAAGGGCTGGTGCTGGGTTTGAGAGATGAGCAGTTGTGTCTTGACCAAGGTGGTCCACAACTTTGCATCTGGAGAAGAGATGTTTCTTCTTGGGATTCCCAGGCTGGGTGTGGGGAGGGACAGGGCTCTGGTCTGGTGTTTGCTGGGGGTCAGGGGCAGCAGGGATCCTTTCTCTGACACTCCCACAGACCACGGAGGGGGAAATGGGGCTGCCCTCAGCCAGGCTGCTTGCCTTTTGCTGCTGCGCTGCTTTAATGTTGGGGGGAAAGGAAAAACAAGCAAACAAACAAACAAGCCAGCTTGTGAATTTTTTTCCAATTTTCTTTTTGCCAGACCTACTCCTTCCCTCTTGTAAAGGATCTCACAGGTGCTCAGGGGAGGGAGAGCAAGAAAAGAGTCTAAATTTAAGAGGCAGTGAAACCCCAGGTGTCTGCAGAGCTTTCCAGCGCTGCTACTGCCCTGTCTGCTCTGGCGTGGCTCTGGGCAGGAGCGGGCAAGGATCTTTAGACCTGCCTGAAACAACTCTATAAACTTGCATTTTAAATGAACTTAACTCTGGAAGACCGGAGTTAAGTCTTGTTCTACTCCTAAATGGGATGTGTGTTTTGTCTTGGGTTTCCAAGCGGATCCACTCTGGGAATGCTGCTGGAGATCTGTCTGCTCTTTGGGACTTGATGAGTCCATCTCCAGTGGAACAGTTGAGCAGTCAGCGCCTGGAACGGAGACCCCCAGGCTTGTGTCCCCTTGTGTCGCTGTGTGGCTTTTGGCAACTGTCACTGTGCTTTAAATGGTTGTGCAACATCTGGCTGGCAATGGCTGAGCTAAAGCCCGTGGTTTCCCAAGGGTTGGGAATGCATCTCTCCTGGTCATCTCATGGAGTGGGGCTTCCATGCAAAAGGATGGGTGGAAATGTCAACATCCATGCGTGGGAGGGACACACCAAGAATGGGAAATACAGCACCAAAAAAGGGTGGGGATGTGCTTCCTTCCCCTGCAGCTGCAGCCACTGCTCCCTGGGAATGGTGTCCCTGAGCTTGGGACCTGCCGAGGAGGTGGGAAGAGGCTTACGTAGAGCTCAGTGTTTCTTGCTTGCCTGAGTCTGCACGTCTGCCCCGCTAGGGATTTTTTGGACTTTAAGCAGCTAATTCTTGTTTGAATCTTATCAGCACGCTTGGGATGTGCCCTTGTCACGTGGCAGTCGGCTGCTTGCCTTCCTCCAGCTCCCACCGGCGTCTGTCACTGGTTCTCGGGGCTCTGCTTCTCTCTTGGTGGGTCCACACACGTAGCAGCACCCAGGGGTGCTCGATGTCTGAAGCAGCACTCTCACATCTCCTCCCACATTGTGGTTTTAATTAAAGTCTCTGTGTTTTGCACCGGTGACTGTGTTGGTCTGTCTGGGACTGGGGTTTGCTCCCGCGTTGGGAGCAGAGCCAGAGAAGCCGATGGCCGGACCCTTCGGCCCAGGGAAGAGGCTTTGTGGAGGCACTTGCCCTGTCGGTGGTTGATCTCTTGCTTGCACTAAAATTGACTCATTATTTAACTGCATGAAGCGAGTGTATCTGGTCTGTCTTTGTATCCTTCCAGGGTGTCTTTCTGTGGTACAGTATGTTTTATTTATTTATTTAACTATTTTGCTGTGTCCACCCCCCTCTCTCCCAGCTTGGATTTGGCAGGTAGGTGATGTGTGCCAAATACCTCTTGAAGATCAGAGACGCTCACAACCAAAGGACGTTTGAGCCTTGTTTCTGAGGCAGGGGGAGAACTGGAACCTTTTCCTTCAGATGTTTGTCCTGTCCTGCTGCAGGGGCTGACTCAGGACTTCCAGCATCAGTTTGGCTCAGCAGCTTGGTTGGATTTGTATAGAAAATGATACCTGGACCTTCTCCTGAACAGTTGGAGCTAGTGTAGATGTGCTTAGCTGATACTAGTTTTCTTGTCACTGGCTTGTATCTTCTCCGTCAACGCAGGCCAACTGTGTGAGTGCATGTTGCTAAAAGCAGCAGCAGCGTGGAGGGATGGATGGGGAGCAGAAATGTCATCTTGGATCACAGATGTTTTCTTTGAAGGCACTTGAATTCATCTTGAGCGTGTCCCTTGGTGAACATGACGTGCGGTGAAGGGGAAGCAGACATAGTGTGGGCTTCTCACCATCTTCCTGCTCAGCCCACTGACCAAGCTCAGAGTTTTTAAATTCAGTTTTTGGAGCTGGATCCTTCGGGGCTGCAATACGTAGGGCAGTTTGTGTTTCTGTTTCACAGCTGTTGCCTTTACACGGGGCGCCTTTCGCAAATCGCCATCAACCTTCCTCTGTCTCTTTCTTCTCAGTCCTCCTTTATAAATGATCGTTCATGGCAGCTGGTAATAAATGAAGTAAGAGTTAAGAGAAGCAGCCTCGTGCCGTGATAGTAGTAAAAGAATAAAAAATAGAACTGTTTCATGCCATTGTTGCTGTATTAACTTGTCCCTGGTGTGCGGCTCAGTTCCATTACGTAGTGCTGGGTTCCAGCTTTTAAATAAACAAAGAAGTCCCCACTGCAGGACCAGCCTTGGTTGAGCAGCAAAATCTCAGCTGGAGAAGTTTCCAGGACCAAGATGTGCTTTGTATCCCAAGGAACTGGAGGTGAACCACACAAAAGCCCTGGGCAGTGCACTGTGTCCTTGTGACTGCCTTTCCTTTCTTCCTGAGAGGAATGGAAGCAGAAATGGGAGGGAGAAGGTCCACTTGGTGGTTAATGATAACTGCTAATGTAACCTGAACTCTCCTGCTGCCAACGTGCTGGTAGGAACCGTCTATGGTTGAGAAGCTCATGAGGATCTCATTGCTGCTTCAACAAGGACTCTCCTGGCTCGTAAGCAGAATTTAACAGAGCTTTTGGAGGTCATTTCATGCCCTCAGAGCCAGAAGGAGAGATCTTCATCCTTTGTTTCCCCTTTGGTGGATGAGCAGTCTTCCCATGGACATTGCAACAAGCTCCTTGAGCGTCCTGGGGACAGAGACGTCTTTTCCTGGACTGATCTTGTAAGAATTGTGCCAAACTTCAAAAATAGGATGAGCCAAATTGAAAAAGGGCTGCCTCCATGTGGGATTTAGCGAGGGCTGAGCTGTGATGGGCACCTCCAGCTTGGAGATATGCTCGTTGTGGAGAGCATGAGGCTGTGAGCAGGCTTTGGAGGTTGGAAAAGGCTTCCGAGGGGGCGGAGCGGGTGCTTCTGCTTGCTATAAAAAGCCTGGGCTTGGGAATGTCTGCATTGGTCGGCTCTACGCAGGGTGTAAATACAGTTGTCGCTAAAATTGGAACGAGTCGCTCCCCATGTTCCCAGTTGCGACTGTAACAACAAATAATAAATAACATCGAAATCCCTCATCAGAATTTGGGCTCCTTAATGCTCGCTGTGTGCAAACCCAGGAGTGGGGTCCTCGGGGACTGGTGCCGCAGGACACGCATCCAGCGGGCACCAAGGTGCCTGGGTAAGTCCTCCTGAGCCCACTCCCTTCGTTTTACAACAATGGATTAAGGATGTGCTCAAGGATTTACTGAGCCTTGGAGGAAGGAGAGAAAGCAGAGGAGTGGTTCCTTATCAGCTCTTCTGTTTCTAAGACACCTGGGAGAGAGAAATCCAAGCGGGATGCACTGTGCAAGGCGGGGTACTCAAAGTGTCTGTTTTGGACATGGATTCCTCCCAGTTTTATGTGTGGAAAAAGGGTTTTTTTTGGAGATGGTGAGGTCTATGGTGCCAGACCCCAGCCTGGTGAATGGTTGTGTGGCTGTAAGGACACTTCATGTCCACAGAGTTGATGAGGTTCACTGTGCTTCTACAGCCTTCGTGTAGACCCGGTGCTTTGGGTTTCAGCTAGAAGGGGTAACGCTGCTGAAGGAAATATACGTTGTACTGTTGCTAAAAAAGCAAAGCAGCCAATGTTCCCAAGAGCTGATATGTCCTATAATGGCTACGAACTACCTAAAATTGCCTGGTTTGGTGGTTAGAAAGAAATTCCAGCTCTACTGGAAGATACTGGAGCGTATTCTTTTATTGGGTACAAGCTGATCACTGAAAGCAACTGCTCTGCAAAGGGTCTTACTCTTCCATGTTCAGAGCACATATCCCTTTAAAAATATTAGTTTAGGCATTACATCTCCCCTTTGAAAAAATTCCCTTGTAGGCAAGAATAAAACTTACAAAAAGGCTGTTTCAGAGATCATCAGCTCTCTATTAGATAGCTTGGAATATGCTCCACTAGCACCAGAGTTTAGTCTTCTCCAAATTACTGTAGAGGATTTGACTGTATCTTGCTGATCCATCCACATTTTAATTTCCTCTGCACGGATACATATTGCAGGATGCTGGAAATCCCCAAGCCCACTGGAGCTGCAAGACTGGATGTTTCATCCTGTAACACCAATAAAATGTTAATGCATACTAATAGCAACAGCAAAGGGGTTTATGGAGCGAGCTGGGAAGTATTTTATAATTGCCAGGGTATCTGTGTCACAGAGAATTTGGGGTTAGAGTCATCAAGTATTGCGCTTTGTCAACACAGGAAAAGAAAACCCCTCAAATATACCTCAAACCTACTAATTTTTATAATTAAAGGGGGAAGATAGGAGATGAGTCCCTGAGGAGAGAGTCAAACATAAATTGCATATACATGAGAGAGCTGCCCACTGCTTGGGATGGGTTCAGAAGATGTGGGTTCAGTTGCCTGTTCTGCTGCAGACCCTGGATGGAGCCTTAACTAAGGACACCGCCTTGGTTCCCCTCCTGGAGTCCGAGGATAAAAGCAGTGTCCTGCTTTATAAACCCAGTAAATCTAGGCATGGGGTGACATAAACGTGAAATCCAGGGATCTGGGGCATGGCTTGGTGTCTCTGGGTGTTGCACTGCCCGGCTGGAGCGTCTCATGACTTCCAGCAGCTCCTCACATTTCTGCTCAGCCCAGCCTGGTGCTATGGTCCTGTTTGCTGCAACCTAAGATTAAAAAAAAATAAATACCTTTGAAATTGGGGTCAGAGGGACCAGGTTTCCTCCATTTTGCAGCATTTCCCTGTGCTGCTCTTGCTGGAGGTGCCAGCCTTCAGTTGTGCTCCTCACCCTGCTTTCCTGAGGACGTGGCTCTGGGATGCTCTGGTCGCTCCCGGTTGGTGTTGGAGGGTGGTGGGTATTGTGGTTCAACCCCAGCTGGCAACCAGGACCACCTCCTCGCACAGTTCTCCCTCTTCCCCCAAAAGGAGAGGAAAGGGAAAAAAAACTTGTGGGTTGAGACATAGAGAGTTTAATAGAACAATAACAGAAAAGGAAGAATAACAACAATACTAATAACAGTAGAAGAATAAATAAATATACAAGACATAAGTCACTCTTGCCACCTGGTAAGTCGGTGAACTGGCTCCATCCTGAGCAGTGACCGCGGGTATCCCCCTCTGGCTAAACCCATTTATCTACCGAGCATGTCGTCTATGTAGGGAATATTCCACTGGCCATTCCTTCGTTCTGTCTCTGCTCCTTCTCAGCTTCTATGGGAAGCTGAAAAAAGTCCTTGAAAAACATAAAACATCACCTGGCAACAACTAAAATAATGTGCATTATTGACGATCCTTTAGTGCCAAATCTGATAGACAGCAACCACTAGGAAAAAAAAAAAAATTAAATTAACTCTATCCCAGCTGAAAGCAGGCGAGTGGGACAGATGAAGTAGCAGCGAGGCTGTGGGGATCGTGCTCTCTTGGAGCCACCAAGCTGGAACCGCTGATCCGCCCTGGCTGGCGATGGGCTCCGCTGTTTCTCACGCTGGACCAGAGCACGTGGTCTCTGTGGTCCATGGGCAGAAGGGGAAGAGCCCGGGTGACCACAGCGCCGCTTGTTTTAATAGACGTGCTCCAAAACCTGGGGATTTTCCAGAGTCAACAGATCCGGAGCCAAGGTATAAGCCAGAGGCATTGCCTAACCCGGAGGACCAAGCTGAAGAAGCTCTGCATGTAAATGCTCCTTAAACAATGTTAGGCTGAGTTAATCCGGCGGTAGCTCCAGGGGGACAAGCCGAAGGCTCAATCCTCCCCCTTATCTCTTCTTGTCACCGAGCTGGAGGACTGAGCCCATCGCACAGCGCCGAGGAGCCTGGGATGTTCATGTCCCAGCTTCTGAGGCTTTTTAACCATGTTCCATGTTTGTAACCTGTAACCATGTTAACAGGGCCACAAAGATGATTAAGGGCCTGGAGCATCTCTCCCTTGAGGAAAGGCTGAGGGCCTTGGGTCTTTTTAGCCTTGAGAAGGGAAGACTGAGGGGGGATCTGATCAATGCTTACAAATACTTAAAGGGAGGGTGTCAGGAGGACGGGGCTGGTCTTT
>JAOQGH010000007.1:6108058-6194149 GCA_025769975.1 Gallinago jamesoni | reverse complement strand
CCCCCAACCCCCAATTTTTTTCCCCCTCTTTTGCTCCCCGCTCCTCTCTAAAACGCGACGATGGCCCGAGTCCAGGCTCCCAGGCTCGCCAGCGCCTGCTTGCTGCACAGCTGCCCGTTGAGGGGCTGCTCCGAGTCCGCCTGCTGCCGGCTCACCAGCCCCGTGAAACCGGAGCCGAAGATGGAGATCAAGTTGGAGATGTTGGAAGAGTCCTGGGGGTGCTCGGCGCTGCTGTACTCCTCGAAGCGGGCGCGTTTGGTGCACGGGGCGAAGGGGGGGCCGCCCGCCACCCCGCCTCCCCCCGGCTCCCCTTCCTCCACCCCCTCCTCTTCCTCCTCCTGCCCCGGGTAATACTTGCGCTTGGTGCCCGGCGTGGGCGGCGGGGAGGCGAGCCCCGGTGCCGGTTGGCAGCAGCAGGGGCACTGCGAACAGCAGTCCTGGTGCAAGTACCCGTTCTCCACCGTGGTCACGACGTGAGTGTCCAAATCCAGCACGGTGGTGCGGCTGCTACAGTGCGGAGCCCCGCCGCTCCCGAAGTCACAGCCGGCGGGGTACAGCAGCCCCGGGGGCGCGCTGCCGCCTCCGCCGCCACCACCGCCGCCACCGGGACCGGCGCTACCGGCCGCCCGGTAAAAACCCGGGGACGAGTCTCTGCAAGGCGCTCGCTGCAGCTCCGGGGGAGCCGCGCACCCCGGCACCTCCAACAGCTCCGCACCGCCCCGCGCCGCCGAGCAGCTCCGCGCTTCGCGGTCCTGCGTGTCGGCGGGCAACGGGAGAGCCGCCAGCTCCGGCGGGGCGGCGGCGGCGGCAGCGGGCGGCGGGCAGGCGGGCATGGCGAGGAGCGGGGCTCCGTCGGGGTAGTGCTGCTGGCGGCGGTAGAGCTCGGCGTAGCGCTCGCTCAGGTAGAGCTGCCGGGCGTTGCGGAGCACATAGGAGACGAGCAGGTTCTTGTGGAGCTTGATGCCGCCTCGCTGCGTGCGGGAGCTGTGGATCTTCCGCAGGGAAATACTGATCAAACTCTGCGCATCGAGGGTGCACTCCATCCTCCTCCGGCCCCTCAGCATCTGCTCTCGCCACCCGCGCAGCCAGGCACCCCGGGCCGCATCCACACGGCGACCGGGGAGGGTGGCAAAGACGGGAGGATAAAGAGGCGGGGAGGGATGGGGGGGGGGGGGAGGGAAAGAGGGGAAATAGAAGGGGAGGGGGGGAAAGGGGGGGGGGAAACGAGCCTGAGGTCGCTGGAGAAGTAAGGGGTGAAGGGGTGAGGGGGGGGGAATAGAGAGGGGTGTCTTCAGGGGGCGGCCAGCGGCGGGAGCAGAGCGGGCATCGCCGTGCGCGCCGGTGGCTCCCGCTGCTGCCGCCGCCGCTGCTGCTGCCGCCGCGCTCCGTGCAGGCAGGGCGCGTGCAGGCGGCAGCGCCGCGCGCGCCCCCGCCCCCCCCCTTCCCTCCTCCTCCCCCTCCCCACCCTCCCCGCGCGCCGCCCTCGGCCCAGCCCGGCCCGCCCCTCCGCGCGCGCGCGCGCCTGCCCCGCCCCCTCGCGCTCGCTCGCGCTCTCTCTCTCTCTCCACACCCGCCCCTCAAGGCCCCTACCTGTGGCGCAACGGCACTGAACGCCCGCCCGCCCAGCCCCCGCCTTTTATAGCGCCGAGCCGGCCCGCCCCGCCCCGCCCTCCCTCTCCCCTTCAGCGCCGGCAGCCAACGGGATGGCGGCAGAGGGCTTGACGGGCGGGCGCAGCGGCCAATAAGAGCGAGGCGGGCCCCTCGCCCTCGTTCAAATGCTGACAGGGGCAGCGCGGCCCGTGAAGGTGATGGGGACTCGGCCGGGCTGGGAGGGGGGTGGCGGCGGGCAGCACCGGCTTGTACTAGGCAGTGGGTGCCCCGCTGGAACGGCGGTGGAGCCCGGGCGCCGCCTCGCCACCCCGCTTCCTTTACATAGGTGAGCAGGGGGCGGCTCCCGCCCCGGTGGGCGGCCCCGAGCAGCCTTGAGGGTGGGGGCGCTCCCTGAAGCCGCCCCGCTCAGCTCTTTGGGGGCGTCGGGCCCCCCGCACACAGTGACCTAACAGCACCCCAAAACTGCTGGTCCCCTTCCAAGCCCCGACAGCAAGCAGTCCCCAGCAGGGACACCCCCTTCTCCTCCTCCCTTACAAACACTCCCCGTCACCCCACACCTGGACGGGGGGGTCAGATGTTTCCCCTCCATGTGGGAGCAGGGCTGTGCATCAGTCACTGCTCAGAAAGTGCCCCCAACCACACCAGCTTTTCCCCCCAAAGTGGGAGTAGGAGGGTGCACAGCTTGTTGCTAATTAAAGGCTCCCATCCCACCTCATTACACACAGGTGCCTTGAATCTGCAGGGCAACGGGGTCCCCTGCTCCAATGGGTGCCCCCTCACAGGGTGCATGTGATGGGGAGTGGGCAGCCTCTATGGGATGTATGGGGTTAGGGGTGTCCAGGGGCTAAGGGGGTCTGGGGACTGACCCCAATTCTGTCTGCTTAAAGGACCTGGCCATCAAGGGACCCAGCCATCAGCCCCAGAGCAGCAATACCTGAGATGCTGGTGCTACTACAGAGGAGCAGTTCTTGGCCAGCAGGGAAGATCTGGGGTTGGGCACACAACTGGGGGATCTTTGGGCAGGGGGCTGCAGTGCTTTGGTGGGAGAAGGGACTGTAAGCCAGGATCACAGTGCTGGGGCAACAGGAGCTGCAGAGCTGCTTCTGAAATGGCATCTTCTGTAAAAAGTGATGGTAGAGGAGACTAGAGGGGGCTTTCCCCAGTGGCTGTGGGAGGATGCTCCCTATGCTGGGTGCCAGCTTTGGGGGACGCACTGGTATGCGTACCTTAGGGGTGACTACAAGCAGCCTCACATCAGCAGGCAACGTGGAACCCACTGGATAGGAGACATCTGAAGCCCTCACTCTCATCAGTGAGCCTCCTGAGTGGCAGCTGGCTAAGTCCTCCTTGCTTGTGCAACCTTGCTTGTGGAGCAACGTTCTCCACAATCTGCCCTCAGCCATGCAAACTGGGGTGAATGACACTCTGTGCATTCCTGAGCTCTTGTAGGATGCTCTTGACCCGTTTTCCTTGCCTGTAACATGGAAAATAATCACAATCCTGTCCAGAGGGTGGCTGTAGCTCAAGGCGATGGGAATGTGTAGCATCTGAATGGGGGACTGCACCAACTCCTTCCTCTCTTCCCTTACAAACCTTCCTGGCTGTAGGTTGGCTTTTCCAAGGCTGTGGCTGTGCGTGGGAGGTGATATCAGGAGTTACCCACACAGATAACGTGGGGTGCAGCAGGGTTGGGGTTTGGGGAACAACACAGAGACCGGTGCTGAATTTTGGGTGCTTTGTTGGCTGTAGCCAGGCCTTGCTCCCACTCAGTGAGATCAAAGGCTCAGCTGTTGGGGGGTGTTGGCATTGGTGACTGCGGGCTGAGCCCCAGCTGCAACTCTGCAGCGTTTTCTGTGGCCTCCTGGGCACTGGGGAACTGGGGCAGCAAGCACTGCTGCCAGGAACTGCCACATCTTTCACCGAGCCAGCGCAGGCAGCAGTCTCCTCTCTCATTGAGCTGGCATTTGCTGCTCTCCAGCTGTAAAACTCCAGCCTAGGTGGTCCGGGCTAAGAGCCTGAATTACCCGTCAGCCAGCTGCTACGGGGTGGCTTGTGCAGCACGGACGGTGCCAGCCACAAAGCATCACCCTGGCAGCCATCCTCTGTCCTCAGGCTTCTGCCCACCAGCCCAGCTCGGACTTGCAGTATGGCCTGGGGACACTGCCCAGCGCTGGCCCCTCTGCTCTTGAATCATTGCGTGGCCCCACTGGGCTTGGGTTGTGGCTTTAAAGGAAGGGTCAGGTGGACTTTGCAGGGCCCTGCCCGCAGCAGTGTGGCAGTTATGGAGGTGCAGAGGGTGGTGCACCCTCTGGGCCATTTGGGCATCATGGGCCAGCCCTGATGTGGGAGATGCTGCTGTCTCTGGCTGTCGGAGAAGTGCCCTCTGCTGTAACTGCTGGAGAAGCTTCATGGCACCAGGAAAACCCAAGAGCACAGCAGGAGCCTCTAGATGAAGATGGAATTAAAACTTTAATCTTATTTAGGCTCTGGGTAATTAATATAAAGGCTATAAAACATGGGCCTGATCCTCTCGCTGACTGCTGGGCACTGTGCTGCGGCTGGCGAGGCTAGCGGTGGCTGCAGGCTCGCTCTCCTCCCCGGCTGGCTCTCCTGGCGGGTGCGAGTGTTTTGTTTGCAGACACGGTGGCTTTAATCCCGGAGCCGGGATGGGCTGCGTGCTGTGAGAGCTGCGCTGCTTCAGTTTGGCCCGTGGACTCCAAAATCTCCTGAATCTGGCTGGTACCTGTCTTGACACATGACTGTAAGCTCTGCTTTTCTAAAAGAGGGTAACAAGTCCTGTCCGTTTTCCGGCTCTGCAGCAGCAAGCTGGGGCAGGATCGGTTTGTTTGGTGCTTGCCTTTCCCGGGAAACTACCGGTGTCCTGTCCAGCATCCCTGTTCCATGGTCTCTGCTGGGGTTTGTGTGTCCTTCCCATGGGAAAGGGCCCTAAGGACCCTACTGCTGTAGGGGATGTTTGGTCAGAAACCATCTCGGTTAAACTTAATTGCAGCATTTAACTGGCCGTTAAATGGCGAGTACCATTATTTCCCCAAAGGAAAGGCCTGAGACTTGCTGTCTGGAGGGTTCTAGCTGCACATTTCCCTGCGTACATGGGCACTAGGCTGCGGTGTGGGGCTGGCCCCGGGCTGGGGACGGTGCAGCTGTACCATGGTCGGTCCAGCCCTGCTGATGTCCTGGTGCCAGGGCCTGTCTTGCAGCCGTCGATCCTTGCAACGGGCTCCAGCAGCAAAACCTGGCGGTCCGCTGCTCTCAGCTGCAGAGTAAACAAGCTGGCAAGAGAAACCATTTTGCTTCAGCTAGTAGGAGAAACCCTTTTTAGGTAGCACTTCCAACTGGCAATGCTCTCCTTCATTAACCCCCTCCTTCCCTTTCCAATGAAATGTGAAGTTGCAGCGATTGGAGATCAGGCACTTGCCGGTGTGGCTTTGCCACCCAGAGCAACGAACACAGACGTGAATTTACTGCTTGATCTTGTAATTTCAGCACAATTAGACTAGCTGCTATAGAGCGATTTCCCCTTGAGCCTCAGAGTCCCGGACCTGGGCATTGCCCAGCTTTTCTCAGACAAGGAAGCAGAGGCATTTGGGTATTGGCTGAAACACGAGATTTTTTTGGGTGCACCTGGAACTTGACTCCCTGGAGACGCGTCTGCAAGTTGGAGCTGTGGGTGCCTGGCATGTCTGAAAAGGAGCCTGCTTTTCAGGCTCACTTATTACAAGTCAGGTACCCAAAGTTAGTGGGAAAACAAGCCAGAACAAGGTTTTCAGGCTGAGGTCTGGGAGCAGGGCTGGCCTCTGCCACTCTCTCCCCTGTGCTGGGCAGGCACAATGTTGCCTGCACCCCCAGGCTGCTCCCCAGCTTGAAGGGACCTGTAGCACGGACCCACAGGGTTTGCTGCAGTGAGTTGGGGATGGGGCATGTTTGCTCCAGAAGCTGTGAGCCCTTGGAGCAGTGTATCCATCTGTACTGATTGAGCATGCAACGGGTGAAGCCATCACCCCACTATCGTAGCTGTTAGCTCTTTCTCACAGCTCTGGTTCCACAGTCAAATATTTTGTATAAAACCCTAGAGAAAACGGGGACAAAACCTTATTGAGAAATCATCCATTTAATTATTATTCCTCCTTGCTCTTAGCTGGGAAGGTATACAATGCCTTCCAAGCACTATTGTGGCACGGGGCATGGATGAAGTGCTTAATACTTTGATCTGGTTTCTTCCTACCTCATTTTACCATCTTGTTTTCTTCATTTCTTGTACCCTGAGCGCTGTTGTGCAGGGTATGGGTGCAACCTTCCCTGCCATTGCTTCATGGCCTCTCACTGCTGGGTGGCCAAGCACTGCCTAACCCATCCCTGTGCCCAAGGTGGTGCTTACAATCACTCCTGGTGCTCCTTGCGCTCCTACCAAAGTGTTGGGAGGTCCCCTTGGCCGGGAACTGCATGACTTTTGCTTCGACTAATCCTGGGAGGGTGGAATTGGGGAGGTGATTGCTACCAGGATCTTATTGCTGACCACCTCCGCAGTGGGCTCAGCTTATCCTGCTGTGCGTGGGTAAATGCTGGCTGTGTCGGTGACGTGACCCAATGGAGAAGGGGGCCTCTGCCTGTGCTGATGTCTTTTAGTCCACACACACTCTTGCTGCTGGCTTGCTGTGCCCACAGGTCGGTCTGCAGTAGCAGATTTGTTCCATGCTAGAGCTGGGTAGGAATGAGCTGCCGATGGTGCATGCAGAGCTGTTGGTGATTTTGGGGAGGTTGCAGTGTCCCAGTTTGTCTTGCTGTGATTTCCTTGGCTTGCCTGGCACCTAGAGCCACTGGGGTAATGCTCTGCAGCAGCAGCATTGTAAAGCTTCTACCACTGGTCCTTCCCCAGGTCTCTAGCAAGCCAAATCCTACAGCATTGGTCTCTGCTGGTGCTTTGTCTCCTTGTTTCTGGAATTTGGAGGACATGGATTTCCTGCAAAACCATTGCAGCTAAAGCTGCAAGATGAACTGGGTGCAGCAAGCTCAGGAGCCACTCTTTTGGGAAGAGGGGATGAAGTTGGCATCCACTCCCTCCAGGGAGCTAGTGTTTAGGACCTTGGGTTGGGTGCTCCCCTGGACCCTGCCACCGCAGGGAGCTCGTCACAGCTCTGATGGACATGGTGCCTACCCTCTCAGGGACATGAGGGATCCTGAGAGCCCCTGTGCTGCCTGCGCAGGGCAGGCACAGCCACCATGGTAGCTGCCTGGGGGTTCATACGGGGTTCTTGTGTCAGTGGCATCCCCATGGCTCCCCTGAGCATTTCTGAGCTGCTGGCAGGGGCGAAAGTGAAAATATCCACAGCCTCTGTCCTGCTTGGCAGTGACTTTCAGGTGATCTGGAGTCCTGCAGCGTGCAGCCGTGATGGAACCAAAGCTCAGCCTGGCCGTAGGGCTGTGCAGCTCCAGGCTGGGCTCAGCCGCCCGGGTGATTTTCTGGCTGATGTCTGGGATCTGTGCTGAAGTGCTAGAAAATTTGGGATGCTTCTGTCCATGAAACCCAGCTGTGCTCAGCACCAGCTCTAACCTAGGCAGGGCTGGAGACTGGGGCTGCAGAGGGGTCTAGGTAGGTGCCTCACCCAGGGGAATTGTGACCATGGTTTGCGGGGTCACTTCTGGGACGATGCTTTGACCCGTGGTGGTTCTTGGGTTAGGGATGGGAACAAATATCCATTAGAGCCTGTGGAGAGGTGAACACTAGGCTAAAGGACAGACTTGAGCTGGTGGTGACTGGCTCTCCAGAGCTGCTCTGGGGGGGTTTCACTGCTGCTGCCCCAGAGCATCGCTTCTAGGAGGAATGAGACGCTCTGGGCAGCCAGGGATGTTTACTGGGCTGTGGTGTCTGATAGCGACACAATCTAATTGATAGGTCAAATATCCCAAAATGTTTAGTGCTGTGTAGTCAAGTGCTGATCCCTGTGTTATAGATGTAAAAGTGGCTGTGCTGGAGCACTGTCCATACCCTAACTGGAAAGTCTGTCTCCAACACCAGCATGGATGAGGGATGTTACCTGCAGATACCTTTCTCATCTGTCCCCCAGACATCTGCTGGGGACTGAGCAGGATTTACAGCCATGCTCCCTGCTGGCAATGGGACCAGTAGACTCTTGATGGAGCCCGGGCAGCAAGCTGTGGTGGGAGGGCATGGAGACCAGGCACCTACGATCTAGGGCTAATCGTATCTCTCTGCCTCTGTTTCCCCTCCCGCCCACCCTGTCTTGTGGTTTCTAGATGCTAATCTGTGCAGGGCAGGACCTGTCTTACCGTGCAGACAGTGTCTGGTGTGAGGGGCCCCTGGGTGACTCCTGCGATAGGAATTGCCCATCTTCAGTGAGATCACCTTCCCAGGGCTTGTGGTGATGCTCAGCATTGAGAGCAACCAAAGCAGCAGACCCTTCCCCGTTCCCTGTGCTCGCCAGGTCTGTAGGGAGGGCAGTTGTTAGGGGCAAAAATGGAATTAAAGTTGGAACTGTGGCTTGGATGGGGAATGGTGCCTGGGAGCTGCTTGGGATTCTGACCCCAAGGAAGGGTCCCCTTCCTTGCTAAAAGTGACCCAAAGCGTGTGCAATTAGCGCTGCCAGCTGACGTGGGGCTCTGAAATAGTTAATTGCTGCCTGCCTGCGATGGAAACTGCTGCTTTCTTTGAGCAGACCCTTCCAGCCTGGAAGGAGTGTGTCCTTTCCATGCCCTGTGGATGGACGGATGGACGGACAGATGGATGAACGGCAGCAGGAGGACTACAATCCCCGGCAGGGAGCAAACCCCGGGGGGATGCCGGGACTGGTAGTCCGGGCTCGGCGTGGGGGTCCCCGCTGCCACTCGTGGCTGGGGCGGGGGGACCCGGAGGGAATGTGCAGTCTCGGGGAGGAGCCAGCGTGTTCACCCACGTTGTTGTTAAATACCTTAAAGGAGCAGTGGCTGTGCCCGAGCGAGCTCCCTAGCGGAGCCGCGCAACCTGGGCTGTGGGCTTTTTAAAGATAAAAATCACTCGCGTGGCCTTCGTTATTAACGACATCTCCCGTGCTCGGTAACTCCTTCGGCGCCTGGGCACCGGCAGCCCGGCACGGTGGCGGTGGGCCTGCCCCACCGCGGGGCTGTGGGAGCGATGCTGGACCACCTCTGCTCCTGCATCCCCTCCAGAGCATCCTTCTCCAGGTTCTCCATGCCTGGGAGCCTGGTGTTTCCGGGAGGTGGGTGCCGAACCGTCCGGTGCTCTCCATGCCAAGGAAAATCAGTGCTGCAGCTGCTTCCCCACAGGGGAGACATCCCTACTCATGAACCCCAGAGATAAGGAGGCACAGAGCAGTGGCAGCGTGGGCAGCGAGGCAGATTTCTCGTGCCGCTGTGGCACTGCCGTGACCTGGAGATTTCTTTCCCCCCCGGCATAATTCAGTCTGGCACCCGGTGCCTCCAGCCAAACACCCTGTCCTGGCCCTGGCATGTGCCCAGCAGACACCCACATCAAAGCCACCGAGGCTTGCCTGGCCCCTTGCCAGCAGCTACCTCTAGAGAATTTGTGCAAACCTGGAGAGAGATGACAGCGAAGCATCCAGCCCCTGGCAGCTCCCGCCTGCTGTGGGGCAGCCGGGGCCAGCTTGGGTGCATGGTGAGAGCCACAGTTGGTTGGGCAACCCTGCGCTGGGATTGTGATGGGGGTGTCTGTGAAACATCTGCCCCAGTGAAGCCATCCAGCTGTGGGCTGGCACCTGGCTGCCTGGAATTGCTTTGTCTCTCCTGCCCGGTCCTGGTGGTCCTTGCCTCCATGCTCCTCACCTCTGTGCTCCTCTGAGCCTTGGTGGAGGGGGATGAAATCCCTCTGGCAGGCAAACGTGCCGGAGAGGGGCTGCTGGAGCGTGCGGCTCACCTCGCTGACTGGAAAAGCAGGAATAACAACTGAAACTGGTGGGAAGGGCTGTGACGCTGCTGGGAGTCAGGAGCTGGCTGGCGTTGGGTGATGACCTGGGGCAGATGGCCTAGGCCTGCCTGCACTGCCCAGGGTCGCATGCTGCGGCTCACCCTTGGGCTGTCACCGGGGTGAAGGCAAGGGGAGGGCTTGTGTGGCAGGGCTGGACCCGGTGTGAGCCTGGTGTGTGCAGCCCAGCCTTCCTCTCCTGGGCTGTTGGGTGCAGCTCAGCCTCCCCATAGCCCAGGGGTTGGGTCCTTGCTTGCAGAGGGGCTGCACTTGATCCTTTTTCCCTCTTGGGTACAGGTGTTGGAGGGAGTATTGGGCATGCCTGATCCTGCCTGGGACTGGCCTCCAGCTGGTCTATGCTGCGAGTTCAGGCTCGTGTCCGTACTGTTTCCAGCCTGGTGCCTGGCCCGGCATGGCTGGCAATGGGCAGAGCTGCTGGTCTTGCTTGAATTTGGAGTTGTTTGGGTGAAATTTGTACCCAGAGCGGAGGAACTCTTCCACAGGGTGCAGAAAACTGGTGTGTGCATGGCATGGTGGGAGCAGAAGGGCTCTTCAGAGCTTGGGGCTATGGAGGGACCTGTAGTGCCAGGATCCTGCTGCTGTGTTTGTAGGGATTTGTGTGGTTGGATGCTGGATCACAACCCGTGCAGCTGGGACCTCCTGGGCGCATTGAAGGCAGCAGAAAGATCCTTCTGGACTGCAGCAGAGTCTGCACCATGTTCCTTCTGTGCAGAAGGAAGCAGTGGAGTGGGAGAGGCTGCCTGTGGCGAGCTGCCGGCTGCTGCATCCAGCGAGGAGCCCGGGGTGCAGGGAGCCCATGCTGCTTCTGCACTGCGGGTGCACCCAGCCTGCTGTCTCACAGATGATGAAAGAAGCAGCCTTGGGGGTCCTTCCCTGGTGGTGGCCAGCCCACAGCAGTGTGTAGGAGCACAGAGCGACCAGTGCATCCTCTATAGTGAGGTGTGAACAGAGATGATACTGCAGGAGGAAACAAATTTGTCTCTCCTGGATGCAGGGGAGAGGGAGGGCTCAGTCTAACACCTTCTGCTTTGCTTGTGCTCTCCAGGGGCTGTTCAGGGGCTGAGTGAGGTGGTGTGTGCTGCGCTGCACAGCTCAGCCCGCAGCCACACTCCCTGACCTTGGTCCACTTATTTGCTCCCTGCAGTCCTTGGTGTTGTGATGCTGACAACTTGCTGTCTTACAAACATCTCTTTGTGTGCGTGCCATGCCTGGACCAGCAGATGCCCACCTGGGAGGCTGTGTGAGCCCTGATACAGCATTTGGAGGGGGGTTCATGGGCTGCACGGAGACCTGGTGAAGCTGCCTGGTGGAGGAGGGCATAGGAAAGCTCCCCTACAGGCCTGTCTAGCTCCTTTGCCTCTTCCTTTTGACTTTTCATCCCTTGCCTGCCATTCAAGAGCCTTGTACCCGCAGCCTCATGGCTGCCTAACGTGTTGTGATGGTTGTATTGCAGCAGGTGCCTTGGAGGAGCCCTGCACTGAAGCTGTTGAGGTGCACACCTCTCTGTGTTCCCTGAGCTGATTGCTTCTGACGCAATCCTGCTTGGACCTGGACTGAGCCCAGACCCTTCCTACTCTGATGTTGGAACAGAAGCCACAAAAGGTGAAACACAGCCACTGAAGGGGGTGGCAGGAGCTGTGGGTTGAGGGTCCTGGAGGTGAAGCTGGCTGGAAACAGCTCCTGGTGCAGTGCTGCTTTGCACGCTGCGTGAATTTCCCATGTGCACAGGCATTCCCAAGGCTGAAGGGAACTTTTCCTGCTCTGGAAAGGGTAGAAATGAAATGTGGATAACATTGCTAGGCTAGCGTTGCTAGAGGAATTAAGAGCCAAGCAACTGCATCCATAGGAACCTCAGTTCTTCACTTATCCCCTTGCACATCGAAGTTAATTGCATTTCCAACTGACACATCAAGCTGTCCAGCCACAGTCATCTGCAGAAAAGTCAGCATGTAGTGGTTGCTCTGGGATATAAACCTCACCTCTGGTGTCTTGCTCTCTTGGGGGAATAACATCTTTCCCAGGGCTGTTTGTGCTATGGTCAGGTCTTAGAAGCCCAGGGCTTAAGTTGAGTGTCTTGCCAGGTCTTTATGGGTATCTCTTGAAGGTGAGACTTGTCAGGCTTAAGCAATGGATGAAATTTTTTTAATGGGTGTTCAGCAGCCACTGTAGAGATGCTTAAGGGCATAAATTTTTTAAGAGCATAATGGATGTTAAGCTCTCAAAAATAAATCCTAAGTCTCTCTAGCCTGTGTTTCCCAAGGTATTGGAGGCTAGCTTGAAATGAGAGAGCAAGTGAAATGAAATAAAAGGCTTTTAGATGGTGCAGAGCATCAGTGTAGAGCTTCTGCTTTCTTTGTGTGTCTGAGTTAGCACTCAGTCCTTCGGGATGCTGAGGGTCAGGACAGCAGGGTCTTAATCCCTGGTGGGCACTGTGAGGACACACATTGGAGAGCAGAGTTAAAGATCTTTTCCCCATGTTGGTAAGACTGGTTGGGCAGAGCCAGCAGCACCAGGGTCTAAAACCTCTCACCCAGAAGACTTATTGATGGCAACTAGAGAGTCTGGTGCAGAATTAGGTGGACTCCTGAAGAAGCATAGTGTGCAGAGTCCGGGTGTGGGAGATGGGCCAGTGCCCTCACCTCTCCAGCAAGGGGCAGGAAGACCTGGACAGAGCAGCTCTGCCCAAACCATTTCAGGGTGTGGAAAACAGAGCCAAAAAGTGCCAGAGCCCCCTGGTTTCATCTCATAGCAGGAGTCTTCTCTTCCACCTTGCACAGATGAACCTTTCCCAAGGAAGTGACAGCCCTGTGCAGGGGTTTCCTCCCTGGCTGGTGCAGTGCCTTGGGATTGGGAAATGGGGAGGAACTGGGTCCATCCTTCCCCAGCTGCTGTTACCCCCAGGCTGGGAAGCAGAGCTGCTCCTTCTCTCTCTGCAGACATAGTGATGCCAAGGAGGGAAGGAGGTGGAGGAGTGCCGTGCTGGCAGGACCAGCACTGCCGAGGGTGCTAGGAAGCCGACAGCCCAAGACTTGTTTGATGCTGCTTTCTTCTTCTGCCACTGGAGCAAGGAGGATGGCGGCTTCAGGACCACCAAGCTCCTGCTTGTCTCTTCCTGCCTGGGGAAAGCGGGAGCAGCCCCGATCCCGTGCACAACCCCGGGAGGCGGCGGCGAATGCAAGTACTGACATCCTGCAACGCTGCACCCTCACGTTGCTCTTGCCAGCTCCCCTCCCAAGTTTGGCTGGAAATGCTCCTGCCTTTCCCTTGAGGTCAGCTCTGCTGGAGTTCTGCTCTCTAAGGTCGGCTTGTACCTGCCGAGGGCTCAGCCCTGTTTTATAGAGCTTTTCCGCAAGGTGTGCCCTGCAAATGCCCTCCCTTGGGCTGTGGTAACGGTGCTTGGGGATGAGCAACACCGCTGCCTTTGGGAGGCTGAAGTTGGGGCACTCAGTGATTTTTTTTTTTTTTTTTTTTGCCAAGTCTTTCTGCTCCTTGCTTGGGTTTTGGGGGAGGTGTTGAGCCGCTCTGAGGTAGCAGGTCCTGAAACACATCAAGTTGTGAGTGCCTCGCCGGAAGAAAGAAGTAAGAAAAGTGGAAGATTTGGGAATGATCGGGGGAAATGAATCCTTGAAGTATGTGTTGATGCAGAAGCGTTACCTGCTGCTTCTCTAGTTCAGCTGAACCCTATGCCCCAGTCCTGGTAGTGATTGATGTGTAATTACAGAATTTGGAAAATCATGTTTTTTCGATATGGAAAATCTGTGGCCTTTCTTGGGAACGTCTCCCAGGGAAAGTGTCTTTGAATAGCAGATGCCAGAAAGTCCTGAAGAAAAGATTGCACCTTTCTAGTGCAGGCAGTGAAGGCTTTTGATGAGTGAGTGTCCCGTTTTCTGCTCCTTTGTTGGTGGGCCATGGTCATCTTGTGTCTGCCCAAAGGGCTGTTGTTTATGGGGTCTGATTGCCTGCATTCACCCCAACGGTGGCTTTGGATTCTCTGTCCCCATTGCTCCTGAGCCCTGGGCGGCCATCATTGCTAACCCAAGGGATGAAAAGCTCTGTCTTCTCCCCAAAAGTTGTGAGGATCAGGGCTCTTGCTGCTCCTTGCAAACACAAGGTGTGGCTGCACCAAGAGCCCCTGGCAGGAGGCTGGCATGAGATGTGAATGGATCCTGGTGCCATCTTACTCTGGTTTGCACATCTGGATTGTCTTCCCTGCTTCTCCAGCCTGCTCTGAGCTGGGAAAACATTTCTGCACAGTTGCTGCTGGAGCGACCCGGGGCAGGAGAAAGGCACCCCACGCCAGCACGAGTTTGCAAGTTCTCTGGGCTCCCAGCCTCTCTGGCTTCTGCTGCCTCTTGGGGGAGGAGAGGAGGGACTGAGCAGGGGACTCTTCTCGTTGGCACAGCTGCACCGGGGCTCTCTGTGGCTCCCAGGCATGGCAGCATTGTCCCCAGATGGAGGATGGGGCCCTGGGGGTATTGGCCGTCTGCTGCTTTGCTGCCCAAAAAGGCCTGGAGGCAGTTTTACGCCACTGCTCTGCTGTTATCCATTGAATTGCACCAAAACCCATGCTCCCCCTCCATTATCCCTGAAGATGGGTGCAGATGACTCCCCTCCTGACATGTGCGTGATCTGTGCACGCTTGGCTCTCCTCTCTTCCCAGGCAGCTGGCAGGTTATTTTTGGTTCTGGAGCGGCCCAGATCTGGTTTCTGCCGAGGCAAGTCGCTGCCCACAGCAGTGCTTGCATCCCCTGGGCTCGCAGGAGGTGAGATGTGCTGGCTTCCATCGCCCAGAAGTTGGCTGGAGCCTGTGGGGATGCTCCGGTGCTCACCCGCTGAAGGGCTGGTCTGACGTCTCTGGAATGGCTGCAGAGAAGGGGACATCAGCCAGGTCTGCGGGGACTCACCTGGATGTAGTGGCCTGGGAAACCCGATCTATGGGCCTCTTTGAGGGGAGAGGGATGGGCAGGAGCAGCTGGTGCTGTCGCAGGGCTTAGAAATCCAAGCCAACACCTAGTCACGTGTGTCCCCCTTGGCTCGTGGGCTGGAGGAATGGCAGCCCCCTTCCCTTGGCTCCTGGCCTCCTGCAGCTTTGGCTTATTCCATTGCAACAGGGTGCTGGCTCAAAGCATCCTTCCCACATCTGCACGTTGGGGTGCTCTGCGGTACCTGCTTAACTGGAGGGGAAGCAGAGAGCAAATGTAAGCAAAAAGGGCTTCTCACCAGGTTAGACACTGACTGAATACTTGCTGGGTGCTGTGGGCTGTGTGGAAACTGCTTGTTTCTCAGCCCGGCTGTCTCCATGAGCTGCTGGAGGTGAGCACCTTGCTGGACCCACGCCTGCAGGAGGTATTTTGGGATCAGGTATCTGCAGTGGGAGTGTGTGCCCAAGCACATTGCCTCCGTTGTATTCAGGGATCATTATTTGAGGCTTTTAGTAGGCTGGTGTCCTGTGTACGCTGGTCCTATGCTCCATATGGATGCTCAAGAGCCTGTGTCCCTGATGGTGCAGGTGGGGTGATGGAGCAGTGTTCCCAGGCTGTGCCTGCTGCTGTGGCTCGGAACGCTGCATCCGAACACACCGGGTGTCGAAGGGGGAGAGCGGGACTAAAATCACAGTGTGTGTAAGACGATGGCTGGCGGAGGCGAGCTGCCAGAGATGCTGCAGGTCGACCTGGGCGTCAGAGCTGCCCTGACATATCCCTGGGCATCAGGAGAGGCTGCAGCACTGCCTGTCCAGTGCTCCCCATCCTCCCCGGCACAGCTATTGAGCCAGGACAGCTTTTTCCCCACTGAAAACTGTGCCCTTTCCTCTGGGGAGGGAGCAGCAACACATCCTCCCACACTCCTGCTCATCCCCTTTCAATGAAATGTCGCTCTGACGTTTCTCTCTGCTCCTGGCAGGGAGTGAAGCTGTTTCCAATCTCTAACTGTGGGGCTCATGGTGTAGGCTCACAGGTCTGGGCTCTCCTGCTCCAAGCATCCCCCTTTTCCTCTCAGTGTGGGGTTTCTGACTCACCTCCCGGGACTGATGTGGCTCCTAACTCTGCAAGGCTGGCTCCTGCCAGCTCTTCTGTGGGAGAGCTCATCTCCCCATGAAGCCTGAGCATCTCAAATACCATCGAAAACAGAACCAAATCAGCTGTGAATAGGCTTTAACTTACTATTCAGGAGTACAATAGAAAATCAAATAGATGCTACATCTCTTTCCACTGTCTGTGTGCCTGGTTTTCATTGTTGCAGGTGACTGGGGGAAAGAAAATAGGTTTGTTATGAAAGCACCAGGTCTGAGGTGCCCTGCTCTGTTAATCTGGAAACCAGGAGATGTGAAGGAGGTGGTTTGTGTGGACCAGAGCTGCTGTAGGCAGGGGCAGTGTGAGGCTGAGGTTGGCTCTGTAGTGTGTGAAGAGTACGACACAGTGGGTTTGGTGCAGATGGTTTTGTCCAGCCGCTGATCCCCACCGAAGGCCTTGCAGAGGACAGGCTGCTTCCTCGTGCCTCCTGGTTTTTGGCTGTACAGCATGGAGCACATCTTGTGCCCCTGTGCACTCTGCTTCTTCCTTGGCCCAGCCACTCTGTTCAGCTGGGCACAGTCTTTGGTAAAAATCACCCTGACAAAGAGTGAAATTCAAATGCAAAAAGCAAAATATTTGGTGTGAAGCATCCTAAGTCTGCACTGTGCCACTGAGATGTCTCATGGGGCGGGTACCAGGGCTACGTTGCACCACAAAGCTGCTGTCAGGAATGTGATGCTGAGCAGGGAGGAGAAGGCAAGGGGCTCTCCCTCCTTCCTGCCAAGCTGATTTCCAGGAATTCTGTTTTTGGGCTGGGCTTGTTGGCAGGGGGCTGAATCCCAGCTCTCCAACCTTCCTGAGCAAGGCTCCATGTCTAAACCCTCCTTTTATTTCTGGTGTACCCAGCACACCAAGCCATGGGCAGACAAAGGGACGTACCCAGATGTGCTGGGATGCAGGGAGGGGAGGCAGCAGCCTTGTCGCATCCTTTGCCAGTGCTCAACTGGTCGGGCCCCACTCGAGCTCCTGCTGGCCCCGGGTGTGGGTGCGGGCAGGAGCCTGTGGTTAAGGCAGCGCCTCGGACATGAATGTGATGTGAACTCAGGCTTCCCTTTTGAAGTTTGACACCCGGGATTTTCCCCACCCACTAGGAGGACTGAAGACAAAATAGAGCAGAAAAGAAAAAAAAAAGAAAAAAAGGCGGGGGGGTGATGGAAAAAAAAAAAAGCTCTATTTAAATGCCTGGTGAGGGCATGTCACGGAGGCAGAAGTTAAAAGGGGCTGCGGGGGAGGGTTTGGTGCATGTCTATCTGGCCAGCCAGCTCTGACTCACCAACACGTGCAGGTACAGCCCTGCTACAGCCCGGTTTCGGGTTGAGCATCGCTTGCCCACTGGGCGAAGCCAAGAGGGGTTTGAAGAGGCAGGAGGGAAGCAAAGAAAAAGGAAGAGCTGTCCCTGCTTGTGCTCGGCTGCTTGGTGTGTGATGGCCCCAAATCCTGTCCCCTCTCTTGTCCCTTGCAGTTGTCCTCTCCTTCCCAGCTGCATCCCAGCCTTGGGTGAATTAAGAGGGCCAGGATCTGGCCCCACTGATGTAAGGGTGGCAGGATTAGGCTGCCTTAAACAACAAAGCCTTGCTCCGCCTGTCAGATGGATACCCCAGGGGCAGACTGGAAGGGTGTGGAGTGAAGCCTTCTCTTTGCAGAGGTAGGATGGGAATGTTTTCTGGTCCTGCCTGTCTGGTTTAGCACTCCCGGCTGGGGTTTGGGTGATCCAAAAGGGAGCTTGATCTGAGATGCGAGGCTATGACTTATTATTATTTAAAACTTCTAAAGCTTGAAGTTGCAAAGCTATAACTTGGGCCCAGATTCGCCAGATAGACCCGATCTGCCATGGGTGGAGTGGTGAACTTGAGGTTGGATGTGATGCCTGCTTGTGGAGGGTTGTGCTGTTGCAGCTCCAAACAAGATGCGCACAGGCAGCAACAGGATCTCACCCTGCCCCTTGCCTCCACCCAGCTGTGAGCCTCAGCTTCTAGGTTTGAAGTCAAAGCTTTAGGGGGTTGAAGCTGTCTGCCTTTGGTATCCCAAAACCCAGGCTTGATTCACACCTAGAGTATGGCATGTCCTCATATCCCTAGAGAGAAACGGATGTTTTGTGTGGCTGAGTGTGGCACTGATGGGTCCTGCCAGTGGTGGAGGATCTGTTGGGTCCCATCAGAACCTAGAGCACCATGTGGAGCAACGTTTGGTCCACCTTGTCCTTCAGAACCATAAAGAGGCAAAAAGGCAATTCCAGAGCCTGATACCATTGTTTACACCATCTTGGGGGACAGAAGGGAAAGGTACTCTTGCCAGAACTGCTCTCACCGTGAGTGACCCCACCAGGAGAAGGGTCTGAATGCTGGAAGCACATGGAGGAGGAGAGGATTTGTGACCAGATGGCGTGAGATGTCACAGTGGAAGCTCCCAGCAGCTCGAAGCAGCCACCCTTCCTGCAGATGCTCCATAAGGTTAAGCTCCTGGAGCTAAAAGGAGCTGCTGATGCTTTGTCTTCCTCAGGAGGACAAATGGCTCAGCTGCCACCCATTGCAGAGGTGTCAGGATCATACCAAGTGTATCTCTAGGTTGTCTCCAACTGGTGAGGTGAGCCCACCCAGCCCTGACTGGAGGAGAGGTGCTTTATACTCTGAAGGCAGGTGGGGCTTTGCTGTGTTGTCAGCCCAAAAGCTTGGGTGCCTTCATCTTTCCTCCTTCCTGGCTGTGTATGGCCTTCAGAAGACTACACCCTCTTGTTGCAGGCAAGGAAGGATGTCCTCATGATTTTGCCCCTCTGAATCTCACAATCCACTTCTCCTTTGGGAACTTGCAACCTACTGCAGAACAGAGTAACTGCCTGGCTCTATCTGAAGACAGAGCACCTGCCCTTGGTGCTGTGGCCATGCTGGGTGCTGAGGTCTGGAGAGCAGTACTGAAATCACTATTTCAGCTGGAGCTCCTTGCTTCTGCCCTCATGGGAGTGATGCTGTGTAGCCATTGCTGGTTGCAAGAGCTGGACGAGCACACAGCTGAAGGAGAGATCTGCAGGAACACAAGGGGAACAGTGAGCTTTGCCCTTGCTCTCGATCCTGGGGCTGTGACCTACCAAATAATGGAGAGAGGAGGCTGTTCCACCAACAGGGGACAATAAATGTGACAGGATCCTACTGTTAAACACCCATGTTTTGCGTGTTTCCATGTGAGGGGAGGTGGCTTTGCAGGTGGTATGTAGGCAACTGCTGACTCTGTGCCATGCTTTAGGTTGCTTTAGGTGGAGAGGAGCCTGGTCCATGCTGCTGGCACACTGCAGAAGAGGGGAGCTGATCTGGGGAAGGCTGCCTGCACTTGGCAGATGGGTTGAAATGGAAAGAGTCTCTTCCAAGACAGCCCTTGATGGAAATTAGCCTTGCACAGTTCTGGGGGTGGGCTGTGGGGTTGAAGGGTTGGGAGATGATTTAGCACGGTGCCTGCTAAATTTAGGAGAACACCATTTTGTCAGCTATCTCCTTGCCCAGTGTGCTAGATCAAGTCCATGGCTCATAGCCTGGTCCTCGCTGTACCTATGAGCTCTGTGGTGCCTATCTGTGTCCATGCATGGGAGGAGAGGCTTCCCCTCCACCTCCCCTTATATTCTTGAGATCTTTAATCTTTCATGCTGTCTAAACCAGTCTCCTTAGGGAAGCAGATGGTTAATTAGCCCCTTCTCCTCTCTCTCTTCACTGCCTGTGTTTCCTGGACCCTGCTGGCTGGTGGCCCTCTCTGCAACCTGCCTGTGAAGCTTGTTATCTGCCCTGTACAGATTTCCCTGGTGGGAAGGAGAGGTAATGCTGCAAAGACTCCAGCTCCCATCACGAGTGTCTGCCAAGGTGTGGGGAGCTCTTTGCAGCCTGGCCTTGCTTGTGAAGGTGTTGGGGCTGTTCCTGGACACAGATCCTGGACAAGGTGGGAGGACATTGTCCCTGAGCAGCATTGGTGGTGTGGGATCTGCAGGGGATGGCTGTTGCTGTGCTACCCTTCAAAATAGGAGGGAGGGAGGCATCACTTGCTATGGTGGCACTGGCACTTGGAAATGAAGCAGGGTACTTAAGAGCTGGGCTGTTTTAGGGCTTTCCTTCCATTTCTGTGGTGAATGCTGGTTCTGCTCTGTCCTCACCTAATGTCCTGAGAAGGTTTAGCTCATTGCAGTTGGGCCCTACATGAAGCTAATCCCAACAAGGGTAAAAAGCCCAATTCCTAGAGCTCCCAGCTGGCCTCATGCCCTGGGAACAGTGAGGTGATGCTTGTCTTGCCTCAGCTGTAAAAAGAGAAGGAGAAGGAAGAGGGGACCGAACCCGCAGGTGAGGGAGCACCTGGGTTTGGCAGTGAAATGCTGCGTGTGCAGGAACTGCTGATCCTGCAAACGGGCCATTGATGTCTCCCATGTGTGTTTCTTCAAGCGGTGTGGGGCTGTGTGTGCGTAGCGGGGTATCCATGCCTCTCCGCGTCTGATGCAAAGGGAAACCCAGCTCTGTTATTCCCAGGCGAGGCTGTGTTTCGGGATACGGTGTGGAGGTTGGGGTGCCTGGGAGAAGGTGCTGCTGGTGGGCTGCTCCCTCTCCATACCAGGGTTAACCTCCTCCAGCGATGTCTTGTGCAGCTGGGACAGACCTGCCTTCTGCAGCTGGGGTAGGGGAGGGAAGGAGGAAGCTGGTTGTGCAATTGTTCACAAAAATCAAATGTGAAAGGAGTAGGAACATGGCAGCACAGAGGAAGGCATCTTCGAGGGGAACCTGTCTGCTACCTGCACTGTGTCCATCAACTTCCTCCTGGTCCGGATGCAGAGCTTGATTGCTGCTGAAATGCAGGGAATGGTGTCCCTTGAACCCCCCCTTCTGCCATGCAGCGTGGCTGAAGGTTTGCAGTAAAACTGAAAAATGCCTCGTCCTAGAACTGTGCCTCCTGCCAACTTTCTCTTATCAGACCCCGTGCTTTCGCCTAGAGCCAGTTGCTGTAAGGATGGAGATGGGGGGAACAGACTGCTGTTACGCTGCTCTCTCGCCTGCAGCCTGTTTGCATTCATGATTGCATCCGTGCATTAAAGCGCTTTGAGCTCCTCGTTACCAAAGTGCAGACTCTGAGTTTTAACGAGCCACCCGTGGGAGCTGGGACTGGGAGAGACAAACCGCCGTCCTGCTGAACCGAGGCAGAGCTTGACAACAGGCACCGCTGCCTGGAAACGGTGGGCAAAGGCTTTATTGACCACTGGAGGTCACTTTTTCAATAATGCAGTACAATCCAACTTTATTTTGTCAGTACCTTTCATGCAGGCTGCTTCCGAGCTGCTCAGCAGACCCAATGCAAAGGCAGGGAAAGGAAAGGCTTCTCTTGGAGCTGGGGAGGTGGAGGCTGCTCAGCAGCGCGGGGGGCAGAGGAGAAGGCTCTTGTGCTTCAGCGAAGAGCTAGAGGAGGAGAAGAGCAGAAAATGAAGCAGCCTGGATGCTGCTCCCCTGTGTTGTAGATGCACCTTCAGGCTCTTCATAAGCAAATGAGCGTGCCTGGCCCTGGGGGAGCCGGAGGAAGGGTGGAGGAGGCAGGAGGGTGCTGGGGAGGGAAGGGAGCTCGGCACAGGCAAGGCTGGGAGCCGTGCTGGGAAGGTCAGCCTGTGTTTCTCCACCGGAGACAGGCAGTCGTTGGGAAATGAAGGCCCTACAGCAGCGTGGTCAGAAATCCAGCTTGCTGCAGCTGTTTGCTTCTAGAGTGAAGGAGCTTTAGAAACCCTGTGATTTGAACTCGCAAAAGAGCTTGGACCTAGTGAGGCTCAGCCCATTTCTGAGCCAGAAATTGCACTTGAATCGTGCTCCTTTGCTCCCTGCCTGGTACTGAGCTGTTCCTGGGAGGGGACTGTCACCTTCCTGCCTCCACTGCTCCAGGCATCGAGGTGAGGTTTCTGCCTGGGCTGATGTCCCTCAAGGGCTTGGTCTTGAGCCTTCTCCTAGCCACATGCACGCAAACCCTTGAATGATGTCCTTGGAGCTGTGGGGGACTGTGGAGAGAGGGTCTTTGGTCACTCCAAAATCCCATGCAGGAGTGAGAAGGGACACCCTGGAGCTCTCTGATGCCAGCAGTTGTTGCTTTTGTAAAAGAACTGGGGGAGCTTCTGTGCTGGGGAGGAGCAGAGTCCCTGAGCACAGCAAAGGGATGGAAGTTGGAGGTGGAAAACCCAGCGAAAAGCCTTTGCTAAGGAGTCAGCAGCAATGGCTGGTGCATGAACTCTTCTGTCAGGCTGCGTGCTTCCCTTGCATGGTGACACGTGGGTTCCAGCCCTGCTGCTTGTGCTGAGCAGCTTGGGGTGCTGGATGTGCCTGCCATGGCAGTGACCAGGGAAGAAAGACACTGGAAGATTTCTGGCTTCTCTTGGATTCACAGCCCACAGCCTCCCCTGCACTGGCTGTGCCATAGGCAGGGCTGAGCCTAGTTTGAAGGCTCAGAGATGCCTCCAAACTCAAGATGAAGCTGTGGCAGTGGCTAGTCACCTGAGAGAAGTACGGTTCTTCTGCCCTATAGCAGCCCAGAGGCAAGGTCCAAGTGACACCCTGCCCCCCCCGCCCCGTCCCCCCTTTTCAAGCAGCACCACAGCCATGAATACAGGATAGTTGCTCATGGGTACTTGGACACATCGAGGCCTCAGGAAGGAGACAGACCCTCAATGCTCCATCCAAAGCCTAATCCACATCCCTCTGCCTCATTTCCCATTGCCTCCTGTTGCTCCTATGTTGCCTGTCTTCTCCTGATTGAATCCTCGCTCTCAGCCCTTTCTCTGGCAGGAATGCAAACACTAATATGTGTCCACTGTGTTTTCGGGTGTCCTTGCTCTGTGCCTCCAACATCTTCTCGGTGTCCAGGCTTATATTCTCCTCTTCTGTCTGGGTAAGCACAGGTCTCCTCCAGCATCATCTGAGCCTGCTGGAGCTGCTCGAAAGGATTGTGGGGTTTTAGCAGGACTCTATGAAGCCCAGAGGCATCCAGCTTGGCACTGGGAGGAATTATGTCTTCTCATGTTTCTTTCTGCTGTGCTGGAAGTCAGTTGGGAGGCTGGTTATGCCAGATTTGCCATGTGGGAACTGCTTTTTGGTGAGACCTGACGTTCGGGCTTGTCCAGAGCCACAAGTAGGTGGTCTGGAGGGTCCTTGGGTCCAGGCTGCAGATCTCCAAGGCAGACAACAGAGTTGGCTTGTGATATTGGTTGTTCAATTTTCCATGCCCTGATTTTTAATTCTGGAGTAGCTGGTTCAGCTGGTGATGTTTCCATCATCACCATAATGAGCAGATCTGGGTTTTTTGGCTAACTTGATATCATTCCTCTTTGAGAGATGTGAAAATCAGTTATTCCTCTCCCACCTGTTTGTGGAGGAAGGGTCTGGGTTTGTCTGGAAATGTCAGCTACCCTGGGTCTGGGCAGGAGCAGGGAATCACTACCGTGCCGTGGCCACCCTCCCCAAATTGCTATGGGAGCCAGACATGCATGAGGACCATGAGTGTTTAACTGCCACAGCAGATGGGACTCAAGACACGTCAAGGCAAATATTTAAAGATCCAGTTTTATAAAGCCACGTTTTAGCCTATAAACCACCCGCCCCGCAGCTCCTGCTGCCCATTGCTGTGAACTCCACTGCTTGCTGTTCCTCCTGCTCAGCTGCGCTGCCGACTGGCAGGACTCAGCCTGGATTTTTCCCCTTTCCACCAAGCATGGGGTTTTATTTTATTTATTGGTTTGTTTTATTTATGGAAGGGGTTTTCCTGCTCTCAGCAGAGTGGAATAGGAAGTGACTGCTCTAGCAAGGGAGGCTGTATCCTGGTCACAGCACAGCCCTGTCCCTCTCTCCTTCCTGCTCATGCAACAGTTTTTACCATCTCAGCTGCTGTTGCTGGAGAAGCAAATGGTGAATCTCTTGTGCTGGAGGTAGAAGCACTCCCTCCCTGAGCTGCCTTCCCACTCTAGGATGGCCTGGGAGATGGGAACAGGGGGATGTTGTTGAAAGGGAGCTCCCTTTTATCCTGTTGCCACCCTATGGGATTCCCGGGATCAGACAGACTCCAAGGCTCAGTGATATCCGGCCAGATCCTACTGGATATCTTCCCACTGCCTCAAATTCATTTCGCAAAAGGCTGAACTGAGGAACATGTCTCCAGGGGGTGGCAAAGCTGGGACCTTGTGTCCCCTTTCTCTCCAGAATACGTCAGGCACAAACGTCAGGTTCCCAGAAATGATCCTTGACTGGTTTACACAGCATGGAGCAGTCTCTGGTTTGCTCTTCCGTTTGGTGCTTTGTCTTTCAGCCTGGGTCCTGTGGAGCCAAAAACTGACGTGGCTCTTAACACAGGCAGCTCTGCTCCTGAATGAGCAAAAGGAAAATAAATAGCATCTCAAATTGCAGCTTGTGTGCAATGGGCCACATTTCTTCTCTCTTTCCAGCTCTGCGACTTGGGGTAGTTACTTCTGACTTGTATCTGCAGTGAAAGTAAGATGGTAATTGGGCCCAGGAACATTTTGGGATAGACCCAATTTAGTCTCCCGGTGCTTCCATTTCTGCCTTGTATTAAACCCTGCTCAAACTCTCCTAGGAGAGTTGCTAACATAAGTCACTGGTGTCTCTGCAGTGCTTTGAGATCCTCCGATGCGAGTGGTTACAGAAGCTTTTAATAGCACTTAACTCCTCTGGAACAGAAGTCCAAAGCAAGGGGAAATTCACAACTGATAAGAAAAGCCATGTTGGTGTGCTGGGTTAAACCCAGCATCATGCCCTCTAATTATGTAGCGGTGGCCTAGGCTGCCAGAGTAACCGGGGAAGACGGGATGGTTGTGCTCGGCTGGAGGGAACCAGGGCTTGATTTAGTGCCTGTTGAGATCAAGGGGCCTTTGATTTCAATGGGTATTGAATCAGGCACTGCAATATCAAATGGGCTAATCAGATAATAACTTCAGATCGTCTGGCACGGATTTGCGTCCCTGAGTTGGGGAAGGTGGAGTAAATTGGGCAGCCAGCTGGGCAAGGCTCTGTGAGCCGGTGTGCTGACGACTTGACCCTAATCAAACGGGATGTCCAGTAGCAGACTGGTGGTAAAGGTGGTCTGGTAGCTGGGATGGGGTATGGGTCAGGCACTGTACCTCTAGGCCAGGAGATTCAGCATGAACTTTGCCCCTCTGCTGCCTTGTTCCTGGGTGGGGGCTAATGCAGGGGCTGGTGTGCAGGAAAGTGGCTGGAGGAGTTAAAGAGGGAGGGGAATTTGGGGTGATACTGCATTGTTAAATCCATGCTTACAGGCTTCTACAGGCTTCCCACAAGAAAGGACTTTTTTTTTTTTCTTTGCAGTCCTTGGTGGGTGTCTTCTTGAAATCCTTTCTGCTGTCTTCTAAATGGGACTTTGCTATAAAGGGAAGGATGTCCTGATGCTCCTCAGGGATGTTAAATCTCCAGGATGCCTGTTTGGGGGGTTGTTGTCTTGAGGCTTGAGCTTTCTGATCCCACATCTGCCTATGCTGGCAGGAAACCTGTTGTGTAGCATGGGGCATGGTCCCTTTCCCAGAATCCTGGGAAATTTTACCCTGCTCTTGCAAAAACATGAGCTGTCCTTGATTTCTGCTGTTCATTAGTACCAGGGTTCTTCGTCTTTTTTCATTTGGCAGCACCTGGGAAAGCATGTGGTGGTAAGGAGGGGTGGTGGGGGTAGGTATTCTGGAGTGGGGTATGTATCTATGGTGACAGCAATATCACCCAACTCTCTGCTACTGCATCTACCTGGGAGAGCAGTGGCTGCTGCAATGTGGCCAGCTCTGAAAAAGCTCCTCCAGCAAACTCCTGAAGCCCAGGGTCTCATCTCACACATGGCCTTGTAGATGAAAGGCTTTGGATGTGCTGCTTTGCCAAGGATTGGAGCCTGCAAAGCCCAATTCTTCCGGCTTTGTCTAGCGGTTGGATTTTGAAAAACAAGTTCCAGTTCTGAAGCTAGTTCTGTTTTGTTTCCCCGTGGTTAGGGAAAAATCTTAGTGTCTTGCTCTGCGTGCACCATATGATGTCTGAGCAGAGTCTGCACCCCAGCCCGTTCCACAATGGCTCTCTGTGGCTGCAGGAATGTTATCTCTAAGGTCTCCACCTGCCCTGATAAACTTGGCTGGAAGTGGGTCAGTAGGCTTAAAAGTTCTGGGGAGAAATGGTGTGATCGTATCAGCATCATATCATAAAAAAAAAAGCAGGCTGAAGTCAAATTCAAGGCAACAATAAAAACTTGGAGAGGAACGGAGAGAAGAGACAGCGGATCAGCAGATGTAGAAATCCCTATGGTCCTATCAAGTGTTTTGCCAGTGTTAAATGCTGAGTAAAATATAGTCTCTGAGAGATCAGATCACTGGGTATTCCCTCTGGACGGGGAGACCCTGGGTTGAATATTTCTTCAGTGAATCATCTTCTGGAGCTGTCAGAGCAGAGATCTGGCATGGGGTTCTCTCTGTGTCCAACTGGCTGCTGGGGGTGACATTGCTTCCAGGCTATTTGGGCAAAAACATTTAAAGAAGACACACAAATAGCATCATCCAGCTCTAAGCTTGAATTCAGCAACAGCAGACAAACCCCTTCTGGGATGGCGTGAGCATCCAGAGCTGGGGGGCAACCAGGAGAGGTTTGGCCGGAGAGTGTTCTGCTGCCACTGTCTCCAGCAGGGACTGGGGAGACCAGCCCAGAAAAGTCACTTCACAAAACTGTCTCCTGAATTTGCAAGGCCCATTGAAGGTCTCTTCCAGGTCTTTAGCAGCATGTGACTTTAGGCTAGATCCTTCTCTGTGAGCTGAGAGGTGGGTCAGTGGCAGTGAAAACCATAAGAGATCAGTACAAGGAAAGGGGCTGCTTGTTAAATGACCTTCTTGAAAGATGCTGAAGAGCCTGTGTGTCACAGGGAGATGTCGGGTCCATCTGAGAGAAATCCTATTAAAAAAGCCTGAGAAGAAGATGGTCCAGTTAGATTATTTTTTTTTATTATTTTACTTTCTTAGCTTTTTCCTTTTAATCCATCACAGACATTCATCCAAAGCGGGGAACAGACGTGAAAAGGCTGTCTTATGTTGCAAGAAGAGCATGGTGGGAGGGAGAGGACCATGCAGTCTTCATGATGCTGTAGTGATGGCTTGTCTTTTCCCCTGAGTCTGGTCCAGGGACATGCCATGATGTGGAGGTACCTGCTGCCCCTCTCCCTTGTTTTAGGGAGCCATGTGTCAGCTGTAGCTGTTCTTGGGGACTTCTTGGCTGCGTTCATTTGGGATCAAGGTGTCGGAGACAGTCTGTGAGGACAGCACGAGAGTTTCAGATGCTCTGTTTGCAAAGCTGGAGAATTACTGGGAGGGAGAGACAGTTAAATTGTACCCCCTCCAATAAAACAGCACAGTCTGGGCCTCCCTGCCACCACGGGCGCTTGTGTCCATGTGTTTGAGAGAAAATCCAAACCCCCCCTTGCTTTACTGATCCCTGCTCAGGTCTGCCCAGCCTTGCACCAGGACAGCGGTTACTTAAACATCAATAAGGTTGTCTCAAGCAGGAAAGCAAAGCAAAGCAAAGCAAAGCTTGCCTGCGCTGGGCTGCTCTGCGACTTTCCTGCTTCAAGTACAAACAGCAAGCTGTTCCTGCGCGTGGGCTACTGTCGCTGCCAGGAAAGCTATTCTCATGCAGGAGAGAGAAATGAGCTGTGCAAAAAGAAGGCACGTCTCGTATCGATAGGCATCGCCTGCCAGTTCAACCAGTACGTGGTGGTACCGCCGCACGGGGCTGGCTCGGTAGGTTTGATACGGGGATGTGTTTGATGCGGGTGACCCTTTGGACTCTGCCGGTATTGACGGAGAATCACCCTGGCTGCTGTGGCTAAATTGGTGTGACCAGTCCTGGGTGGGATGATGCAGTGATTACTTGCAACAGGAACAGAGTGAGACACTGTGATGTGACACAGAGGAGGACACAGTCCCTTGTGTGACACGTTGGTGTTAAAAATGATGTCCCGCTGCTGCTCCCAAGGCATTTTCACCCCTTCTGGCCCGGAAAGAACAATGGCATAGAGATGCCTTGGGCTGCTTTTTGGGCTTCTTTAGTCTCTTTAACGTTTTTCCTTGGGTGGTGTTTGAAGCTTGCTGAGGATGTTGACCTCACGCTGCACAAGGAAGGGATTTTTTTCAGCCCTTTGCTTGCATCTTTCAGAAGGCAACTCCCGGGAGTTTAAAAAGAAATGTCGACACCAACCTTCCTTTCGGAAAATTTCAGCTCTTGGTGGAGGTCTCTGCATGTTGGGCAGAGATCTTGAAGCCACTGGCTGGGCAGAGGGTGCCGGAGCCTCTCCGGGCTGTAGCTGGAGGGCTCTGATTTTTGGCAGTGCTGGGATGGCGGGGTGCCGAGCCGCAGGAAGGCTCCCTGGGTGCCGGTATCTCCTGCAGATCTGGGATTCACTGAAGTGTGTCCGCCCCGACGCCAGCCCCAGCTCACGTCTGCTCCTGGCTGCTCGGAGGGTTGGTGTTCATGCCCACCTTGCCATCCCTCAGCCCATTTCAGAGATGGGGGCTGCCTGTGGGGTTGCTTTCACCCCCAGTTTGGGATGGGGGAGCAAGGCAAGGGGAGACAGCCAGGGAAGTGGGGAGATTTTAAGCCATGTTTCTGGGGTAGGAGGGGAAAGCTTGACTCTTACGTGTCTCATTTTGGCATATTTCCCCCTCTTCCCCCCCAAAAAAGCCCCCAAAAGCCATGCAAGGAAGTGGTAGTCATGTCTCACCCCACACGCTATCTGTGACAGTCCCGGGGAGGGAGAAGACCCAAACCCAGCTCTGCCTTGAGAAGACACAGCTCCCTCCTCTCCCTTGTCTTCGGGGCGCTGTGGGATGCCTCAAGGTGGAGGCTGGCGTTCCTCCCCCTGCCATGGCAGAGACCCCCAGCCCACTGCGGGCCCCGAACCCTGCCGGATGTCAGGGAGCCAGACGGGCCACCCTGGCCGTCGCAGCTGAGCTCCCGGCCCCGAACAATGGGGCCATTGAGGGGCTGGAGCCGGGGGTGAGGCTCGGCCGGCCTGGCTGCGGGCTGCGGACGGGGACGACAGCTGAGCCCGCTTGTTCCACCCCAGCCGAGTTACAGCCCAAAATAGGTGCCTGGTGGCCATTCGGAGGCTGGACCTCTTTGTCCAGAGGCCACGGCTTGTTTGTGCGTGGGGATTTTGTGGAGTATTTCTGGCTTGGAGGGGGGGAAGGAAGGAGGGACCGTGGCAGTTGTGCGAAATTATTTTTATTTGTTTTTTGGTGTTAAAAAGTCAGAACTGCTGCTATTTTTATCCCTGCCCCACACCTTCCCGTAGGTGCTTATGCTTCCACACAAACCGGTCACCTCCGTTCTGGTGCAAGAGCCAGAGGCTCATTCCACTGGCCACAGTAATGGCTGGACGATGGGGAGGAGAGGCAGAGTGGAGGAAAGCCCCACGGTGGGATTGCGGCCCTCCTGAAAGCCCTTGACCACGGCGGGCAAGAGGGATGGAGAGACACCATCAACAGCTGGTAAAGCCACTAAGGTGTCCCTGTTGTGTTTGCCCATCCCCATGTGCCTTCCCAGTCACTAGTACCAGGCTATTCTGTGTCTGCCCGGGGCCACCTACAGCTCCATGGGGTACGTGTGGGTGTCTGCAGATAGAGCTTCCCTGTCCTCCCTCACCAGACCCCCCCCCCCGATCTGCTTTCCTGGCGCGGAAATGGATGCTGTCTGGCTCTTGTAGACGCTGAGCATCTGCTGTGCCCAGCAACTCCGAAAATCGTGCCTCTTCCATAGCCCTGCAAGGATTTAAGGGCTTGACGTGAGGCATTTGTAGAGGTGGTCGTGGTTCGAGCCCATCCTGAGCTGTGCTGCTGAAAAACGGGGGGTTATGTCTGCATTGGGAGGGGTGTAAAATTAATGCAATGTTTGGATCAGCTCATTAACTAGCCGTGACGGTCCAACTCTTGTCCTTGGAGGCATGTGTGTTGCTGCCAGTGCCATCAACATAAAGACTCTCCCCAGCACAGCCAGGGATAGGATTTGGCCTGTTTATATTCACGGTGCAAAAAGAACTGAAGGATTAATGACTGATTACTTCTCAGGCCAGCGGGAGCCCTGGGTACCCATCTAAGTCTGCAGATAAAATGCAGGGCAGACCAAGACAAAGCTTTGCAACAGAATCCTCCCAATTACCTCACCGATCTCCCCGCGCGCCGTAAAATGCACCGTCAGCTCTGCAACTGGCTAGCCAGCCCTCAGCCTGGAGACGGAACACCTCCTGACGCTGCTCCGAGCCGCTCTGTGAGGTTTTGGGGAGAAAAGCCTCCATCGTCCCCTCCCACTCCTCCGCCTCGCCCCTCTCCCCAACCTGGGTACGGTTTGGAGGTGGTTTGGCGGAGCCTTGGCTGGTCCCTACCTGCCTGTGCATGTGTCTGAGCATCCTATCGCCCCCCCTCCCCAGCGGAGCCTGCGCGTTGGATGCGGTTTCTATGGTTACTGCAGCTCCCGGGCCTGGGAAGAGCAGTTGGATGCTGGAGCTGGCAGGACCGACGTCTCCCGCTGGATCAGCCAGAAACTTGACAGGGAGTCGGTGTGTGCGGGAGCGACAGAGCACAGGACAGAGAGAGGAGGAGAGCAGGAGAGAGGGAACCCAGGAGAAAAATCCAGTATCTGCTGGGTACCGGGGTTGCCCTCAACAGGTTATCCTCTGAACAGGCTTCAAACAGGGAAAAAAAACGGATGGGGAAAAAAAAAAAAAAAGAGGATGATGAGAAAATTGCAGTTCTGGTCCTCACATGAAGGTGACATTTGTTGTAGCATCTCTAACCGTCAATTCAGGGATCTAAACACATGGAAGTTTTAACTGCTGCCAGAGCCTGACTGTTCTACCCACATTTTTCTCCCAGCCCTTCTTCTCTCTTATTTAATTCTTTTAGGGTTTTTTATTCTGATATTTCCCTCCCTATGCACACATGTTTCCTCCCCCTATCTATTTTTTCCCTTCCCATTGGTTAGACTAAAAGTTTAAGGCGCGTTTACCCCACACCATTTGCAGTGTTGGTGCCACTTGGGACTTTTTTGGCCGAGTTTTTTTCCTGTCACAGCCTTGCTGTTGTGGCCGCCCTGGCATCCTGCCGATGGACGTGAGCGCCGAGCTCTCTGGGTGCAAATCCAACTGGGTGTTTGCATCCACAGTCAGGGACATTCCTGCTCCATCCTCTTGCCTGCCCTGCCCCAAATACGGATGGTGCCTATGAAATTGGATTCAACCTCACAGGATGGACTCGCAAAGCCCTTTCTGGCTCGGCCACTTCGCCTCCTCTGAACTGCTGGCAGACAGGGCAGCGCCTCCAAAACGCGTGTGCTGTAATAGGCATCTCCATCCCTGCTGTTATGGGCAGGGTGTGGGGACAGGAACGAAAATAATTAGGCTAAAGGCTTTGGGTGATGAAGGGCCCTCGTCCTGACCTGCTTGGGTGGTAACTGGGAGCACAGGTCTCCCCGTGCTTCCCAGGTGAGGAAGGCTGCTCGCCCAGGGAGCTCTGGGGGAGCTCTGAGCCAGTCAGACTGGCTCTCCCGTCTCCCTGGGGCAGCTCGGAGCGCTGTGGCTCCCTCAGACACGGGGTTGCAATGGGTTATGGCTGTCCCTGACTTGGAGAGGAGAGAGCAGGCAGGCAGGGGAAGGATTTGTGGGGTTCTGCCTGTTTCCAGGGCTGCCATGCTGCAAAAAAAAAAGTCCCTGTGACACCAGGAAACTGCACCCTGCCTTGTGCACCAGAATGTGAGCGGTCCTGAGCCTCTGGAGAGGATGGAGCACAATCATGAGCTGAGCGGCTCTCCTGGGTTTGCACCGGGGGCTCTTGTTGCCCCAAAGCAGCACTGCCTGGCCCTGCCAAGTGTTGCGTGGGGACGGTGGCTCCCAGAACTGCATGGGTGGCAAGTCTCTCCCATGTGCAGGGCCATCCCAGCTTCGTGACCTCCCTGCGGAGGGGAGAGGCGGCAGTGCCCGAGGAGACATTGCATGACTTCTCCAGAGCTGTGGCCTAGTTTTGAGGGAGTCACTGCCCTTCCCTGCCTGTCTGACCCTTTCCCCTCACCTGCCCCATGCATTCCGGTTGCCTCTCACATTCCTGCCCCACTCTGGGGTTCCTTGCTGGGCTGAGACCTAATTCACCCATGCAGAATATCCCTGACTGGTCGGCTGGGCAGGTCCCCAGGTCTTGGGCAAGGCTGGGGATGCTTCTTGAGCGGTGTGATTGCAGTTGGAAAGGCTCCCTCTCCCCAGGAGCATCTGTCTCTGCAGCTGGATGAGGACAAAACACCCATGGTCCTGAGCCTTTCTGTCCAGAGCCTGTGCAAACCCCAGGCTGGGAACAGCAGGACTAAGCTGGGTGTTCTCACGTCCCAGCAGGGAACATAGAGGTGATGTCTGTAACAGCACTTGGGTGCTGTGTAAGAACCCCATATCAGAAGTCATCAGCTCATCTATCAAAATCCTTCAGCCATCTTTTGGTGCAAAATGGTCTTTTTTTTTTTCTTCATTCACTGGGATGAAGTTATGGAAAGGCTGATGGAACTGAAGTCAGAAATGAGCTTCTATGTCTCTTTTTTTTTTTTTTTCCCAAGGGTGAGGAAGCTGGGATGGGTTAGGGGCAAAGGCTGTTGAGCAGAGAGGCTCATGTAGGTAGTGTGGTCCTGTGGGGCAGAGTAAGGGTGGAAAAAGCCAGAGCCATGGCTGGGGCTATAGCACAACCATGTTTTTATAGCACAACCTCCTGTGGAGGTATCTGAGGGGAGGTCGCAGCATCTGCGACAGTGCTGGATGCTCTGCTGATACAGGACCTACCGATGCTTGTCTTGGGTCCTGTGTCCTTTGGGTAGGATCAGTCTTCACAGGGACGCAGCGAAGCAGAGCAAGAGGCAACAATTTACCTTCAGACTCTGCAGACTCCCCATCCCGTGTTTGCTGGGCTGGTGATGGATGCTGCAGCCTCTATGTTCCCCCCAGGAACTCCCAGGCCACTGCCATCCCTGGAGATGTCGACGGGAGGCAGAGGACAGGGTGTCTGCAGGCCCCCAGCTCTCTGAATCACCTGCTCAGCCCTTGGGTTGCCGGGACTTGCAGCTGCCTAAGCTGTGTTTACCCTTCCCCGATCCTTTTTCTCCCTTTTTCTCCAGGCAGATTAAAACCAGACAAGAAAGGGCAGATGCGGCTCCCCCCTCAACAAGTCGCTGCAGGTGAGACGGCAGCCGCTTGGCACGCACACCTGAGCCACCTGGCCCGCCTGCCGCGTTAACCATTAACGCAGACGGGCAGGAGCAGCGCCGGCAGCTCGCCAGGGGGATGCGTGGGAGCAGGGGCCGGGGGATGCTTCGGGGAGAGGGAACGGCCCCGGCGAGAAGCCTTTTCCTGCAGCTGCAGGCGTTGAGTCGGGCCACTCCCCGTCTGGATGGGTGGCTCACGGTGGCTTTTGGAAATGGAGCATCAGGCCCGTAGTTTTCATAGTTTTCCCCTCCTCCTGTCTTACGCCTTGCAGAAGGGAGACCCTGGAGAACTGGGTCTGTCTTGGACACGGGGATAGCAGGCAGACCTGCCCGCACCGGGCAGCGAGCAAAGTGTTTTGCATCACTGGGGCTGGGGAAGTTGTGCCAGGTCCAGAACATTGAATGGCTTGTATCTCCTCAGCTGAGATGGACCCAGACTGGTCCCACAGGAGGTGTGTCGTGGCTTGACATCGAAACTGGCCTCCCCGGAGGGAATCATGTTCCCGAAAAGGTATCATACAGTGCCATCCACGTGCTTTCCTTGGGCTTCAGTGCGTCTGCATGGGCGGAAGCGGGAGCAACCTCTTGGAGCTGTGTGCAGGTCTTCTGTCTGCAGGAAAGCCGCCTGGAGAGTAGCCTGGTTTTCCGAAAGAGCCAAACTTTTGCCGAAAATAAGACTTTCCCCTCCAATCTATTTTCCTTGCCATGAAGGAGCCATGGTGATTTCTGTTGAGGGAAACAATACCCAGTTTTAGTTCCATGTTCTGGGAAATGTTTGAAATGCCATGGAGAATGTCTCTGAATTGGTTTTGAGCCCAGCCAAAGGGCAAAAGCTCTTGATTGATTTATATTTCAAACCTCTTTCACCCCACTCGTCTGCCTGGAGCTCCAAACCCCCAATGTGCCTAGCTCCAAGGAAGAGAATATTTTGCACGTGAGCTAATTTGGGTTAAATTCAAGGCTGTTTTTATTTGCTTCAGGCAAATGTTATTGGGCTCCTTTTGGTGTCACTTTGCTGTTCCCAAGTAGGTTCCTGGAGAAGCAGTAGGAAGCTGAACATGTACATACATCTCCGAAGCACTCGGGTATTTCCAAGTGATGTAACTTCAGATTCCTTCCCCACCTCCCCCCCCTTCCCCTTTGCTGCAAAACCCTTTTTTGGCCTCAAAGATCAGCTTGGGATTTTTTATTTTTTTTGGTTTGTTCTTGTTTAAGACTTCTTGAGGCAGAGCCTTGCCTGGCGGGAGGAGGTGGGCAGCCCTGGAGCGAGGGTGGCGCAGGCAGGGTGGTTGGCAAGGGAGACACTGACCTTTTGGGGAGACCTTGTTCCAGTCTGTAGGTCCGTCTGTGATTTGGGGCTGACTGTGTAATCCGTCCACAGTCAGGACCCATCAGCGAGTGAGAAATACTATCAGATATTTGCACGCTAGCTAAAATCCATGGATCAGGCTGGGGAACATGCTGTTTCATGTGTGAGACCTGTTGCCTCTCCCCAAAGAGACCTCCCAGTCTCTGTGTTAAAGCAACAGTTTAAGTCATCCCCTGCTCGAATGCTCCATGAAACTTGGCCACTGCTTGCTGGAAGATCGTGGCTTTCTACGTGGCCATCGCTTCAAATTGAGTGTGTCAGCGTGACACTGCAACGTGGCTTCTATCTGGGCAGTGTGGGGATGCTCTGGTGTAAGGTTTTGCTTGTTGAGGCTTTCATGCAGGCTGTTCCCCCAAAACCTGCACCACCGCTGAACGGTGTGCCGATAAACCAGCCCAGAGAGGGACTGTGTGGGTTCTGCTCATTCTCCAGCCCTGCAACCAGCTGGCAGGGATGTCAGACATGACTTGTCCTGGTAGATAAAGTCACACTCGACATTGCCGTAATTAATCCGATTCCTCGAGGTCGTGGTTCAAACACAACCTAATTTTCCTGGGGAGGTAACACCCTCTGGATCACGCAGTGTCTCCTTCCAGGTGTAAGTACTGTGTGAAACCTGGGAAGAAGCTGAGCTCAGAGGGGGCTCCCAACTCTGTGCTCTCTCCCTTGGGTGCTGGGGTCTCTAAGAAAGTGGTTGGGGGCTGCAGCGGAGCTGTGGTTTCAGGTGGGGACCTACCTTTCTGCTGCCCATATTCCGGTGCATTCCTGCACTCAGTCTCCCCAGGAAGGCAAAATGGAGTTAAAAACTTGTTTGCTGCTGGGAAAAGAGGCAAGTGCAAAGGCTGCATCCTGTGGGTTTACTCTAGCAGGACTTGAGACTGGAATAGTGAGCCCAGAGAGGAGAAGCAGAGATGTCTTCCTGTCCACAAAGATCTTAAAATTAAAAAAAAAAAAACAAAACAGAAAAATCCCGCCCTCCTACTGTATGGGACAAATCCTTCTGAAATAACCTGACAGAAATTTCTAGCAGGGCTCAGGCTTTCCAAGCTCTCTTCTGGAATAACTGGTGATGGTGTCTCTAGCCCTCACGTAGGCTGAGGGGACCCAAGTTTCTCCCTCTTGATGCCCCACGTGGGACTGACATGTCTTGCTTGCCCTGAAGGCTCCGTCCTCCACTGGGCAGACCTCGGTGGACATTTCCCGGGGTCCTGCTGTTCCCCACTAAAGCTCTTCTTTCCATTGTGCTGAAACAAGGCAGTTGGGGTCGTGTTGTCCCCACCATCTCTCCCTTGCGAAGAGGCATGTGTGGTGGAAGAGACGGGGAACTCCAGCGTCTTGGTTCTCTATTTCCTCTGCTTGGACACAGCTGGGGTTTGATTTCCTGCAGCGCGTTGCACGGGGCTTTGAGCTTTGAGCCCTCAGAGTGACTTTGTACATGAGGCTGGGTGTAGAGCCCCGATCTCCCCATTCCTCCCACTGCCACGCTCCCAAATCCTTCAGGGGAAGGAGCTGGGGCTCCCTATTTGCAGGGAACAAGAGTCCCGGCGCCGAGGCCGGGATGTGAAACAAGCTGAGTGTTTTGTTTTGTCGCTCCGTACATGGCAGCGTGGCTAAAGGCAGAGGCAGATTTCAAGGCACGGTCGTTTAACTACACTGGGAACTCCTGATTCCTGGCATGCTTATTTCACAGATTTTAGTTGCACATTTCCTGGGCAACAGTTTTGCAAATGTAATTCTGCAGGTAGGCTTTGGGGGGCCGAGGGCGGCGGGTGCAGCTGGGATGGAGCTGGCGGCAAAGGAACACCGAAAGCCGCTTCCCACTGCACCTTGTGGCTTTGGTGTTGTTTTGTTTTCCCTCTTCAAATGATGAGTCAGAAAACACCTGAGACCAATACCGGGATGGAGTGGGAGGAGAGGGAGATTTTGAAGTCCTGGGTCAAGTTAGTGGGAACCTTTTCCTTTACGGATTATACATTTGGCTCTGGTTTGCAGGGAGCATGGTTTGGCTCCCACTGTCTTCAGCAGAAGCAAAGCTGGACCAAAGTGGCCCTCGGTGCAAGAGAGACTCAGGATTCAGCTTTATCTCGTAATGAGACCCTTGCCTGTTAGTAGGTCAAATTTTGGAGCTCTGACTCAGCTTGAACTTTCAGTGGCTTTTGCACCTGGAGATTTAAATATTTGTCTGCAGGGGAGGTGAACACCAAATGGCATCCCTAGCTGCAACTCCTTAAGATGTTACCTCCCCCTTTACCCCCTCCAGCTGTTTATTATTTCCCTCCTGTTGCTGCCTACCACCTCCACTGTGAGTCAGAAGAATGGGACATGAATGCTCCCACCTCAGCCGCTTCAGCACAAAGTCTGGCAGCGACTTCCTTCCAGCTGCCAGGGAAAGGGAGCTTAGGCAAAGCTGCCAGTTTTTTGCCCAGGAGCCATGGAGCCCGAGAGCTGTTCCACCGATGCCGCGCCGGCAGCGGGAGCCTGTGGCACGAGGGAGCAGATGAACAAGCTGCTGGGGATGGCAGCGGTGGTGATAACATCTGGAGCCACCCGAGGAGAGCACATGTCCTGATGCTGTAAGTGCAGGGTTGGGACCTTTCGTTGCTGAACTGCCTCCGCTCCCACTGAGTTCAGCAAGAGTTCAGGGTGCTCAGCCTCTCGCAGGAGCAAGGTCGTTCACCGTCGTTGTTGGGTGCTGGGTTGGATGGGAGCTGTGCCCGAGGGGAGCACGCTGGGACTGCTGCCTGCCAGGCTGGGTGAGTCCCTTCGGGATGGCTCCTGCCAACTTTGCAGATACAGCCTATTCCATTGCAAGAGGGAGTCCACCAGAGCCAGCTGTTGAGCTGCAAAGCTCTTCCTGGGATGAGGGGGTGGCTAAAAAGCCACACATGGACTTTAAGGAAAGAGTAGTTGTAAAAGTCAGAGAGTCCCAGGGGAGCTGGAGCCTTTCCCCATCTCCCTTTGCTGGCTGGGGGGGGCTGAGAGCGAAGCACCCCCATTTCTCCATGCAGGGCTCCGTGGTGGAGACGGCATCGTTGCCTCGCCGCAGCCAGGGAGGCATCGCTGCTCTGCCAGCTCCCTCTTCCCTCCCTTTCATCTCTCTTTCCTCCTCCCATGGCCCCCCGCGTCTGTCGTTTTCCCCCCTCCAGCCTCAATCCAGCTTGAAAATCTCAAGGCAAATCCTGCTAAATAGGGAGATTTTGCCCGGCTGCTTCCCTGCCCTCCCCGGTCTCTCGCTCCCTTTGCCGTTTCTGGCCTGCTGGGTTTTGCGTTTCAGTTGTTATAAATAAAGCTCCAGGCACTGATTTGGGTATACAATGACACCTTGTGTTATTAGACAGCACAGGACAGACTTTGCAAGGGGAGCCTGCTCGCCTGCCCTCCCTCTCCTCTGCCGCTGCCTGCGGTCTGCGGGGCGGCTGGCAGCAGGTGCCTCTGCCTCCCTGCCTGCTGCCTAAAATCACAGCCCCCGGGGAAAAAAAAAAATAATAAAAAAACAACCGAACCCATCCCAGAGGATGCCATCCCCTGCTTGGACTGGGCTGGGTTTAAAAATAGGTGGGGGTGGGGGAAATTTTTGCACTTAAAGAAGGGAGTGTGGTGGAGGGTGATGGGGAAAGTCTGGGTTCCCCTGGTTTTGGACCCCAAAAATGTGGGTGGGAAGTGTCTGTAGGCGTGAAGCCAGGGACACCATTGTCACCCATCACCTCAGCCCTGCTGGGGGGTGACCTGAGCTCACCCCAAATCGCCCACCACCGTGCTGCCAGGCAGGATTTTACCCTGCAGCCTGCATGGCCATTGCGCCCCGGGCAGAGATGGGATCCAAGCATCCTTCCTCCCCTTGCTCATCCCCTCACCCCACTGCACCCTCAGGCCCCCGGGAAGGGCTTTGTCTGGCAAAGGCCATTTTGTGCCAGCCACCCTCTTGTCTCTTCACCCCCTGGGGACCAGCACTGGCTGGAGCAGGTAAACCAAGGCAGATGTTGAGCCCCATGTGCCTGATTTTGGCTTCTCCCTCATCATTTTCTCCCTTGCCTTGGTAGCTAGCGGTGGTGTGTGGGAGGGCAGCATCCGCTGAGAAAGGGGGGGAAGGCAGCAAATAAATAGGGTGATGGCTCACCATCGCGATGACTTGCAAGGAGGTGAGGCTGGCAGGTGCTTGGTTCAACCTTGCCCTGCCAAGGCTCAAGTGCTGCTCTGTTTTCTGGGATACATCCTTATTTATTTTTCTTTCCCACCCCCAGCTTTAAATCAGAAAGGCAAATGCTGTGACCTTATGCTTGGGGCATCCAGCACAGATGTCCCACAGCTCCAAAAGGCAGTCACCTAAGCCAGTGTCACTCAGCTCTGTGGCTGCTCTCCTGGGAAGCCCTTTACACCAGGACCTGAGGGAGATGTAAAGCTGAGATATGGGGACAGGAGCACGGAGCACCTCCTCTGAGTGATGTCCTCTGTTTCACCACTCCTCTCTGCAGGGAACTGGAGCCGGTCTCCAGGTGCCCAAGTTGTGGTGTCTTTGAGGCAGTGATTTAAAGGCAGGTAAACAAAAGCCCAGCCTGCAGAGTAAGAAAGCTGGCCTCTCATCAGGGCTGACTTGACTTACATTATTTTTATTCTTTTAAAGACTTTTGGACTTTGGTTTTTTTGGTCTCTTTGCTACATGGTTCTGATTATTACAATTTCGCATCACTTGAACCATATTTGAGAAGTCAATGAAAAGATTGAAGATGGAAAATTCCCTCTTGGATAGTGTTTCTGTGGTGGGGTTTTTTTGGGTTTACTTCTGGTTTTCTTGATCCCCCTCTTTTCTGTCACCTCTGGGTTCAGGCTGTGAGGAAGGGGCTCCCCAAATCCTATTTCTGGCCAGACAAGTGGTGCTTTGTTCTTGCCAGCCATTGTCATGGCTGTAAAGGCAGGCTGGGATTGCTGCTTGCAAATTGCCCCTACAAATTCTTCCAGAGCAAAAATGTGCTGTGGTGTTGGTGCCAAAATAACCGCTGGTCTCCCCTCTTCCCTTCTTCCCTACCTCTTGTGAAAGAAAGAATGGGTGGTACACGGGGTTTTGTTTTTGTAGACTTGTGTTCCCTTGGTTTGTGGAGATGCAGACTTAAGGAGAAGGTACTGAATACTCTCTTTTTGTGGTTTGTGATGCCCATGTTACTTTATAAGGTAAATAACCCAAACTATCCAATAAAATTCCAACGCTGCACATTAATAAAGTAATGGAGATACTTAACGTATGCAGTAAAGCTGTTATTCCAGAGCCCTAGGCCTGCTTTAGTAGCTATAACAGGAGTGAATAAGATCTTTTCCTGCTTTTATTTATACACATATAATATCAAATATTACTGAGTTTTTGCTTGTTAATGTTAGCCAAAGGGGTTAAGAGAAATAAAAAGGGATTTTGCAAACATATCAGGGGAGAAAGAGCAAAAGTAGGCCCATTAATAAATGAGGGAGCTGAATTCAGCAATGATATTGAAGTGACTAAGTTACTGATCTGCTTTTAAAATCAGTCTCTGGTAAAATCAGTGGAGACAATTAGGAGACCTTGTCAGATACAATCATGGGCTCCCAAATAGAAGAGCAGCCCATGAGGGAATAGAGAGGCAAAGAGGAACAGGGGAATGAAGCCAGAGGCTGTTGTAGTCAGAGGAAAGGCTTCTGTTGAGTCTCTGTATCTGGTGTTGGGATGTTGTGCTGTCAGGTCGGAGACATCCCTGCCATGGTGTGGGAGCTCACATCTCTTCTGGGACATAACAGAAATGTGGGATGGAGTGGGAAAGCCTAGGGCAAGGGGAATGGAGGGAGAAAAGTAGGTTGAACTGAGCAATTTCCATCTGTCCACTTGGTAGGAGTCTCTAGTGACAGAACAGGGGTAGCACCAGGAGAAAGGTGGTGTTTAATGGCTCCCAGCAAGTCACCTGAAGTTAAACATTTGTTCCTGTGATGTCTGAGGTGGTGCTGTAGGAGGTGGCAGGGCCATGTAAAGGAGCACGGCATGGTAAGCAGGAGGGCTTGTTGTGGGTCTGAACTCCATGAACACAACACTCCACGGCCAGTTCCACCCAGTGCCTCTGCACATCTTGCTGGAGAGATATATGGAGCCATGGAGCAAGATGTTGCGGTGAGATGCTGTAAATGAAAGATCTAGGTATAGACTGGGTGATGGGGAGCACGCAGCACCCAACCAAGGGTCTGACTGCAGGCCCAGCTTCATTTAGCAGGTCACATCCTTTGTTGTGGGATTTTGCTCAGAGTGGTCCATGTTGCTGTTGACAGCCCTCTCCCAGATCATGGTGAACATGTTCATGCATAGATGCAGAAGGACAGAGAAACCAAAAATACGAAGGAGGAAAGAAATACAGAGAAAGCCTGGGAAGGTCAGTTGTAAGAGGGCAGAAGTAACCATGCAACCTGGAAAATGGCAAGTGGACGTAACTGCAGCAGAGATCCAGAGGGAAGGAGCTTCTTGCAGAACAGCTAACAAGCTGGAAGCCTTGGAATAAATGTCACCAGAGGACTGGAGAGTGGAATGTAAGCACTGGTCAGAGTGGCATTGGTGAGTGGCAGAGGACCCAGCTCTGAATCCAACTATGGTCACAGAAAGGCTAAAACCTTCTGTTTTGCATGTCCTGTGTAAGTGCAAGATCTGCCTTTTGATATTTTTTGGGCAACAGATGCTGTGGCCACGTGTCAGACAGCCCTGGAGACGTTACCCTGGTTCCTTTTCTCTCGCTTGTGCTCACAGTTTTCCAGTGCCCAAGCCTGGGTGCTGCGATGACATTCGAGTGTAAACCCACTGGGAAGGGATTTGGAGAAAAGCACGGCAATGACACAGAGCCTGAGGGGTAAGTGTGGGAGGAGAGGTTAAAAGAGCTAAGGTCCTGGATTCTGCTGGTTGCTTTGCAGGGCTGTCCAGGACGCTAGAGAACAACTGCAGCCCTGGGTGCAGTCCTTAGTTAAATGATGTGTGGCACAGACTCTCATCGTTCTCTCTAGAAAAAGGGTCTCAACCCAAGGAAAGAGGCTTGGGGGGTACCCAGCCTTTAAAATTTCAAGCTAAGGTGGGAACGATATGATTGAACTGCACAAAGGAGAAGGGAGACTGAATAGTGGTGTGAAAAAACAACACACAACTAAACGAGCCAGCAGCAAGAAAGCGACTCTCAAACGGAAGGCTGGCAGTGCCAGGTTTGAATTGTTTAAAACACAATTATGCAAAGCTCTCAGATTTAAAGACGTTTTGCAGGAACGTGGTGAAGGGGTAGGTTTGCACCAGCCTTTTCTCATTGCTTGCCCTGAATTCCTTTGGCTAAACTTGTTGGCATCAGAGGAATTGGTTCTCATGGAGCTCAGCCAGGGCTTGCGTCTGTGTGGAGGGTGGAAAAGCTCCTTTGGAGCTCCCCAACTCCTCCTCAATGGGAGGCAGGTTGGTTGGTTGGTTGGTTCATTTATTTATTTTGGTGCAGAAGGATGGGGTTTAGGGATCTGAGCTTGATTCCTAGCTTGTGGGCTGTTAAGTAAATAGCGAAATCTCAGTTCCTCAGCTCTCCCAGCTCTGTAACAGGGATGATTACCTTCCCCTCCGTGCTCTCTGCTCCGTTACCCTGCAGTCTCATTCAGTGCCCACTCTGGGTGCTGGGGTGGCTCCTGCTCCCCGGGTTGTGTATTGGATTGACCTTCAGGTTAGGAGCTGTGGGAGGCGACAACTGGGACAGTGGAGTCCAGGTCTCTGTAAAATCCTTCTTCCTACTAACCGCCTCAAAACACCTGTTGAAGATGTTTGCAGGCTGCTGGATAGGCTGCTTCTCACTGTTTTGTGCTTTATTTGTTACAAAATTTCAAGGAAGTGAATCGCTGGTGAGGTCTGAAGAGATTCCCCTGGAAATGTAAAACTGTGGAGGGATAATTTCTTGGGTTTTTTATTTATTTTTTTAAAATGCCCTTGTGCCTAAGAAGATCCTTGGACAGCCCTTTCACTGCAGGTGTGAGACATAATTTTGACTCCCATGTGGCTGGGGCTGAGGTGGCCAGTGAAGGGGTGAGCACTAGAGAAGTGTCCATAGTGTTGAGGAGATGCATCAGCCCCAGCTCTGCTGGCTTTTACTGGACTCTCATAGAGGTTGCAACTGCCACGCTCAGCCTTCCCTTGCTTTATTGCATCCCTGCTCCTCTTTCTTCTTTCTCTTCAGCTGTTTATTTAACGCATTTTACTATGTGCCTTCCCTGCATGCTGGTTGCCTTTCTCTGCTCTGTGCAAACACTTTTCACCCTCCTAATGTCCCCGGGCTGCAACCTGTGGCCCACAGTAATTGTTGCCCGTGGTGAGTTTGGCCACCATGCTGTAGTGCCGACAGCCAGCCCATTCCTCCATCTGAGGCTCAGTGTCTTTTTTCCCCCATCACGTGACTGAAGTTTGTGTGAATCTGTTCTGGTTTAAATCTAAAATATGCATTTGGGGGGGTGGGGAGAGGCATGCAGACCTCACCCCTCAAAGCCCAACCCATCCCCACTCCCAGACTCCTTCCAGAAGGAAAAACAAAGAAGAAGAACCCGATCCCTGTTTCTTCCAAGTCTCATGATTTACAACCAGCCTTTTGGGCTGCTCTTTGGTGGTGGGCTGCTCCATCAAGCTAAACTTCTGGAGGATAAAAAATTTCTGGTGGTTTGCACACCTTACCTTCTCCCCAAAGCCACCAGAGCAGCTCACGGAGGAGGACATCATGTTGGTCTCAGTGGTACCACACACACTTAGTCTCGCGTCTGCCCATTTTAGGGGTTGGAAGTGTCAACTGAGCTTTGTCTTTGCTTGGCTGACCTGCCTCCACTGCCTGCCCTCCCAGCGTTGTCTCCTCTTTCTGGGTGGCCCCATGTGACTAACTGGGAAAGCCACCCATCTCTGTGAGATGACAAATCCTGGACTTGCAGAGCCACTAGCAGGCTGCTGAGTTTTGCCAGATTTGGCCCCTTTTCTCTCATCTGGGACCTGGCTGGATGTGTGCGACCTGGCCATGTCCCCAAAAGAAAGCGTCCAGCTCCCCTGCAAAGGGAGACATAGCTCTTCATGTCTCACTTGAGTTTCCTGTTTTAACACCACTCTTTGCCACAGAAGACAAATTCCCTGGGTGGCCCCAAAGGAGCCCCCGTGGTGGGGACCTGTGCAGGAGTCCCACCAGGAGCCCAGCTCCTACCCAGCCGGCCGCCCGGCGCTGCTCCCTGCTCCAGCCCGGCTGAGACGGGAGCTGGCTGGTGAGCCGGGGAAAAAAGAGGCTGCAGCAAAAGATGGAACAAACAGAATTTTTTTTTGCATCTAGAGGGGGAAGCACAGAGCTAAAAATAAAACGGGAAGATCAGTATCTGTCAGGCTGACGGCGGATTGGCTCTTTGGAAATGCATGTAATTACCAGGCTGTAGGTAGACATTTGCATGGAGCGAATAGCAAGCTACTGAGACAAGGTTACGCTTTAACCTTTAAGTCCTGAATCTGCTGGAAAACTAAGACAGAACTGCAGGAAATTAACTTAAATTAATAGAGTTGCGGTGACTGTGCCACATGTTACTTCGATGTGTGTCACTTCACGGCACAGAGTGTCTTGCTGCCCCTCAGCCCTGGCTCCTGGAGGAGGGAGATGCTTTGGAAGAGAGTTTGGCATGCGTGGATCTCCTCCCTTGTTTGGGGATTCAACTTGACACCGGAGAGGAGCTGTGGCTTTTTGTGGTCCATGAGCCTCCCTCAGCACCCTCTGAGTTGGCAGTGTCCAAAGGGCTTGAAGGAATCTGGGCAAAGGGACCTGCCCTAGCAGATGCTGCAGGGTTGGGTGGAGGGTGCAGGTGAAATCCAGCTGTGCTGCTCCAGGGATCCTGGCTGGGAGGGCCAGAGAGGGAACGTGGTCAGGGGGATGGATGGATGTAGAACTCTGCAGGTACTATTCAGTGATGAGATTTTACAGATTAGAGAAAGATGGTCCTTTTGTGCGTGTTTGTGGGTGTGCAGCACCTAACACTGGTTGCAGAACTGGTCTGGAGAAAAACACAGAGAGGAACCAAAAACATGCCTGTAACACTCCCACTCTGAGCTCCTGTCCACGTTCCTGATGCTCTTGGCCTCCATGCTACCTGCTTACCCCCAGGAGACCTCACTCTTGCTGCTGCTCATCATCCCCAGGTCAGGCAGCACCACAGGGCAGGGGCAGTGTGGGGATGAGTGGAGATGGGAGGAGATGGACTCCTCACCAGGAGGGGAGATGGAGATGCCATGGGTGTGTTTCTCTTTCCCAGCTGGCTCAACCTCTAGAGCCACTGCTGCTGTGGGATGCAGGTATGAGCAGCTGAGTCAAGCTGAGGATGGAGGGGAAGCAGGTTGGAAAACATGAGGCTGTGAAGCCAGCAGTGACTCCCTGCCTTCTGTTGTCACTGTGCTGCCTTGAATGATGGGTGTGGTTTGGAGAATCCCATTTTTTCTGGCCTCTTTGCTAGCTGTGATGACCAGGCAATGCGTGTTTCCAAAAATGCCGTCTTCTTCCCTCCAGCTCGGGAACAATTTTGTCCACAGTTTCGATGCCGTTGCTTGGCTCAAGCTGACTGTGCTTCTGTGCCTCGTAGCAGAAGCTGAAAGTAGAAACAGTGTGGTGGGACCAGCTGGTGCAGAGCACGACCGCTCACCTCCCCAAAGGGCTAGGCCACCGGGAGCTCAAGCTGCTCCATTGGCTCCCCATCAGCTTCTGAATCCAATTTAAGTCTCTGGCCCTAATCTTCAAAGCAACTAATGGAGGAAGTGCCAATGGCATCAAAGGCTGAATTTTGTTCTGTGAGCAGCACAGGCTGCTCCTCTGAGACAGTCCAGAGCAGGAAAGCTGGGATGAAACCTAGGAGAGCTATCTCAGCTAGCCAGGATGTGGAAAGGGTGGACAGTGGTAAGGGCTGTTGGCCCGTGTTCTGGGATTTTGGGGTTGGTTCTTTGCTCTGGGTGACGTTGGACCCAGGTTCCGGTGCCTGAACACCATGAAATCCTCAAACCTGGTGCTCTCAGGAGTTTATTCAGAAGGAAGCTGGGGCTTTGTCTCTGCTTCAAGTGAAACACGGATAAGTGCTGCCTCACTTCTTGGGGCAGTCAGAAGGCAAGCACGGTGGAGACTGTGAGACCTGTGAATTTGGTGACAGCCTAGGATATACTTTAGGTGTGAGTGGGAGCAGCCTTCTGGGTGAGGCTGGTCAAATCTACATGGTACTTGTCGTTAGGGAACAACCCATCCTCTTCTGCATGTTCTTTTAGCAAATGAAGGGACCTTCATCCCTCCAGCCGGGCATCCAACCCAGCAGGTACCTGACCCCCAAAGGCAGCACTGCTAGAGACTCTGCAAGGTCTGGGGGATGCTGTAACTTCAGATGTGGAAGGTGCTTGCACACTCCAGCAGTGACCTTGAATAAAGCCCAAAATATTTCTGCCTGGCTGCTGGGAGGTGGAGGATCGAAGTGTGGTGATCAAGGTGCAAGGCTTGACTCTCCATGCGTTGAGTCCCTTTCATGCCTCTCTCTGCTGAAAAAGAGAGTTAAAACAGATGTACATCAGCTTAGGGGAAGGTCTGCTTTACGACTTCTTTACAATGAGAGTATTGTGTAAAAGGGACGCGAGGTTCAGATCTGCCATTGTGGTTTGTTCTTAACTCCAGCTGAGTCACTTGCCTACCTGGACCTGTGCTGGAGTGGGGACTGAGGTGGCTTCACACATTGACGGTATCGTTGTCTTGAAGTTGTCCTGGAGTCTGATCTTGGAAACCTTTCCTTGCCCAAAGAGCACCCCACGCATCGAGCTCTTTGGAAATCTTGCTTTGATGGTTTCTTCCCCACCTTTTTGGAAATCCCCCTCTTAGATGCCTTCCTGTTTGAACTCATTGTTTTTTCCAGTCCTTCAGCCAGTGGCATTTTTAACTCAGGGTGCAGCCTAGGGAAAAAAAAAACAAAACTGGAACACCCTGTCTTAACTACAGGCTTCTCCTGCATGCAACGTAGACAGACCTTGAAGAAAGCCAGTTGTGCCCAAAATTCAGCCTGTTGTTTTTCCAGCTCTGTCAGTTGTCCTGACAAAAGCTATGGCTTCTCCCTGTAAACTCTATTTGCTGTTTGCCTCTGATCCGTGCTGTTGTGGTTTTTTTTTTTGGATGTTGGTTCCTCATCAGTAAGCAGAAAGCAGGAGCCCTTCCGTCGTTACAGCAGCGCAAGGCAGAGTTTAAGGCGGTCAGATCTTTTGGAGGAGGAGAAGGGAAGCCTGAAACAGGTATTTTTGGGGGAGAGTGGTGCCGGCAGCAGGAATCACCACCAGATTTCCAGTGTGCCTTTGTTGAGCATGCATGAGGAAAGGTTTGTCACTGTCACTTGTCCCCTGGTCATAACAGGCTGCTTGTTCCCATGGGCTTTACCGTCTTTTTGTCACCTCCTTCTGAGGTTCTTACTTTTGTCGACTGCTTGTGAAATCCCGGGGGGACTGAATTGTCCCTGGAGCCCCAGCCACAAGGTATTGCCCCAGGGCATGGGGGGACAACAGAGGAGGCTCCTGCTCTATTCTCTCCGTGGGTCCTCACACACAGAGGGCTGAACCACTCACAAAGCAGCTCTGGAACCACTACTATTGACTGGTTTGAAGCAACTCCCAGTTGACTTTAAATTCCACACTGTCAACTTGATGTGGTCAATCCCTGCAATCTGGTGTGCCCGTATCTACCTGAGCTAGCTCTAAATTAGTCTTAGTAGTAGGGCATAAAGGTCTGGCCACATTGGTTAAGATTAGCTCTGCCAAGCTCTTTGCCAGGTCTTCCAAGCTCTGTCCCTCCTGAAGGGAACACACGTAAGCAATGTGCTGAGGATCTTCCCTTTGTGATCGCTCATCTCCAGCAGCATCCATCAAGAAACCTTCAGAGCAAGGTGCCACACCTGCTACTTTGTGTTTAAATAGCCATGATGGTTTTATTCTTGGTGGCTGTGGCACTTGCTTCCCACAACCTCTGGGTGCTCGTGGTGTGGTCCTGTACGATGTGTCCCCAGCTTCTTGCCTGGGCTTTGCATTTTCCCACCACACTCTACCCATGGCCTTACTGTAGCTGCACCAGGCTGTGCTCTGGATGTTCCCACCGTTAGATCCAGCCGTCTACCGGGATCAAGTGCCACCACTTTCAGCCCATGCCTCAAAAAACTTAGGAGAGCTGGGAGCATGGTGAAAGCACAGCTGGCTTTGAAGCACCAAGCGCTTGGTCCGGTCTCGTGTTGGGCGTCCTTGCGGCTTTGACGCAACACTACATTTTTTTTGTTTTTGTGGAAATGAACCAAAAGAATGAGGGGAAGTGCTTACAAATTCATTTTTAATGAAGATCCTGACGTGCGGACAGATCCTTTGTCCAGATACGAATGTATTTATGCCGGTGGCACCTTGCCATTCATACAGTGACTTACACATTTGGTAACGTGATAGCAGTGTATACAAGGGAGGCTGGAGTACAAAGGAGTGAGAGATCAGGGTTTGGCCTTTCCTTCCCCTGTTCTTCATGGGGTTGCACTGGCTGATACCATCTGGAGAGAGGGTGCCTTTATTTTTCTTTGATTTATTTTTTAGAGGAACAGTAAGCTCCAGTATTGGTTTTACACCCACGGGACCGTTGCATTAGGGGTGCCAGTTGCACGACGCCTGGTGCGATGAAACCCTGAGCTTCGCTGCCGTCGAGATGCTGGAAAGAGGATGAAAATCCCAGCTTTCATCTTTTGTCACAAATAGTATCTGAAGGAATTTGTACTATTTTTACTGTTTGTTTTTGTTTCTCCCCTCCCCTTTTAACTATGCACCTTAGCATTTTCTGCGGGCCCTGTCACTGGGATATCTCCACTTGGACTTTGAAACAGATGACTCAGCTTCATGGTTGTTTAGAATAGTTTTAAGTTATTTTTGCTATCCAGTCCCATTTTCTATCATCATGCTGCAATTACTGGAGTACCGGCTCTGCAGGGGAACACTTGCTTCTTTTAAACAAATGGTTTCCTTTGAAATTAAAAAAAAAAAATAGTTTATGGAAACATTTCTGTGGGCCTTTGATTATTAATTTATTATGAAGGCTCTAATCCTATTTTATAAAAAATACGAAATCTTAATTTTAGAAAACCTAAATTTGGAGGCAACTTTTGAACCGAGCCAGTCTCTTTAGCACGGACTTTGGTGTGTGTTTCTTTTTAAAAGGCAAATCTGCCTTCCGCTGGCGCGGCGTTATGTGGTTAATCCTGTTGGGCCTGATCTGATCGGACTGGCGCTGGAGCGAACTGAGCAGAGCTCAACATCGGTGGGGGAGATGAGATGAGATCTCCACCGGGAAGACAATGTGACTCCGGGGGCGGTGGGGCTGACTGATACCCCCCCTGCCCCAAAGCCCCTGCTCTCTCCTGGGTTTCAGTGATCCTGCTCTGGCCGCAGGCTCAGCCCTGGGTTTCGGTGATCCTACCTGGGCTGGGAAGAAAAGCATTTGCTGTCACGTTGGTTCTGTAAATGTGATTTTTAAGCTGTTGCAACTGTTTTTGGAGACTGCACAGACCAAGCTGATTTCCAACTGGGGTGGTGCAGCCCTACTTTTAGTCCATTCACCTGGGTTGAAGTGATACCTGGCTGCTTTTTTTTCAGAAGCGAGATGTGCTGATACCTGCTCTGGAAGTGATGTGCCACCTCCTCCTGTCCCCAGCTCTTGGGGACTGATGTGCTGGCTCTGTCTTGCTGGGAGAGCAGAGCCCAGATGCCTTCAGTGGGAAAGATCAAGAGAAACCAGGCTGAGAAAGGGGCTGGGGAGGGCTGGGGCAACTGGGCTTTCCCTGGGCACTGGAGGGTGTGAACCAGCTCTCGACTGGTGCAAGTGCCCCGGTGCAGAGTCACAGGGGGATTCACACCCACAGACCCAAGAGCTAAACCTCACCTCCAGGGATTCCTGCTGAGGAGAAGCCCTCCTTGTCACCATGACTTTAAGTTCTGGGAATGGAGGTACTCAACGTGCCTCCTCCCTGGGGTACAGCATAAACCTTGCCAGGTGGCGGCTGCCCCTGGGTCCCCCACGGGACCTTGCTGAGACCATCTTCCAGGGGATGGGTGTCCCAGGGGTGACCCCTGGGAGTGGAGGGGTGCCTTGGGCACCGGGAAGGGTTCCGCATCGCCTGGGGTTGTGCTGGCTGCTGAGACCATTGATGGCTTTTGGCCAGGAGTGAGGACTGTCCCTGGCCTCCCTGTCAGGCCATGGGAAGGGGAAGAGGAAGGCTGCGTTCCCAGGGATTTTTTTTTAGGGTATTCTGGGATATTTTGTTTTTTAGGGGAGGGACCCATGCAGCATGTGAATGCTTGGCCTTAGGGTGGATTCCTCTTTCCTGCTGCCTCCTAGCTCTCCAGGAGCCTCTTGGCTGTAGTGGGGAAGGGGTTAAGGCTTCCTGGCTGGCCTGGGAGCTGCTGCTGGCTGCTGCGTTCCCCTTCCGGGGCTGCTGGGCTGAGGTTTGCTGGTATGTGTGCAATGCGGCGCCGGCCGGCCCAGAGCACCCAGCCCTCGCCGGAGCAGCCTTGCGAGAGCCTTCCCGGCACCACCTCCCCTCCCCTGGCTCCTTCCTTCAGCGCTGAGTGATGGGGCTGGGGATCAGGGACCTGCTGGGAGAGCAAAACCAGGGGCCGGAGGAGATATGTCGGGGGGCGGGGGGGGAAAAAGGCTGAGCTGCAAAGCCTGAGACACTTGGCCAAGGCGCTGTGGCACAGGAGAGCGTCTCTGGGCACGTCCCTCTGCCAGCCCAAGGTTTTGTAACTCATATGTGCCCGTGTCTTTGCCTCTGTGATGCCTTGGGCTGGGGATGGGAGGGTGGCAAAGGACTTTGGCTGCTCCCGTGGGGTTAGACCCGATGGGGAGCAGCGTTTTGTGCAGATTCTCCTCTGCTTCCCAGAGCAGAGCAGAAGGTTTAGTACAGACACAGGCAGGAGCTGGAAAACTGCAGCAACAGCAGTCATATTCAAGCTGAAACATAGCGAGAAGCCTTGGAGGGAGATGCAGACTTGGAGGGAGATGCGGATTGCCTGGAGTCCTCTCTGCAACAAAAATTTATGTCCCTTATATAACTGGGGAAAAACAAACAAAGAAACTTGTCTCCAAGTGGGAACATGGTGTCACTGGGAGAAATCCTGCCGAAGAGCGAGACCTCCGGTTCACTCTCAGGGCTGTTAACTCTTTGGCAGAAGGGCAATGCTTTCATTGCTAAATTTTCAGATAAATGAACTCTTGAATATTCCTGATGAATTGTGCATGTGGGACGCCTAATTTAGGCAAATATGGCAGGAATAATTTTTTGCTCTGGTGATTTTTGGGGTTCAGTGGGGCTGCTTCCACCAGGGGCAGGGATTGCTGCTGGCTTTTGCTGTGCTCCCCCCACGCTCTCCCACCAGCCGAAATGTTTGCTGTCGCTGAAGGACTGTGCTTTGCCTTTGATCTTCTACAGCACCGCCATTGACGTTGGCAGGAACCTTCTTGCAGACCAAGGCTGTTATATGGTGCTAATTTTGTAGTCTCAGATAACGGAGCCTCTCTAAAAATGTCATTTGGGGCCATTTGCGGGGTGAGTTTGACATCGCTGACTACTGCCAGGATGTGTGTCCTGCGGGAGGACCTAGCACACGTGGGAGGTGGCACGCTGTGTCGCTAGGGAAGCTCGTGGACAAGTTTCTCAGCAAAAGAATTTTCCATTTTTCGACTGTCTCTTAAACTACCCCAAAACTGACAAAGAAAGTCCTTGGCCCTTGGTTGCTCCAGGCTGTGAGGTCCACGCCAAAATAAGTTCAGTTAAAAAGGGAATAAATGGGGGTGGTAGGGGGGGTGTTTTGGATTATGGCTACACCATAACTTTCTTATTAACTCAAATTAAGTTAAAAAAGGAAATTGATTTAACCAAGGGAGGCGTTTTGGATGCCAGTGGCAATAAACTTGATTGTGTTATTTTTTCTTTCTTTGCATAGGCAATTATCAAATTAATCTCCTTTGATATGAGCCTAATATCAACACAATCACTAGTATATTTATACTTGCCCAATGACAGCTATTCAATGAGCTGTTTTTCAGCTGTTTTGTCGAACTCCACTTTCTTTTGCCTTCATGTTTCTCTGGCGAGGCAAAGGGCCAGTTTCTGGGTGGAAATCCCTGGGGTCCCTCTTCGAGATTCTCACCACTGCCCTTTCGCGGGGGCATTGCTATTGCTAAAAAATTCAATCAGAACATAATTAACAGCCCCAAACGTTTCTGAATTGTCACTTGCTGTTGGGAACGGGGCCACTCTTGTGCAGGGTGCTGTAGAAAAGCTTGTGTGTGGATGAACCAACCCTCCCCAGCTCATTTGTGCCTGTAAATCCCCAGCAGCTGAGGCAGAGGGGTGGGATTACCTGGTGTACAAGCAAGCCAACCTCTCAGCTGGTGTCTGTTGCCACTCTAGTCTTACTTTGGGTTTTTTCTTTTTTTTTTTTTTTTGTATTTTTTTCCCTTTCTTTAAGGGACTAGGACCTCCACGATCCAGTCTGTGCATGTGTGCCTACGTGCCTCTCTTTCTCCATTTGTTCCCGCCTCCCCTTGTTTTTTTTACCCAGCGACAAGTTTCAATTACGTTTGGCTGAAGGGTAGAGCTCTCGTACGGCTCCCGCAAGTCTTGTGAAAATGGGTGGGTGGGTAAAGAGGAGAGAGGCAAGCATTTGATAGCTGCATGGGAACTCAACCCTTACGAGACACCAGAGAACCTACATTGGAAAGGCTACTGGGAAGCCCATTTCATTTCCCTTCCCACCCTGAGACTGCCTTGTTTGGAAGGACTGGAGGAGCAGAAGACAGAAATGCTGCCTTGCTACCCCAGTCTTGATGGACCTGGAAGAAGCGATGTTTCTGGGGGTTAGCGGGGAAGGTGTGCCCAATGCTGGCAGCATGTTCCCCCCATTGTGTCCTTCAGAGCAAAGGCAGGTGGGTGTGAGCCAGCCACATAGAAGCAGGTGGTTAGATTAGATCTGGCCATAGCAGGGGATAGCTGGAGAGGGGAGGAGCACAGAGACTTCAGACAGTGTTTCCCACATGATCAGAGGGGCCAAACCCTCCTGGGCAGTGAGGCTCGCTCAGCAGGAGGTGGTAGCTGAACTAATGCTTGAGGAGGTATGTTCAGTTGTCTGTGGAACCTTGGGACCCTCAGGGATGGACAGCTAAACCTGGCAACTCCTGTCTTTCCAGAATGGACCATTGCAGGGAGAAGCTGGGAGGACGTGATGCAAGGCAGCAGCTGCTGGTGCATCCTGGTGTCCTTCTCTGTGGGACCTTTTTGCTTTGCTGGCTTGCAGCGTACCAAGGTGTCCCTGCTGGACTCCATCCTTACCATTCCTGTCTGGTCCTGGACTTGTCCGCTGCCCACCTTCACTCTCCCCATGCACCTAGTGGTTTTTAGCACTGTGGTTGGGAAGTGAAACCTGACACAAGTAAATATGTTGACAGCCTGTTTTCAGGCAGCAGGGAATGTAAATTATCTCATTTGAACAAGGCTAACGCAGAATCAAGCCGTTGGTCCCAAATATCCCTTGTAAGTGCAGATTAGAAATATTCATGGCATCTTCACTCCCAGAATATTGCTTTTATCTTTGTGGTTCCTTGAGTGGCAATATAAAAGTTACTGATTTTGCACTTTTTATGCATCCGAACCTGCAGACTTTGAAATCAGTAGGTTTGCCTGCGTGATTTGCCTCGTTAGATCCGTACCCTTGCAGGCACCTAGGAATGATCTACTCCTTAAGCTCCACTGTACTTGTTGTCTTGGGTGTAAATTCCTATCTTGGGAACATCCTTAACCAGGGCGTTGGGACAAGTGGTGGTGAGGTTGGATTGGGTCTTTCCAGGGCAAGGTAGATCCTGACCATTGGGAGATGCCTGTGTGTTTGACCTGTGGGGTACAGTCAGATGATGCGTAGTGAGGTGGATGCGAAGCTCCATGAGGCCAGAAAAGGAAGTTCCAAAAACTTTGGGAGCCATTTTGGGGAGTCGTGTTCTCCAGGCTCATTGCCTTGCTCTCTAAAACTCTCCTGGGATCGCATCCGGGGCCAAAGCGGGTTGTGACGCTTAGTACTCACTGTTCAGTTGGTGAAGGTACTGGGAGGCAGAGGTTGAGCTTCTTCAGCACATCCAGGTGTTGCTTATTTCTTCCGTGGAGCTCAGGCCATTTCAGGGAGGTCTCTGTGCTGCCTTCACCTGAGGGCTTGGTTGAGGTGAGAATATCTTGCTCCAGTTCAAGCAGGGAGCCACGAGGTTGGCTTGTGATGGGGGTCTCACCAGCTAATGGTGATGGTGGGAAGAGGACCAAAGGCACCAGACTGCCCTGCTGAAACCAGGTCGAGGGCAGCAGCTGGAGGTGGAAACTCACGTCGGGGTCTCACCCTCCTAGGCGACAGCCTTTGCACAGCAGGTCTTTGCGAGCCAAGGCAGAAGGTCAGATTGTCTCGCAACCTTGACCGTGTTTGCAAGCGGACGTCTCTCTGGCTTTGCTTTTTGCTCCGTAACAGGTTTTTCCCTTTAAGAACGCAGAAGATTGATTCCCTTGCAGGGCGCATCGCCGAGGCGAGCCATGTCCAAATGGTTTGCACGTCTGCATTTTTTACTGCTCTCGTTTAATATGTATGCAAATGTAGTCTCTCCTGTCCTCACTCTCTGTGTGGGTTTGCACAGTCAGGAGCACATTCCCATTACCGCTGCCCATCTCCTGCTCCGCTCTGCATTCGAGGAGACTGCCTTTGAAACGCTGATAGATGGAGGTGCAAGGGAAAAAGAGAGAAATGACGGATTTTCGTAATTTCTCTGATGGGGAGGGTGGAGGAGTTGGGAAACGAGAGGAAGGAGGTTTAAATATATGCAAAATTGTTTATTGGGAGAAAAGGGGGGGGGGGGCTTCAACTCTGAGTTAGAGAGCGTATTTCGTATGCCGTTCCATTTTCAGAGCATCAGCTCAGAGGATTTTAGCTGGAGGTTAGGGAAAAATCCAGGCACTGGCAATAATCTTGTGATAGCGGAAATATTCAGCTTTTCTCCTGATAAATAGAAACATGTCACAACTGAAGCCAGGGTTCCAGGCCTGGAACGCAATGTTGGCTTTTATTTTTTTAAGAAATACGGCGTAAGATGTCCAGAGTTGTTCCCTGCAAAGGGGTGGTATACGGCTGCTGCTACTTTCTTTTCATTCCTTTTTTAATAGCTGAATTTTTCCAAAGCCCTTCAAAATCGACACCTGTGAAACTTGGACACGCATACACCCAGAGCTACGTTTGTATAAGTAAAAGGGGAACCTGTGTGTTCCAGCTAAGGCCAAAATGTGGGAACCATCTTGGGAAACATGGTCAGAGTAGGGGAGGTTTCCCTATCCCCAGGGGATGGTACTTTTTCAAGTTAAGCTGTTTGAAGTTGCAGATCTCCAGGTTCTGCATCTGCTTGGAGGTAACTGTGAAGGCTGAGGAGGTCCTTGCTCCCCGTGTGGGAAGCAGGGGATGACATATCCCTGCATGCCCTGGATGATTCTGGAGGAGAAATGGAGGCTCATGCTGTATCCCACTCCCTTTGGTGAAATTTAGGTCCTTTAAATGCCAAAGGGCCAGATTTTCAAGTGTATTTTGGGCACTTCAAGCTGTTTGCTATTTTAATATTTAAGCACAAACCACCTTTAAATCCTGGCTAGTTTTGAACCCCGCTATAGAGTGTCAAAGCCCTAATGTACTGAGCTGCCCCAGCTGTTGGGGATGCAGGCTGTGGGGTGGGAGGGCTGCAGGGAACCAGGGGCCAAGTGCCCCAGGGCGAGGGATGGCCATGGGCCACCTCCTGCTGCTCATGCCCCCCAGAGCCTGGGGCTCTGCCTGGAGCACAGGTAATATTGCTGAAGCCAGATCTTTTCCGAACTCCTTTAGGAGTTCACAGACAAAACACCTCTGATACGTTCCTTACTTTTCTTTCTTGGAAGCCAAAGACCTTTATGTGCTGGAAAACCCCCTTCGCTGAGGTACGGGCTTGTTGGATGTGTTTACTTTTGCATCTCTAAGTTTTGCAAGAGTGTTTTGTGTCTCTAGCGCTGGATGTTGAGAAACCCCTTTCTACGCAGTAGCCTCCGCCTCTGCAGGGGGACAGGCAGGAGCCATGGTATCACACAGACCTTGTGCTGGGGCTCAGGTCCGTAATAATTAGACCTTGTCTCTGCTTTTGGCACAGGTTAGAAGGACCAAGGGGTGTCATTCAAGAGGTGTTTGGAGGTGCTCGGCTCCTGCGTTGATGTGCAAGGGCTGGAATACTCACGTACCAGGCATGGAAAGTCTTGGTGTTCAAGAGACGAGCTGTCTGCTCCTGCTTTACCTCCCCGTGCTTTTGGCAAAACCCTGCCTTTGGCAGTATTGAGACATGCTCTAGGTACTAGCCAAGGTGGGATCACAGGCTTCCTTGCTCTCTGAGTCCAAGGTTAGGGCTGTCTCTATTGCAAAGGGCTGTTCCTTCTGCTTCTTTTCTTTCCATCGCATTTGAGAGGCTTATTCTGTCCCGTATTGACACCCATGCTGTTGGAGGGGACAAACACAAGCAGCTCCAGCTCTGCTGCTCTTGCCTGTCCCTTAGTCCCCCCTGCAATGTGTTTGCTGGGAAGTAAATATCTCATGTGCCTTGTCCTCAGTCCGGTGGGTTTGTGTCGCTTGTGATCACAGACTCAAAACTTCCCCTGTTATGGCTGCTTTTTTAACAGTGCCTTTTTATTGGCAAGTAGCTTCATGGAGCCTTTCTACTTCCTTCATCTGTAAATTGTCCTCTACATAACGAAGAAACCGTTCTGACTACGTTTTGATGTGTTTGTCGCCCAACAGATGTCTGGGTGGTTAAAGTGCCCCCTGAGTACAAGTATCCTGTGTTTGCGAGCTCTTTGATAGTTGGTTCAGGAATCTTTTTGTTCTTTCTTTCTCTCCTCGAGTCCTGGGGGTCTGTAGCAGATGCCTGCTGCACTCTCTCCTTTGTTTTCTGCTCCTGATATCTGTGCCCACAGTGTTATTCCTCTACCCTCTCCCTTATCAAATTAGATTATCTCCTTCTCATAAGTACTTTTGACACGTGCGGCCGTGCAAAGGCACGATAAGCATATTGGATCGCGCCGTTAGGTGCCTGCCGTTCATGTCTGTGGTTCTCCATTTCACCTTTCCAGGACCTTAGGACTGAGTTGGCATGTTACCTGCCATAAGTGGTGGTACCAGCAAAAGCAAGGCTGGCTAAACTCTCTTCCCCACTTGTAGCCAAGCCCCAATGCCCCTTTTAGGCACTGCCACATCACCCTGCATGGGAACGCAGGGCTCTGCACCATGTCTCTATGACCCTCATGTCATGACTTTTCCTCCCTGATGATCTGTGTCACCAGCAGCTCTCTTTGTGTCCTGGACTTGACTCGTGGCACTCAAGCTTCTTGGTGTTATAGGCTGTTCCTTGCCTGTTCCTTGGCTCCCTGCCTTTCCACTGGCTTTCCTGGTTTCCACGTGTGATCCAGAAAAAACGCTTTGTTATTCTGTCCTTCCTCCCCATCACAAACCTGTGTTTCTGTTCCATCTTTCATGAAAAGGTCTAAGACTGAAGGTGAAATGTGATAACAGCCTTCAAAAATATGTCAGTGGCTGCTGCAAACAGGATAGGAATTAAATGATTCTCCGTGTCCTATGGTGGGTAGGATGAGAAATTATGGGCTTAAACTGTAGCACAAGGGAGATGTAGGTTTGATGTTCCGATATCCTGGGGGTGAAGCACCGGAGGAGGCTGCCGGGGAGTCGCTGGAGGGTCAGGTCAGACGAGCAGCTGTCAGGAGACGCTGAAGGGGAGCCGAGGGGATAGCGGGGTGATCCACAAGATCATTTTTCATCCTCTCCAGCCCTCTTGCCTCCCCATCCATATGCTGGAAGCCTCCAGCTAGGCAAGGGGCTTTTTGTGGCTTGCTCAGCACGGCTTGTGCCTTTCTCCCTCTTTGCTTTTTTGTCTTTGTTGCAGCAGTTCTGGCAAATGCAATTGCAGCGAGCCTGGAAATAGCCACGGTAAGCGTCTCCTCCCCAAACCTTTCCTTTGTGCTTGGTGGCTCTTTACAAACCTTGTGTGCTGGTGGAGGTGACGGCAGCTGCAATCGGAGCACCGGGATGTGCAATAGCGACTGAAACAACCACGTTGCTGCACCCAGAAGGGTCAAGATCGAGTTTGGGGGCAGCCTTGGAGATGCTGCTCAAGGCCCTCGATGGGAAGCTGCTGCTAGCTTTGTGGAGGGTTGTGTTGTACGTGTGTCAGTGCGTAGGTGGAAATGCGAAGGTGAGGATGGTTCTTAGAAGCATTGTCCCAGCTGGTGCTCGGCTCTTCAGCTGGCTGTGCGAGTGCAGGAGTGTGGTTGTATTGCTGCCTGTATGCGTGTGCCTCCCCTCGGTGGGTGCACCAAAACACCCGGGGAGCAAGGGATGGGGGGCAGTGGGGCTCTTTGCAGAGCTCCCCGTCCCCGCCTCCTCAGAAGTCCGCTCCAGGATATTGGCCAGCCGGGTGGAAACTGCTGTCTTTGCCAACACAAAAATGTGAGGGTCTGGGAGTCACAGAGGGCTCCATCCAAAACCTGTGTCGGGTGCAAGAGCAGCCGTGTTGATCCTGACACTGCCGTCTGGGAGGTCGCCGAGTCCCCTGGGCACCTTCAGCCTCCTGCTCTCGACACCCACCTCTCCCGACCCTTCCCCATCTGGCACCACCACCGTCCTCTCAGGGTCTGGTTGCATCTGTGGTGTGTCCCTGATTCCCTCTCCAAAACCTCCTGCCTCTTCTCCCCAGGTTGCTGGGGGGGGTCCTGTGTCCTGGTCAGCTGTGACCCCTTTCACCCACCCTGCAGCACCATCCCCTTCACAGCTCCCTACCAGGAGAGGCGGGGAGGGAGAAACAGGCAGATGAATAATTTATTATAACGATGCAAAATAGGGTTTTAAAACTCTCCCCGTATAAATATTTATTTTTGACTCGTTAGCACCACAGCCGCCTCCACCCACACCCCCCCTAACCCTTCCCCTTCTCTTTTCCAAAGCCCCCCATAGCCTTGTGGCCACCACGGCTGGTCCACCCAGCTCTCCTTCACTCCATCCGTCTGTCCATCTCTCCCGCACTCGCTTTTCACGTGATCCGATCCCCGGTGCCAAACGCTTCCCAGGGAAGAGAGGAGAAAAAAAAATCCACCAAAACCCAACCTCTTTCTTGCGCGCGCACACACACACACACACACACACACACAGCCACACAAAACAACACCGGGAGAGGGGGGAGATGGAGCAGCACACACAGGCACACGCACAAAACCCTTTGAAGCCTGTGCAGGGTAAGGGTTGTTTCTGTGGTAACGGCGCGGGGATTGGCAGCGGTCGGCGAGGGCCTCCATCCCGCGGCGGTGCCGAGTGATTAATGAGCCGTTGCTGGGCTGTTTGGGAGCGCTCGGGCTGGGTTGTGTGCCGTGGGGCTGCTCCGCCGCCGCCGGACCTGGGACATCCCTTCATCCTCCTCCACTTGCCCCAGGCATGCTCTCTCCAGCAGCGCCTGACATCTCTTTGGCTCTCGTGGGATGTTGGCCCATGGAGGGACCGGGCAGTTGGGCTTGGGACATCCCTCTGTCTCCTGTTCTGGTGGTGCCAGAGCATCCCCAAGGCTGTGGCTTTTTCCTGCTGCCCAGCCTTCCTCCTCTACAACAAGGTCAGTCCCAGGGGAGGTCCAGCATCTCCTCCAGTGCAGGGATCAGCCAGAGCCACGGGAGGATGTGGTGGCATCAGCAGGGGGACGAGGCAGTCCTATCTGGTGGGTGCAGATGGCACTTTGGGGAGCATCGCCTTGACACCTGCCCTCAGCATCATTGCTTCCCGCAGCTCCTGCCTCCCTCCCACCCCCACGGCTTCCCAAGGCTCTAGGGTGGCTGTGCTGTCCCTGTCCTCTGGTCAGCCTTGTTTAGTGCCACCACCCTTTGATCCAGGTGTCACTGGGGTGCTCATACCATCTCCCAGCGAGAGATCCAGCTCTCAGGGAACCTTACACCGCAGCATACTATGAAACTCACCTCGTTTTGCTTTCTGTTTTGAAAAGGCAAAGGAGAAACAGGCATCATTCACATCTCTTGGGCGAACAATAATAATAACGAGTGAGTTTCAAATCTCTTTCCCCCAAAATAGCCAAACCAGAACACGCACAGCCTTCCCGAGCCGCTGCCTGAAACAGATGTGCTGCCAGAGAGGCAGCTATTTATAATGTGCAGCGTTCCCTTTTCAGCCGCAGCGACTCCAGCCCTCGGCTCTCGCGCTCGGCAGCTCCTTTTGAAGCCTGTAGCTCTAATCTGGGGACTGTTCCTGGTGCTGCTAAAAATCTCCTCGTAAACCCGCCAGGATGCCAGCGAGCCGGAGCCTCTGAAGGGGCTTTAGCATCCCCAGAGGCTGCCAGGATGGGACTGTCCCATTGCCAGATGTCCCCGCTGGGATGGGACAGCAATGGGATCTCATCAGGTGACGTGTCCCCCATGTCCTCGTGGCTGCAGCCTGTACAGAGCACTGACACCCCTCTGCCACAGGGCTGGGGGCTCAAACCCTTTCCCAAGCCCTGATTTGAGAGCTTTTGCCATATAGAGGACAAAAGGAGGGGTCAGGACACTGGTGGGGGGAAAGGCTGATGTGGGGTTGAGCCCAGGGTTTGATCTGGTTCTTACCCCAGGAGAGACACTGCACGATGGCCAGGGGGGGCGTGCAGACAGCGTGGGATAAGGAAGAAAACTGGGGATCCAATGAAAAGGAGATTGAGGGGGTTTGTCAGCACTGGTGTCCACACATAGGGTGTGTGTTTGCTAGCCGGGGGGGTCCCGCAGCAGCCCTGGGGCTGTGGCACGGCTGTAGGATGGGCACCTCGGGATACCCATGGGGTACTGGGGGGGGGGGCTGGAGGGGACCCCATGCCAGGAGGGGTCAGAGCAGCCGGGGCCGAGCACCCTCGACGCCGTTTCGGCCCCTCGCACGCCGATGAATAAGTGTGCTGGTATGTCGGGGAGGGGAGCGGGCGGTTGGGTGAGGCAGCGTGCATGTGGAAGCTGTTTATTGCCGGGGCTGTTTGCTGGCCCCGCTCTGCCTCCCGCAGCGCCACGGCCGCCCCAACCAGCCCGGCCGGTGTGGCTGCTCTGCGTGGGGCCGGGCAGGGGATCGGGGCCCCAGCCCAGCCGGGGGGAAAGCAATTACCAGGAGACGGGGCTGGTTGGGCCGTGAGTTTTGTTTCTCTCCCATCCCCTCGTTTGCTGTTTGCCTTTCTCCCGAGCGGGATGTTCGGAGATGAGGAGATCGCCCGATACGAATCCCAAGCTTTGGGGATGGCTTGAACCCTGCTCTCCCTTCCAAGGTGGCCCAGAGCGTTGTCCCCAGCCTGCCATGGCACGGTCGGATGGGCAGCTGGGAGCTGTGTGGTGATACTGAAGGTGATCCCTGCCCTTTGGAAAGGGAGATCCTACAAAAAATCCCCTAGAGTGAACTGCAATGGGCTGCTCTGGCTTTGCTCCCTCACTGTTTTGCGGGTGCCAGAGGATGGGGTCATGCGATGGTGGGCAGAGACCACCCCCAACCCCCAAACTCTTTAAACTCCAAATCCCATCTTGAGGAGGAGCGTTAGCTTGTCCTCCTGCCTGGCGAGCTCATACCCAGGTCAATCCGGAGGAGAAGAGGGTGGTGGTTTTAAAATGGGCTGTCTGGAACTGAGGGTGGGATTTCGGGAAGAGGCTGAGGATGGGCTGCCTTGGCAGGGCTCTGGCAGCATGATGGGTCAGCTCAGCCTGGTGGGGACACAGAGACAGGTTCCCATGAGGACAGTATCCCTGGCTGAGACCGGAGCCTTCCCGGTTTCCAGTGGTAACCACCAAACCTTTGCTCCTGGAAGAGGGACCGTAACGCAGTCCATGGCAGTGAAGCCTCTTAAAAGCTGGTCTCATTGCAGTTATGTTAATTATTAATAGGATGTGGGGAAGAAAACATTGGAAAACCCCAAATGTTCGGGGCAAGCTGCCACTTCATCTGCATCCAGCGGTGTGGGCCTGGCTTTGCCCTGACTCAAGGGGACATTTGTGGGTGTCTTTTCCCCTGGCTGGTGTCAGCGGGTACAAATGGAGAGGCTCAACTGACTCTCTGGAAACCACGGGAGACCGAAACGGAGGAGCTAAAGGAGTTGTGTGGGTCTTAACTTGGTCTTTAGCCAAGATTTCCCCCCCGCCTTGAAGGGATGAAGTCCATTTTGGCACTGTCTCTGCCCACCAGGACTGGCAAGATGCTGGGATTTCACGGTCAGCCAGCAGAGAGGCACTGGGGATCCCTGTCCCAGCCCGGGGCACCCCACAGAGACCTGTGGGCAGGGTGGAACCCCAAGTCGGTGCTTGGGCTGCACCCACATAGGGAGTCAGGGCTGGGGGATCTCAGCAGGGCACTTTTCTTGAAAAACAAGGTACTGGGGGATTTTCACCCAAAAGCTTTGTGGACCTTGAGGTGTTTCTTCCCCCATATCTGACCATGGGTAGCAGGGATGTCTCCATGGGGGAACTGAGAGGTGTTTCCGTGGAAACCAGCAGTGTTGCTGTGGGGCGGACCCCATGGCTCAGATTTGGGGCCTCCATTGGTGCTGCAGAAGTGGTGCTTGACGTGGGGAGACACCAGCCTGGCAGCAGCTCTTGGAGCAGCAGTGCCTTGGCTCCACGGCAGGCAGCTGGGAGAAGTCTTGGTCCTCCATGCGGGGAGGACATTGCAAACCTCAGGGACAGGTGATGGGTGTAGGTGCCACCAACCCACCCCCCCTTCCCACCACCCCCTCCAGGATCCCCTGCCTCCCCTGGTGTGCTCCTCTCCCTTTGCCTCCTTTCCATTCCCCCTTCCCTTTCTCTCCCTTTCTTCCCCTTGCTCCACCCCCCTCCAGACTCCTCTGTGGGGCATTGATTTTTCCATCCGTCAGCGAAACGCTTGAGGAAAATGAAAGAGCATCTTCGTGATCGATCAGGAGAACTCTTCAGCCTGGGGTCAGGAAGGGTTTGAATCAGCTGCTCCCCTGGCATATAATTACCCTCTCTCTCCCAAGCCGGGGCTTTTCGCGTGCCGGCGGGAGCAGCCGTCCCGCTGCAGGGCTGGGGCATTGCTCGGGAGAACACCTCTGTGGGATGCATCGACGCTGGGAGAAACCGCCCGTGGACACGTTGGGTTTTGCTGCTTCCCAGGGCTCAGCTTTGGGCTGGGGTCCGTGCGCTTGCACGCTCGCTTTGTGCTGAGCAGCGTGTGCCGAGTGGATGCGAGCCTGCGCTGCTCCCTCGCCGGCATCGATCGCTCCCACTGTAGCTAATTCCGTGCGGTGCTTGGCAAGGGTGGGCAGCTTTGAGGCTGCGAGTTTAAAGAAGCTGAAAGAAAACTAAATCCAATAGGAGTTGGGTGCCCCGCTCTCTTCTCTCTTTTTGAACATCTCATTTGCAGGGAGCATCGTCTGGGGCGTGCTGCCCATACAGACCGTGTTGGGAGCAGCCCGGAGATGGCTGTGGAAATGCCAGAGTTTGCCATCTGGTACCGTGCTGGCCCCTCAAGTCCCCACCGCTCGCTGCCTTCCCCAAGAGAGTTGGCAAATAGCTGAGGGAGCTTCTCATTCCACCATGGGGTGGCTGCACGCAAATGTTGACTTCTTCATGGCAACATGAGTGAGTCATGCTGGGAGCCGAAGGGGGACGGTGGTGCCTGCAGCTCTCGCTCTGCTTGTGGACTGTTGCCTGGATCCGATGGGATGTTTGCAGGGAGGTGTGGGCACAGTCCTCCCTGCAGCTCTTGCTGGAGCTCTGTGTCTGCTCGGCGGGATGTACTCGCTGGTTTGTGTGTGCAAGGTTTCCAGTGCTCGTGGTGGAGTTCTGTGGTTGAAGGGTGTCTGCGTGGAGTGTTGCCTCCACTTATCCTTTGGATTTCTCTGGAGGAGAGAGCTCCTGAGCCCACTTCACCACCAGCGCGGGGGGGACGCCAGCCCCAGAGCCAACACTGGGAATCCCAGCACGTCACAGAGCTGATAGGCTTGGTGTCACCCATCTTGACTGATCCTTCTTTTCCCCACTCCCAAATTCCTCTTATTTCTCATAGATATTGGTCAGCCTGTTTCCTGAGCTAAAGGTAGGGGTCTCAGATCTGGGGGTGCACAGCAGATAGAGGCTTGGAGCTGGTTGGACTATGTGGAGGTCCCAGAGCAGGGCACAGCAGCCTCTTACGGTGGGATGTGTATCTCAACTAACACCTTCCCCTGGGTAGATGCAGCACACCTTCCCCTGGGTAGATGCAGCATGAAAGCATTCCCTTGAAAGCAACCAGGAACAGTAAGAGAGTGAGGGGGAATTGTGAGCCAATGTCCTCTGGCCCTGGAGAGCCTGGCTGTGGGTAACATGTTCACCCAACTGCCTCCACCAGCATTTGCAGGCCTTCACTCCACGGTCTGCAGAAGACCTGGAGGCTGGTTGTTGCCTCATGTTGTGCCAATGTTACGTGGCAGCTCACAGCCATTCAATTCCCTTTGTGTTTCCACGCTGGCCTGGGAATGAGTCCGCATGGAAAGAGATGAGGACAGAAAAGAGTGACAGGGTGAGAAACTGGAGCGACACGTTCCGGCTCCCACTGCAGCCAGTTCAGACCAGCCAGACCACAGTGCTGAGGGAGAAGGACAATGCAAAAGCCCTGGCTTTCTCCCTCCAAACCAGCAGGCGTGAGTTTGCCGCACGGATGCGTTGCAGATGTGCTGATAGCAGCCAGCTGAGTGCTGACGCTGCTGTGGAGCCCTAGGTAGGGGCTCAACTGAGCTTATCTGCTCCACAGATAGCGTCTTCTGCTGAAAGCAGCTGAAACAGCTGCATCCTAGGATTGTTGGAAAGTTTATTGTACAACATGTAACAAGAGCTTGCCCTGTGTCCCCGGTAAAGCCTTGACATAAAGCCCCATCTGGGCAGGGTCTTTTCCCTGGTGAGACTTGGTGTCAGCTTGACAGTTGGGGGAACTTGGCTTAACCTGTGAGTGTTGCACCTTAATAAATGTGGATCTAACCCAGTTTCCTCAAATCTGTGTCGCTCTGTTGATAGTAAAGGGGAAAGGCTGATTTATGCAAGTGGGTAATCTGGGATCTTCCTGTTATTCCTTGCAAACAGAGTGCTTTGGTGAGCTGTCACCAGGTAATGTCACTGCGGGGTTCAGTGCAGGTAATGGGGACAGGGAGGACTCCTGGCATCTCTCCATTGCTCTGCCACCTTCTTGTTGACCACCCTTGGTCATATCCCCCGGTCTTCCTGCTGCCTCCTTGCTCTCAGGTCTGTAAAATGAAGATAAAATACCATCTGACTTGCTGGGGAGCTTGCAGCCCAATTAAGTGCACGCTAATTAAAGCGAGCGCCTCCGTTCCTGTTGATATCCCATATCCATTGGTGGGGAGCTGGAGAGCTCTGGGACGCAGGACTGCGAGCTTGCGACAGAGACAAAACAATACACTCTCAGACTGCTGAACAGAAAGTGGATCCATGTGTTAATCTGGGAAAAGGAGTGTGAAAATAACTGCAAATCCTTCACGACTTTGTTGTAATTTCTCCCAGATAGGACGCAGGCAGGAAAAATGCTTGCTCCAGGCTCCAGCCCCCTTGGCTCCCAGGTCGTTTCTGAGCTAAACCCGAGGCTGATGCAAGAGGAAACCCTTTCCCATCGCTGGGCTTCACAAACGGCTGCTGGAAATTTGGGGGGGGGAGGGGGAGGGGGCGGGGAGAAAGATTAATAAGTGCATTGCTTGGGGGTGGCTGGGGTCCCAGTGGCTCCAGGGTCAGCCAGGTCTGCTCCCTGGCACATCTCGGCCAGGGATGCCCCAGTGGGTACGGTGGAGCAGTGCCTCCGACAGCAGCACGCTCCCGTCGGGCAGGGGTCTGCGGGGTACAGAAAGCCAGGCTCCTCCCGGCTGCCCAGCTGCCTTCCTGCTAATGCTCATCTAATTAAACAGCAACCTGGAGTGGCTGAAACCAGGGCAGCGGGAGAGCTGAGGTTTTTCATCCAATAGGTTCCCATCTCCAGCTCAGGAACCAGAAGAAAAACCCTTTTCATATGATCAGATCAATATGAATCTTTGGTGTTCTCCCTCGCTTCCCCAGCCCTCCTTCCCCCTCCTGGGCCAGGGATGCTTTTCTAAGCCAGAGCAGGGTTTGGTTCTCTACCTGGTAGATTTTGCACCTTCTTCCTCATCCTGGGGCTGCCGTGTGTGTCACACAGGTGCTGAGCAGTGCCGAGAACAGCAGACGCTGAGACCAAACTCTCAGAGAGACCAAGTCGTGGCTTCAGACTGGTCCCTCCTTCAGGGCAAGCTTTCAATCAGCAAAGTCTCTGAAGAGCCAGTCGCTTTCCCCCTCTTGCTGAGACAACTGGCAAAGCGACGAGACTGTGAACATGGGCAGGGTTTGACCCACAACTTTCATACTGTTTGCGTAGGTACAGGCAAGGGTTAACCAGAAGCGACATTTTATTTTGCTGCACATCTTTGGTTCTCTGGAAGGAGATGCTCTTCCTGGTGCCTCGGCTGTTATAAAGGCGTTCTTCTTCCCAAGGTGTCTTCTGAAAATTAGCTCCAGCATGCCGTCAGTGGTGGAGAAATGATTATGGAGAAGCAGCTGTCCGTCCCCTCCTGCCAGCTCCCTGCGAGGCAGCGGGAGGGGGGACGGCTCCTCTGGGTGCTGGCTGCTGGCAGCAGATTCCATTAGTGCCTCATCCAGGCTCTGGTGTAAGCAGGCAGCTTCCAGCTCCAGCCTTTTCCGCCTCACCTCAATGCACTGGGGCAAGAAACCACTATGCAGTGCCCAGCTCCGTGCAACCTCCAACTGTGGTGGGTTTTTTGTTTTTTATCACAATAAGAAAGTTGTACAAATCTTCCCCTAAATGTCAGCCTGCTCAAGCAGCCTGGAAGTGGTCGGCTTCAGCTCCCATATTGTTCCTCCCCGCAGGAGAAGAATTACTGTCCGACTTCTTCTTGCAAAAGTGAGGGTCTGGAAACAGGCTGAAGGGGAGAGGAGCTGGATGGGTGCCCCAGGGACCTCACCATCTCGAGGACAGCAGCCCAGTCTTACCACCTCTCTTTTCCTTCCTTGATCCTTCTGTCTTTATTACAGAGCTGGGTTTATTGGGTTGATTATCCGTGCTCCTGCACCAGGCTTCAAACACTGCCCATCAGCATCTGAGCCCGCTGCTGGATCACAAACCATCTTGGGATTCTCCAGCCAAGAGGGAAGTGGGCTCCACACCTGCTAGCAGGGGAGGGCTGTTGGAGCCAGATGCAAGCTCTTCCCCGGCGTTTTCCCCCCCTTCCCCTTGCCCTCGCCTCAGGCCAAGCAGGGAAAATCCTTCAGCAGGACCCCAGCTGGGGCTGCTGGCTGCTGGCTTTCCATGGTAACGGTCCATCAGGGGGTCGGAGTCAGCAGTGAAAAATTCTGCCCCCTCCTACCCTTGCCTGGGCTGCCGGTCGCTATTTTGATTGCATTCCTGGGGAGCTGGGCTGCAGATGTGGTTGCCTTATCTCGGGAAGGTCTGAGTCAGTTTTTCCCTGCGTGATGGAGCAGGCAGCTGAGGGCTGGAGGGAGGAATAAATAGATCCCAAGATATGCTGGGGACATCCATCCCTGGGGATGGTGTGATAGGACAGGAGCCTTCCACCACCCATGATCCTGGACTTGTGGTGCCCACGTGGCATAGCACGTATGTAGAAGGTGAGGGAGACATCTCTGTTGAGCAGCTTTCACACATCCTTGACATCTTGGCCAAGGGAAAAGGAGGTTGGCCCAGGAACACCTCTGCTGTGGGCTGGATCCTGCTCCCGGGAAGACCTGAGGAATATGTCCATGGAGGAGGAAGCACTTTCACCCCACCAGCATGTATCTGGGATGTGTGCACTTGCCAGTCCTTGACACACCAGCTGATGTGTCAATTCAAGAACTATTCCCTCCAGTTTCACATGGGTGCAACTGGGAGCAGGATCTGGGAGCAGATATATTTACTTACTGGCTGTCCCTCATGTGCTGCCGTGAGCAGATCTGTGGCCAGGTGCTGCTAGCAGAGCTCAGGGTCCAGCACCGTTGATGGTGGAACCACCTGGCTCCAGCGTGAAGGTTGGAGATGGGACAGTCTCTGGGTCCACTGGTTATTTTATGGAAAGATGAGCTGCTTTCTTTCTTTGCTCAAGGAGGTGATGTCCTCTGATTGCTTTTCTGCTCAAGAAGCTCACTCCTGGATGCTTCACTGTGAAGATGTGATGTCTCCATAGCCCTGGTGATGGGTCCAGGTTTCATGCTGTAAGTTCAGCTCCTTCTGTAAACTAGGACTCAGCCTGCTCGGAGCCAAGGGAAGGTCTTGTGTAAGGTGCTGTTATCAGTCCAAAGCATTAACCCCCCCATAGGTCATGCACTGAGTAATCATCAGTCCAACTTAAGAAAAAAAATAACCACATTAAATGTTAAACACATTGCAAGTGTTCCTTCTGTTGGTGGGATCCTCAGCTCAGATTCCCCCAAAGTCTGGCAGCTCAGGGACCAATTCTGCTTTGTTGTCCTTTTTATCTTGCATTCCCCAGATCTGCAGGGTTTGTCGTGTAGGTCCCTGGCTCCAGAAGATTGGAGGCTTTAGGGGAAGGGTGGTGGGCAGGGAAGATGCTTTAGTGATGGAGGGTGCAATAGGCAGGGCCTGGAGGAAGGCAGGACACTTGGGCTGGCTGGTGGTGGTGGTGGTGGCCACCACATCCTCTGTGCACCCCTGTTGCAGCGGGACCTCAAGCAGCATCATCGGGTTCACTCTGTGAGGGACCAGCCAGGCACCACGGGATGTCCCAATGCCATTGGGGCTGGGGACCGAGCTGGCTTCCAGTCTCTCATCTCGGAGCTGCAGCCAGGAGCCAAGGCTCGGGAGAGGGTTTCTATAGCAACAGCTGCCACTCACTCCCCATCTTGGATGTAAATTAGTTAGGATTTTATTAGTGTGCAGAATTTCAAGAGGCCGGAGCTGGTGAAGAGGCCTGACGAATTCGGGACAGGAGTGTGCGAGGGGAGCCTGTCCCAGCACCGTCAGGCAGCACCGGTTTAGGAGCATCTTTAGGAGTTTGGATCAAGGCAGCTTTTGGGGTTTTCTGAATTGCCCAAATGCCTGGCTTTTCACCCCGGTGACAGCATGCGCCTCTGAAATGGCTCTGGGTTGTCCACATCTCAGGCAGGAGGCTGGAGATGGGGTGCAGAGGCAGAGAGGGTTGCACTGACCCCAGGAGAAGTGGATGGGGTGGGCTGACTTGCCCCACAGCCCGGGAAAGGGAGTGCTGTGGGGTGACCTCCCTGTGCTGGCTGGTGGATATGACCCCGATGGAGACAACACTGTGAGCCATGAAAGCCCAAAGCCGCTCTCTTTCTTGGGCACTCTATTGGGAAGGCCAACAAGGGCACATTAATGGTGATGACTCTGATAATAATTATTAGAAACTCATCTAACTGCTCTTTACGTTTGCTAGAGCAGCACTTTGGGGCGGCAGGCAGCCGGACCAATGTATAAGATGCTCCTTGTCTCACAGATCTTGCAATCCAAATTGAAGCATCAGGTAAGGAAGGACAACAGCCTCATGGGATCCTACATGGGGTCACCTGGGGCATCAGCTGGCCAGAACTGGAGAGCTGCTTTCAGTCTCCAGGTAGGAGTTTGCATACTCCTTTACCTCCCTTGTGCAAAGCTGTTCCTCAAGAGTGCTAACGAGGTGAGACCATCCTGAGTGACCACAGCTGGTGCAGCACTGCCTCTAGAGAGTTTTCCATTAAAACTTGATGATGAAACTACATGGTGGTTCAGCAGAAGAAGTTGGTGGCTACTGGTGATTTTTGGAGCAAAAGAGGTGAGGAATTGGGGCTTTTGAAGAGCTGTGGGTAGGACTGCAGCAGAGGTTCTTCCTTAGTAAAGTGCTCTGCTGGGTGTCTGATCTCCCTGGGATTTTTTGTTAGTGGGATCATGGCTGGTTGTTAGATGGGATCAGCTCCTGCTTAGCCTTCTCTGTGGACAACCAGGTTTTTGCTGGAGCTCACTCTGTTTGGAAAAGTGATGACTTGTGAGTGCTGCTCTGTTGGGAACTATCCTCTTTGTATGCTCGAGTGCAAGCAAACAAGGAGAGTGATTGCAATGCTGGTTGCTGCCCGCAGATCAAAAGTCTGGTGTAAAACTTGTGTGGAAAATCTTAATTTCTATGTACTTTCCAGTTTCCGTGTGGCTAGCAGCCCTATTTTTGGAACTCATATTTTCAACTCTTTACCTCAAACCATGAGGGCTGTGAATTTTCCTTTTTAATGAAAGAAGATATTTTAGTTTTTTTCTTTACTTTTTTTTCCCCCCCTTCTTGCCTTATAACTTCATGACTCTGGGATCAGGGGCTTTGTGGAAGTCAAAAAGTCTTGTGACACCTTGTGCTGGTGCTGTGATGTTTGCCAGCACTGGGTTGTAGTTGGATGGTGGTAGGTAAGGCTTATATTGCTGGTGTGGATATAATATGAATGTGCTTGTGTGCAGCAGAAAAGGGAGTGGGAGAGCCCTTGAAATGCCAGAAGTGTGAAGCTGGGCTGGCTGGATGGCAAGTGTCTACTTGATTTAAAAGGGGGGGAAGCCAAAGTTTTGGGGAGTTTGTCATCCTGCAAAATAAATTACAGATGAGTGACTGCTGCTCAGCTTGGATGGGTTGTGCTGGGATGAGAAAGGGAGTTTTCCTGCCCCATCCTGGGCAAGTGGGGCTGGTTGCAGATCAACCCAGCTGCAGTCAGTGCTTGGGGGGGGACCCTCTTGGCCTATTCAGTAAATACCAATATTGTAATTACTTTAAAAACCTGCTCTATGGTGTTTATTCCCTGGGCCTAGGTAGCACTTTTTGTTGATTTGCCCCCTCCTTTTAATTCCTCAACACACCATGGAAACATCAATTAATTAATCTAAGTAATAATTACTATTCAAGAGCTGATCTGCTGTCATGGCTTGCAGTGGTGTGGTGAAAATAACCAGTTGAGGTGTTGAGAAATTTGGGTTATTGCTGGAGCTGGGGCTGCTGTTCCTTCCCCGGCCACGTGCCCCAGCGTGGGACGTTGTGGATGCTGTTGGGTTTCCAGGGCTCTCCACCCTGCCCAAAGGCTGTGTTGGCACAACCGCTGCCTGCTGGAAACAGCAGCCTCTAAGGCAAGGGTTTGCTTTCAAGATAAATTGGCCTTTTGTAGGGGACCATGTCTTAAGCATGATGAAAATGCTGAATGCGCTGATAATGCGACTCGGAACAGATCCGTGAGGACTTTGTGCTGGTGTCTTGAGTATTATCGTGAGTAGCAAAGGAACTGGGTGATGTGTGGGGTAACTGGACTGTGAACTCTGCTGGTGGGTCAGTGTTGATGTGGGAGGTGTGATGCAGGGCTGATATGGGGGTGCTGACTGTGGAGGGGGAGCCTCTCCTCTGATCTTAATGAACAGGCAAGATTTGATCCCTGTGAGGTGTAGGAAGGCAGCACACGCTGTGTCAGCCAGGACACTGGGGTTCTAGAGACTATTTTTTGTGTCCTCGGGTCAAATTTGGGCTCCAAATCTTGGGATGAAGTGACACCAAGATGGTTGTGTCCATCCCACTTGCGTGACCGAGCGGGACCATGCACAGCACCTGAGAGATGCAATCTGGCCGTGAGCTGAGGGAGACCATCTGAGTCTTCACTGTCCTGATGGCTTCCAAAATTAGATGGAGACCTCCCTGGGCTGCAGAGCTGGGGCCTTTGGGCAGGCAGCTGCTCCACTCGGTGTCTGACGGGGACAACACAAACCTGCTGCAGGAGGCATGACAACAGCTCGATCCCTGGTGTTAATCAGCGTTTTGGGGATGGTCATCCCCAGGAGCAGCGGGCTTTGTCTGAATTTGCAGGAGGGGATGTAACAGCTCGGACGCCCCAGTGTCCTCCTTGGCTTTGGGAGAAGGGGTCCCTGAGCGAACCCTGGTTCAGAGAACTGACCTTTGCTGAAAGCAGCTGATCACGTGCTCACCCTTGAGCATGTCCTTCAGCTCCATTGAAGAAAACAGACTTTAAGTGCATGCTTGAATTTAAGTGCATGGTTAAGTGTGTTCCCGTTCCCGGGTCTCAGATAGGGTAACGATCGCTGCCGAGAAGATGACTGGATAAATCGGGAGATGGCACAGCAAAACGGCCACAAGCTCCTTCCCACCTCACACGAGGCTGACTTCAGGGATGAGCTCTGGGCTGCTTGTTTTGCAGCCCCACGGATGGGGCTCTGGATCTGTCCTGCCTCTTTGCCATCTCGCAAAGCCTCTCCTCCTCCTCCTCATGGGCTCCATCCTCCCCATTCTCTGCACGTCGGTCCCTCTCCCTAAGGCCGCTCCATCCCTCCTCTGCCATCCTGCTCTGCCTGCGGAGCAGAAAGTGCGTGGCCCAGATATTTTACTTCGCATCAGCACAAACCCAGCCCAGCCCATCCTGCGAGATGGCACGGCGCGGGCAGTGCCAGCCCCACGGCTGGGCAGTTGGGGGAGACCCCCGGGGTGCCCCTGCCCCTCTCCAGGGTTGCAATTCCCCCTCTGTGGCCGTGCATCTGGCTGTTTTGGGCTGCCCGGGAAGCTGGAGCCCACGATCAGCTTGAAAGGCAGCAACAGCAGCCTCTGCTTTTCCACACGTCGGTATTTTTAGCTCTGCTGTGCATTAGCGTGCAGGAGCTCAAACTGCGAAGCCTGGCTGAGGTTTTATCTGTTGTGACAGCCCTTAGGGCTGTAGTCAGACACTCTCTCGCTTGCTCGCTCCCTCTCTCCTTTTTTTTTTCTTTCCTTTTTTTTTTTTTTTTTAAATTTGCAGCTCGGATCTGCTCTCTCCCTGTGGAGACACTGTGCAGCTGTCAAGACAAGGGTGGGATGTGGGACCAAGGGTGGGAAAGAGGGTCCAAAATGTGGTCCGCGCCCCTTTACGAGGGAGCTTTACTCAGCTCCTTTCTGTATTTTTCCATTCCTCCTTGCTGCTGCTGTCAGGGCTGGAGTGGTCGGAGCTGATGCTGCAGGATTAGGTGGTGGCTCGCCCCTGCTGCCCTGCCCCAAAGGGCCTCCAAAAAGCTGTGCTGGGTGACAGCTACACAACTACTGGGGACAGCACAGTGGAGACCAAAGGCCAGCCTGGTCCAGTATGCTGGGGCTTCGCAGATCTAGGGCTCTTGCTGCTGCTGCTTTTTCTGAGTTCCTTGCATCTGCAGCACTTTTCCAGAGGACAAATCTTGCCCAACTTGGGGCAATGTTGGGCTCCAGGTGCCCCAGAGCATCGGGAATAAATCAAAGTCCCTTGCAAGCCTTGCTGGGTTTCAATCTGGAAGGTTTTCACTGTGCCGAAATGACATGTTTGACCTCCCTCAAGAGAACAAGACTCTTGAATCCACCCTGGTTCTGTACAAACACCCAACACTTTGATATGGTTTCTAAGGAGGGTTTTCTTTATCACTTCTCTGCCTGGACCTTCCTCCCTCAAGCCATTTTGGAGAAGAGAGACTTTGCCCCAGCTCCTGCAGAGCCGCACCAATGTGAAGAATCCCCTTCTCACCCTGGTGCCTCTGACAAACTGGCTGGAAATGGGGTAGCAGACAGGCAGCCTTGGTGATGCCCTTCAGAAGGGTGAGGAACCAAGGTGCTGACAAGACTTTGGCTTTCCAGCCTGCTCAGGAACCTGCCTGCCTCACCAGGCTCTACTCGGGTAAATCCAGGCTCAAATGGGAGCAGAAGTTGCCTGAAAATCTGGTGCCCTTGGAATTTGCCCAAGGTCATGGGGGAAGTCACTGACAGAGGCAGGAATGAGATCTGGTTTCCTGTCTCACGTGTCCAGCCTTCTTCTCTGCCCCTTAGTACATGCTTCATGTCATTCCAGCTGGAGCTTCCTGAAATCCGGCACCCAGGTCTTGGGATGCCTGTGCCAACCCCGATGCCTTCTGAATGGGAGCACAGACCCCAAGCAGAGAGTGCTGGGTCCTCCTGCTTTTCTTCCATGGGAAGGGCTTCTTTTGGATGCCCAGCCAGAGAGCGTTGAGGAAAATCTATGTTTAGTTTGAAAATAATGATTTGGCATTTTTGAGGCATTTAGTGCAGCACTGCAGCGGTCCCAAGGTGGATCAGGGCTGCGTGTCCCGAGGAGGACATCAGCATATGAGGATGCTGAGGGGGCTGGAGGGAAGCAGAGAGGGGACAGATACTTGTGGAGGGTCATGGGCTCCTTTACATCAACCTGTCCATGCCCCTTTTCTTTCTGGAGCCTTGTTTACAAGCACAGCAGGTTTGGTGTGCAGCAGCTCCCACAGCTTTGTCCAAGACGATGCTGGTGGAGACTAAAAGGCTGCAGCTATGGGTTGGAGGGTGCCAGGAGCACCTGGGGCTGCCGGGAGCCAGCCTTGTCATCCACTTATCTGGGTATAAACCCCACGGGGAGCCTGGGATGTCTCCCTGCGTCCTTTTTGCTTCGTTTGCATTGATGAGGCGCAGAGGGACATCCCAAAGTTTGTCTGGCATGCCCGCATCTTGGGCAGCTTTTCTAATTAACCGTCCCCCCACTGTGCTTGCTCTGTTCTTCCCCCCCAAGTTCCTCCTTTTCTTTCCTGGCAGCAGCCAATGCCATGAACCTCGGAGACTAACTGCACAGTGCTCCCGGCTCATCCTGCAGCAGGGATCGCTGGAAATGTCTGGTGTCTTTGCCCTTTTGCAGAGAGCACCCAGGGATGAGGATTTTGCAGCTCAGCTTGTGGCACGGAGCAGGGTGGGTGGGGGCTTTGCTCTGGCAGCATTTTCTTTGTGCAGGTTGTTTGTGTGATGTGCGAGTCCTTGGCAGCAGCGAGAGCGCGGCAGGTACCTTCGCACAGAGCTTTGCCATCCCCCAAACAGCCCCTGAGCAGCTCCATGGGGTTGGGCCACCATCCTCCTCCTCCTCCTCTCCCCCAGCCTCCCAGGGAAACTCTACTCATGGCTCCTGGGGATGGATGGAGATACTTGGCATCAGCAAAGAAACCCCACACAGTCCAAGAGCCCAGGCTTGGAGCTCCTGAATCCCCTCTGTGCTCTTCCCCTTGCCCAGGGAAGCTGCTAATGGCAGCTGGAGCTGGCTCCTGGTGTGCTACCCCCTGCCGTTGCCGTGTAGGGCCAGAAGACATCCTTCTCCCAGGGACTTTGACACCTGAGTGTCAAAACGAGACAGATGAGGAATTAATTATTGCTGTTTTTATTTCCAAATGTTAGTTTGGGAGACTAAAGAGTTTGGGGGGGGGGGGGGGCAGGCTAGAGGAAAGTGATACTTCAGAGGCTTTAAAAACACCCTGTGGCGTCCATGTTAATGTGTCTTCCTGTGTTAGTAGAAGACCCTGCAGACTTATAACCACCCTAAGAATCAGGCTTGAAAATCCTGTCTGATGTCCCCACGGGAGGCAAGGGATGCCCACTGCCATGCAGCGCTTCCCTCCTTGAGGCAGCTGAGCTCTTCCCGAGCCATCAGACCAGTCGCTCAAGCATCCCGGCTCTCCCTGCCCTGGGTCCTGGCAGGGGCTGGAGACAGGCTGGTCTGTGTGGGGACAGACCCCAGCGACTCCGTGTGTGCTTGGTGCTACAAAGCAGACTCTCTCCCCTGCCTTCTTAAATCCTTACGCTTCCCAGGCTGGAAGCAGTTCCTCTGCTCGCACCCAACACCACCCGCTTCTCGCTCATCCCACTCCTTTGCCTCCTTGCTCCGGAGCTGTCTCGGGCTCTCAGCACGGCTGATGCCTCGGCGCTGCCAGGAGTTTGATCTCCAACTGCTTCCCGGCCCCCTCGTACAAGTTGGGGGCCGAGAAAGCAGGGAAGAGATGAACAGCAGGAGAGAAAGTCTTCAGGGAAGGGATGGGGGAAGGATGCGGGAAGTAAGGAGGGGGGAGAAAAAGTGAGAACGAGGAGGAGGAGGAGGGAGAAAAGGATGCTGCCTTGTCTGTTCTCGGATTTATATCGGTTGAGTTGCACTGGATTAGCTAAAAGTGTTGCAGAGCTGCCTTTCCCCTCCCCTTTCCTCCAGGCAGGCGCTCGCATTTGGGGTTGGAAGCCTTAATTCACTTCAGCTTCAACCTGCTCCTAATCGACTTAAACCACACTGAAAGAAACTCGGCTTCCCCAGCAAGAGGATGCAAAATTGCACCTTAAGTCAAGTCAGCGTGATTCTGTGTCTAAAGCAACGCGGAGCCCGGCGTGGATGTGTGCAGGGATAACTGTGTGCCGGGGGTTGTGCCGAGCTGTCCGGTCTCTGCTCCTCTCCGGCAGGGTTTTGGTCTGACCCCAAGCAAGTTGGGATTTGGGGGTAGTGGTTGGGGGGCTTTGAGTCCGTGGGATTTGGCTGTTGGAAGAACTGCTGTTTCTTCTCATTCCGCTCTCCTCCATCCCTCTTCTCCTGCTGCAGATGTCTGCTATAAAAAAGAGAAGAAGGAGGGGAAAACAAACAAACAAACAAACAAACAAACAAAAACCAACAAAACAAAAACAAAAACAAAAACCCCAAAAAACAACCGCCCTCCCCAAATATCGTGGTAACGCTTACTGGAGGGCTGTTTCTGCTGCACATCTGATGTGTATGACAGGGTCAGATTAACCCAGCCTCTGATTTCCAACCACAGCTATTCTGAAGGCACCAAACCCAATGCAAAACACCCCAGAGGGACTCCTCCATCCCAGTGAGGAGCTGGGATGGCGGGATGAGCTCATGGCGCTCTGGGGATGTGCCAGCCCGGTGCTCGGCAGGGCCAAATGCTCGGCAAGGAGGATGAGATTGTCCTTTGGAGATGAATCTGGTCTCAAAGCCAGGCTTTCAAGGGGCCAGAGACCTTCCCTTGTGTTTAAGGTTGGGGCTTTCAAGTGAGCAGTGATGCAAAATGGAAGAGGATATCGAATGCCAGGGGATGCTCTCAAACCCCTTTTTCCTTGGGGAGGGTTCTTTTGTCACACCTGGACACACTGTCCAAACTGAGCAGGAAAGGCTTTTTTTTTTTTTTCTCCCCTTCCTCCCATTCTCTCCTCTTCCAGCTCCTCTGCATCCTTCATTTTGGCCTTGCTACATCTTTCTCCCTCTGTTTAATTCTAAACCCATGGAATTACGCCTGGTTCTGGCTCAGCTAATTTTTTTTAGTGGAAGTTCTAGCTGCCTTTGGCCCTGGGAAATGGGGCTGGAAGGGACCGTGGCAGGAGGAGTTACACCCAGATGGTGTTCATCTAACTCTTCCCCGGCAGAGAGAGACCATCGCTCTGCACAGGGCTTCTTTGGTGAGATCTGTGTCCCAGGGCAGCACCTTTTCTGCAGGGTGGCTGCCCAAAAACTCAGTGCCTACCCTTTGTGACAGGGACGTGTTTGGAGGCATCAGGGCTGATGATGCCAAAGGGGAGAGCGTTTCCCAGGCCATCACCCCTCCATGGGGCTGGCAGGAGCTGCCCGGAGGGTTTTGCTGGTGATGTCCCCTGGCTGTACTGCATGAAGGGGGGGACCTTATGAACACCCTTGTAAGCCTCTGGTCAGCACTGCCAGTCGCTGGCTGGGAGCCTCCCTAGGATGGGGCATGAGCAGGAAAGCAGGGTGAGAAGAAGGGGTGGAAAAAAACCCCCAAAACTCCCCATGGAGCGGGAAGCAGAGTCGGGAAGCGAAGCTGCTCAGCTGATGGGTTGCCATGGCAACGTGGTGGCAAGGAAGAGGAAAAGGCAGAAAATAGCCCAGTGCCGGGTTGAGACCTGTGGGAGCCCCGGCCCAACAGCCTCCTGTACCCCAGCCCTATTTCTGTCTTCCTTTCTTTCTCTTTTTGCTTTCCTCCCCTCTTACTATTTGTTTTTTCTTGAGCCAGAATCCCCTCTCTCCGAGGAGCTGTTGAGGTGGGGGGGGGCAGCTGGGGGTTATTTGTCTGCAACGTTGGCATAGGGGGCTGAAGGGAATGTATGATGGATGCTCTTCATAGGGGTGGATGTGGCCAAGTCTCTTCCCTTTCCTGCTGAATGTTTGGAGGCAGCTTCATCACTCACAAAAGACCAAAATGGGTCCGGGGGTAGGCTCATGTCGACGATGGAGGACCTGGGATGGTACTTGGAGATCCCAGGGGCTGACACAGGTTTGGTGGAAATACTTTTCTACCCAGGTTTTGTTTCCCAGACTGTGTGTGGGTCAGGTTGTCTGTCTCCTGAAAGGTGATGCCCAGTTTTAAGGAAGGAAAGAGATTTTCTTTCATGTGCTGGATTGTTTTTCTCTTTGGGAAAGTCATGCTTCGTAACCACAGCGAGTCATTTCCTCTCCATGAGTCAGACTGGGGCCTCTTGCAGGATATGTATTGGGACTGACGGTTGAGGCCATGCTTGCTGGAAGGAACAGAAACCCAGGCTGGACTATGAGAAGAGAGAATATGTCCTAGTGCCAGGTCCTAGAGGGTTTGCCCTATAGAAACGGTGCCACCCACCCATGCTCTTTGCTTTATCAATGGCAAATATTTACTTTAAAGATCCAGGTCACAGAATCTGGTGGCCCCAAGATGATATCCATTTTCAGTAAAAAAAAAAAAAAAAAAGATAGTCTTTCCAACTCCTGGGGCCATAGCAAAAATTGGTGAAGGGAAATATGACCTCCTAAAACATCAAAAACCAGAAGATACACCATAACTATCCCCAACTGAGTGCTCTTTAGACATAAACTCTTTTAAACCCTCCTCATAATTTTGTTTAGGGCTTGGCAATGATGAGTGAATGCCTGAAGCTAGCGGTGCTGTGGATGGGAAGCTCATCCTGCTTCCTTCTCCTCCTCCTCCTCTTCCTTCTCTGTCCGCCTCTCCCCTTTCTTGCCTCTGCAGTGGTTGCAGTGCTGTGCTGGGGCATGAGCACCCATGCACAGAGCTGGGGGTGCAGATGCACTCCATGCACATCAGCGTGTTTGTGCTGGTCTCTGCGAGAACCTGCACAGCCTCTGAGTGTGCATTTCCGTTTCTCCTTCCCCTCGTTGGGGTTTTACTCCAGCAGAAGCCCTCCAGGAGCTCCCGACTTCTTCCTACATGGGAACAAGCCATCGCAGCATCTCCCGCTTCTCTCTGCCTTTGTGCCTGTACGACACCAGGCTGTGGTCTCTAATAACCCGTGCTGATGCTTGGTATCCAGATGGCCCAACTAATAGGGCTTGGAGCAGTAAATCTCCATTACTGGGGCCAGTCTCACTGTGGCCCTGACCCTCACCTCACCCAGGCCCTTGTCCCCAAGCGGCTGAAGGGGGACAGGCACCCCTGCCGACACCAGTGATGCTCCTGGCACAAAGGAAAGCATTGAGTCCTCCTCAATGGTTATTTTGGAGGGTGGCTCCTCTCGGGACTGGCTGGGGCCATTCCTCCCTTCCCTGTAACTTCCAAGGACTTTTTTCAGACAACCTAGCTCTTCCTCAGAGAACTTTATCTGGATATCTACCTCCTCTGTGTAACCCACCCCGTACCAACTTTGCTCCCTTCTCCCTAAGCTAAGGATGGGGGGAAGCACGCACAAGGAGGTTTCCAGGCATTGCAGTTTTTAACGGGAAAACATTGCATCAAGGGAGCAGAAAGCTGCCTGGGATTGAAAAATGGCCTTGGAGCTGTGGCAAATGGTGCAGGATCAACCCTTTCTATCAACTTCATCACCACAGCCTGGAAGTGTTTTGAGTGTGAGCGTTTCTCTGTGCAGTCTAAGTATTAAGCATAGCTTGGCTAAGGGTTCACCTAAACCACGGGTGGACAAATATCTGAAGGTCATAAACACCCAGCTGAGTAATTATTTAGAGTGGTCTAAGGGATATAACTATGGGTAATGGGATGAAAGGAGGAGAGGAAAATGCAGCATAGTTATCAGAAAATTCTCCCCGGTACCCTGCTTAGTGCTGCAGAGGGAAACATACAGGTCCTTGATAAACCTGGAGGGGTGATTTATGGATTGATACACGAAATGATGGTGAAGTCCCCAAGGAGAAGCGGTGAATGGCCCATCTCCCAAGACTCTGCAAACTCAGCTTTGCGGGTCTGGTAGACCAGGGGACACAGAGCACTGGGGCGGGAGAGGAGCTGTTTCACTGATGGATATTGTTGGCTGAGGACCAAATGACTAGAAACTGGCCACAAATAAGTTTAGGCTGAAAACTGAGGAGCTGGTTTCTGGTGAAGGGAGGGATGGGGCTCTGGGCCAGCCCTGCTGGAGCAGGTGAAAAGCTGGTGGATCTGGAGATGGAGCACGTTGTGCATGGGGCAGAGCCAGCTGCGTGACCCAGCTGCTCACAGGCAACGAGCACAGCAGCCTCCAGGCAGTCCAAAAATTCCTGTATGATGTGCTCTGTGAGACCAGGTCCATCTTCATGTCTTCACTGTTATGCTACTAATAATAATCAGAGCTCAGGGAGAGCAGCAATCTTCCTTGGCAAACATCTGGATGTTCCCCAGTGCATCTGGAGAGCTGCTTCTAACTTTAGTGGATGATGCAGCTTGTAACGCTAGGGCTTATGTCTGTATTTTGTGAAAACGTACCTCAAAAAGTTGCTGGTATTGGTTTGAGGGATGGGCTGAGTTACCTTTGTGATTGTTTCTACCTTGGCACTAGTTGTCTAGGAGATGGCTGCATCCTCTGCTTGGGTGAGGTGAGCACCAGGCACTGAGGTGGACTCTCCTCATCTGATCTCCCTTTCTTCAAAAACTAACTGCAGGAAAAATTAAAACATGGTGCTGTTTTTAGAAAGCTCTTTGCACAACTGAGGGTGGTGTTTCCGGAGGATCCTCCCTCCCCCAGTACGTCCCACTCCTAATGTGGGATGGGAGATTTCTCTCCTTGGGCTTTCTCCTCTCCAGATGGACAGTTGAAAGATGTCTTGAAAGGACACGGGGAGATCAAGGGCTGGGAGTGTGAGGAGCGAGGCCAGGGGCTGACATTGTTCTTTTTGGTGTCATGCTCAGCTTATCTTGCCTCAAGTAGGTGCGAGCGATGGAGGGAAGGAGGCTGGGGCCCTGCAGACCAGCCCAGACAGGAGGACAGGCAGCCTGGGACAGACAGACAGTGGGAAACAAGGAAGGAGGAGCAAGGGACATTACGGGGTGTATTGTGAAGGTTTTGGTGTGCCCTGAGCATCTGCAGCGGTGCCTTCCTGGGGCTCTCTGATGCTGGCAGGAGCTGGGCTCGGAGCATGGCCACGCTCCAGCTTCCTCGACCTCCGTCCCAGCAGGGCATTAACCATCTCCTCCCGCACTGGTTTGTGCCACTTTACTGCTTCCCGCTCCCCGGCAATATTTTATATCTCGCCCAGTGATGCTTGGTTTCCTTAATAACGTCTCATGTGGGATTTTATCAAAGGCTTTAGGACAATCCCAATAAATTATATCTACTGATTTCCCTTTATCCATTGTTTTGTTGATTCCATCAGAAATCCTCTCCCAGAGCGGGCGTGCAAGGCTTTGCCTTTGAGAAGCCACCTCAGCTTGTTCCACTCCTATCTTAGCCATTTCGTGTTTCAATTAATTTTGAAATATTGAATTATTGTTCTGAATAGCCCCTGGAAAGGACAATGTGAGGAGCGACGCCGGCTTGTATTGGACCTAGGGACTGCACATAGCAATCATACTTTCTGGTCTTGGGCATCAAGAGGGGAAGCTTTTGGTGGGACGTTTGCAGAAGTGATGCTCATGTTGGGACCCTGTCCCCACTTCCAGGAGCTGGGAGGCTCCTGGCAGTGAAAGGATGTGCCTGAAGCAATCCACAAAAAGCTCCACACAAGCCCACCTCGCCTCGGAGCACAGAGGCAGGAGGTTGCTCGCTCCCTGCGATGTTGGCCGAGCTCTGGCTTGTTCCAGCTTTGTCCTTGAAACCCCAAAGAGCGGGGAGTCCGCCCCCAGGCTGGCTGCGGCGGTGGGAGGAGGCGGCGAAACTGGCCCGCCAAGGGTTAATCATTTCCATTGCAATTGTGTCATCTCTTTGGGGACCTCTCGCTCATTTTGCGAGCGCGGGCGCTGAAAGCTGAGGCGCGGGGGGCTCGTTCTTATTCAGCTGCACGCAGCTTCAGAAGCACCGGACGGCCGCGCAGCTGGGCTCGGCCACCTCGGCCTTGCAGATGGATGGAGAAAAAGGATTTGTGTGCCTGCGTGTGCTTGCGTGTGCTCCAGCGTGTGTGTGTGTGTGTGTGTGTCTGAAACCTAATTGTCTGCTGTCTAATCCGTCAGCCGGGGGGACAGCTTGCACAAGCCCCTTCCAGGCAGGCTGATAAATGCAGAGCTGCCAGGCCCCTCTGCGATGTAGTTTGGTTTAATTGGGATTGCTACGTGCACGGACTCTTGCGTGCGTGGAAGGGATGCTGCTCACGGGGAAGCTCCTGAGGGATGGACCCCCGCGTCCAGCCCCGTGGGGTCCAGCATCCTGGGAAACTGTGTTGGGCAAAGTGATGTGAAGGGTCTCCCAGTGCTGGACCGGGTGAGGTTCAGGGTGGCTCCGTGTTGTGTTAAACCGGTGACATTAATAGTGGGGCTGCGTGGTCCTGCTCTTATGGACTTTGTATCCTGAGGGGGTCCAGCAGCCCCTCAAGACTGGGGTGTACATACACCCGGCTGCTGGCGTTTTGGGATCGCCCAGGGTGTGATGGAGAATGTGTTGACATCATTGTGTGGAGACACCGTCTGCCATCTTCAGTGCAGCCTAAGGAGCTGTGCAGGGTTGTTCCTTGCCCTGGCTGTCCCCTGCCCGTCCCCCCCGATGACCAACACCAATACATCTCTCCAGCACCTCCCAGCCCCCAGCATGTGGCAGCTCAGGGACTCCCCGAGTCACAGTGGCATTTTGTCTTTAATACCCCTCAATGGATTTCCCATTAATTTGTCCAGTTGATTTTTGTAAACACATAAGCTTTAATCATCCCTGGGGAGCTGTGGCAAGGACTTCCACTGCTTAACCATGTGCCACGTGAGGAACCATCTCCTCTTCTTTCTTTTGAACCTGCTACCTCCCAATGTTATTGAATATCTCCTAATTCTTTTATTGGGAGATGCAGTGAGCGATCAATCTCTGCTCACCTTCTTGAGGCCACAAATGTGCTTCTTTGGCTGCTTCTTTTCTGGGCTGAGATCCTCCTCCTTCGGACTCATTTTTTGATCATCCTACTCTAGGCCTTTTTTCAGCTCTGCTGGTGACGTCAGGACTCTGCATGTGGCGACATCCTCATCCATTATGTAATTAAAGGCGATGTCACGGTTACAGCAGACGGCATTTGCATCAGTATTGGTTGCTTAGTGCGTGTTGATATCAGGAGATCATTGTGTCCTGCCCAGTCACCAGAACTTCTCATGAAGCTGCTGATCCTCAACTTAGGGGTTTAATAATAATATTTAGGTTTTCAGTTTCCTGACTGAAAGAGGCAGGGCACAGTTATTATTTATCAGGAATCACTCGCTGTGTTTTGCAAGATATTCCTGACCTAGAGGAGGGACATGTCCATGTCATTTCATCCCCCAGATGCAGTCACCTCCAGGTTGGTACGCACCAGCTCTTCCATCACAAATGCACATCAGGTTTCAGGACAAGGGATTTGGTGAAATCACATTTGCAGGAGAGGGATTATAGGATGGCAGACTTTGGCTACTTCTATGGCCACTAGAAATCTTCCTCATGGCTGGAAAATCAACCATGTGGTGCTGCTTTATCACAGACCTCAGCTGGCTCCCAGCAGTGTCGCAGGGTTTGGAAGCTGAGGGGCAGAAGTGGGGTGCCCCAGCCCAGGCTGGGTCATGGTCTGGCACCTCCAACCCATTCACCCCGTGCTCCCCACCTGGGGCGGTGGGAGCCCCTGCCCATGGCCACCCCCAACCTGGCATGTGCTTGGGCAGGACCACAGTGCAGCAACTGACCCCAGCCCATCACCCTGCCCTCCTGCTGCTCTCTGCTTCCCCATCCCTCCTCCTCCTCCCTCTCCCTTTCTCCCTTTGCCCTCTCTTTGCTTCTCTTTCTCTCCACACCTGCTCCTCTCCTTCCCTCCCCTTTTCTCCTTCCTCCTCCTCCTCCCCTCGCCTCTCTCTCTATCCTCTTATCTCATCCCCCTTGTTTTTCTCCTCTCTGCCTGTCCAGCTGATTTACATGCACGCTGCGTTGAAGCAGCTCAGCTGGATCTAATGCCTCCTGCCGCGAGGAGCAGAGCCGTCTCCGGACTCGGTGCGGCACCTCCCCAGGCAGAGGGGTGCTCTGTGCACCCCACCACCTTGGCCCACACTTTGGTCCCTTTCTGCATCACCTTTCACTCTTCATCCCCTCTCCTTCCCCTCTACATCCTTTGGTGCTGCTGCCCTCAATGCTGCCTTCCCCATCTCTCCTGCCATGTCCGTGGCCAACGTGCCTGCTCTGCCCACGTCTCCTCTAGCCTCCCTCCTGATTTGGGTGCAAAAGGATGGACCAAAATCCTGAACCCTTAGAGCTGGGGGCTAGTTTGCTGTAACTGGCACCATTCCTGTGGCCTTAGCACTAACATTGACCTGAAAACCTGATGCTGAATATTCCCAGGTGGAGCCTGTGGGTTCTGTGTGACTCTGACTGGGTCCTGGGGCTGGCACAGGTGTCTGGGGCATCTCTCCTGCACCCTTGTGGCCCTTGCTGCTCGTGGAGCCAGGGTCGAAGTGCCCGTGTTATTCCCTGGCTCTAATCACTCCCGTTTCCATTCTGCTGATTTGCATTTCCGTGAGAGGAAGACGCCCTGATTAATATCCCCTCAGAAGACCTTTATTGCCATGGCTCCTGCCTCTCTAATTGGAAAGTGGTCTTAACCTTTTGTGCAAGTGGCTGGGACGTTCCCTGCCTGCCAGAGACCCCAGGAAGGGTCTTGGTCATCCTGGATTTCAGAGCAGCTGGGAAGCTTGGAGACTCCAACTCTACTTCTGAACTGGGGCAGAAACCCCTCAGCCCAAAGAGGGTACACCTGGAAATTGCACCCCTGGTGCCAGGCGACGGGACCGTCCCCAGCGGAGCGGCTTGTCTGGGTGGAATTTGATGGAGAAATGTCTTGGGATAATCCAAAACCAGTGAGTTCCCAGGCAGCCCTGAGCCAACAGCTTGGTGCTCCCCAACTTGCACCCCCGTGCTAATTAAGAGCCCATTGAGGAGCGTGTTCACGCCGTGTCAATAGAGCTGTTCCTGCTTACCCTCCTGCAGCCGGGAGGCGGGATCCGACCCGGCAGCTGGGATCCTACAGCTCTTGCTCCCTGGGGAGTCCCAGGCCCACCACTAACCCGCACTGGCAGCTTGAAAGCCTGCCTTGCACTCAGCTGCTTTCTGATCTTCAAAGGCTCTGAATGCCCAAGGAAACGGGACCTCGTGCCTTTTCTTCCCGTGCAGTCCCCAGATCCGAACTCTCATGCAATTTATTATCCCCGACACGTGCTGCTCCCACCCCAGCTGAGCAGAGCATCGCTCTGCCGCTCTTCCTCGGGTACCAGAGCTGTGCCACCCTGGTCGTGGCGTGAAGCTGCTGCTCCTCGCACGCTCCCAATGGCTCCCCACCCCGTGATGCTGAAGGCAGGCCCAGGGAGATGTCCAGGTGTAGGCACCCTCAACTCAGTCCTGCAAAATCTCCCCGCTGGCTTCCCAGCAGTGTGCCCGCTGGCCGGGGCTGGCAGCTGCCGGCTCCAGGCGGGTCCCTGGGTCCTCTGCCAGCGGCTTCTGCTGCTCCCTCCCTCCAGCCAGGGATCTCGGTGCCCGTGGCTGCGGAGACTGTTTTGCCCATGCCCCTCCTGATCTGGCGATGTGGCTGCTTTATTAAGACCCCAATTTACCTCCCCAGTGCTTTTACCTCCCTTTCCCCAATCCCTCCCCTTCCGAGGTCACCGAAAAGATTTTTGATTATTTTTTTTTAATTATTTTTTAATTTTGGTATTTAAGCTGGTTTAGCGGCTGCAGCAGTGAGTGTTCCTGATAAACAGCCCAGGAGATCCAGAGAATAATCTCTCTGCTTGGTGACGGCAGAAGCGCCTATCGCAGCTGCTGGCAGCACGCAAAAAAGCCATCCTCATCTGCTGCCTGCTCTATCAGCCCAGGGAGGGGAGAAATTGCCTCCATCCTTAATCACAGAATTTGAGATCCCAGCTAGTCTGCACCTTTTATTCTTCAGGTTCGCAGGGTTTTGCCATGTGGGCAGGGGGAGAAATAAACAGCTCTTGGATGGGAGCAGCAGGAGTTGGAGAAGGGATTGGGAAGCCGTTGGGTGAGCAGCAGCTCCTCTCCCTTTGCCAGGTACCTCCTGGACTCACCACCCAACAACACCTTCGTGGCACCTCTCTCTTCAGGGAGGTGGGTTAAGGTTGTATTTTTAATATAGAGTCACAACACGCTGTTGGCACAGGCTTTTTTGTGCTCCACAGGTTTGTGTAGCACTGCTGGGGTTGGAGGGACTATGGACGCAGCAGACACCCTTGCCAGAGCCCAGGTACCAGGGCAGCTTCCCCAGAGGTGTCAGGGAAACACAGTAAAAAGGGCAGATGAAAGGATAGAAAAACACAGGGAAGAGCCAGAGAAGCTTCATTCTTGCCTTAAATAAACACCAATGACAAAGATGCTCAAACTTGTCCCTGTGTTAGAATCATAGAATGGTTAGAGTTGGAAGCGACCTTAAAGATCATGGAGTTCCAACCCCCCTGCCCTGGGCAGGGACACCTCCCACCAGACCAGGTTGCTCCAAGCC
>JAOQGH010000007.1:6093074-6107958 GCA_025769975.1 Gallinago jamesoni | reverse complement strand
CTCCAGGCTGGACAACCCCAGCTCTCTCAGCCTGTCCTCATAGGAGAGGTGCTCCATCCCTCTGATCATCCTCGTGGTCCTTCGCTGGACCCGTTCCAACAGGTCAAGTAAAGGATGTGGGCTTGTGGCATAGGAATGGTCCAGATCTATATCTGTTGTCCAGGGAAGCTGGAATGCTGGTGCTGGTCTGCAAGATACTGCAGCCAAGCAGGTCCGTAATGAACCTCTGTCTAGAGGACGTGGGATGCTGAAGCCATGATATCTGTCAGGGGTAGCTGGGGGGTGCAGGACAGGGCTGGGCAGACCCTATAACCTCAGAGTGCATGGTGTTCTGCAGCGTGTGGATGAAAGGTGCCTCTGCTCCCTGCTCAGCGCCGCCGAACGACAGCGTGGCACCCCTGCACGTGGGCTGTCACTGCTGACAGTCTGCTCAACCCAACGGTGGAAACGTGGTCGCCCGCCATGCTAGAGACTGGTGTCGGAGTCGCAGGAGATTGCCTTTAATGAGACAGGTAAAGCGAAATGAAAAGCAAAATAAGATGCGGGGCTGTGGGAGCTGTCTTGAACACGGCGCCGTGACTTTCCTGGGGGGAGGCTGAGATTGCAGACGGTGGCAGAGGCGCTGGAGGGGTGGTCGTGTGTGGCCATCTCGCATGGACTCGCATCAGAGAGGCTTTTCCAGTGCCCTTTGCAGATGCCCTACTCCTCCACATCCCACCATGGGACATGAAGCAGACCCCCCACGTCACACCCTCGGTCTCAAAGAGCATGAAGATCTACTCTGATGGTGCCGATACCATCCCCTTGCTGCTCCCCTGTCTTCTCCCCCTATCTCCAGTGCCTGGAATGGGTTTTGAAAGCCCTGGAGTTGTGGGGGGTGACTTCCCAGCTGCATCCCATGGATGCTGAAAGAAATTGCAGGGTTGCTGTGGTCCAGGGCTGCCCGGGACATTGGCAGTCCATCCCAAACTTTCCATTGAGCTCAGAGCATCTGTGCTATTTCTGTAAAACTCCTGCGCTGGATCAGGAGGCAGGAAAGGGGCTTTTGCTCCAGCCAGGTCTGTTCCTGAGTACAGAGTGTTTAACACAAAACCCCCTTCTGCTTCTGAGCAAAAAACATTCAGGCGTTGACTATCAACGTGAGCAGCATTGCTCAGGCAAATGGTGTTTACACCCCGAAGCCTTCAGACTTTCTAGATTTCACCTGCTTCTCTGCAGAACCCCCTTGAGAAAATGTTACCGAACAAGGCAATACTGGGGTGGATAAATTGCCTGGAACAAATGAGCTGGAATTCGTACGATCCCATTCTTCATGTAAGAAAGATGTCACTCCTTAAGCAGTCCCCGGGGAAAGTGCCCACCCTGGGGAGCATCACCCCGGGCTGCCCATGGTGGCCGTCCCCTGCTTTGGTCCGAGCTGCCTGGGGTTTCCACACACTGCAGTGCTTTTTGCCATCCCGTCGTGGGGGGAAATTGCAAACAGTAGCAAAGCAAGTTTTCTCATTTATTTATTTTTTGTGTGTGTTTTTCCTGGAGGGAAGGGGGATTTGGGGAGAGCTTTAAATCAGCTGCCGATCCAGGGTGTTGAGGGGGAGGTTTGGGGCTGTATTTTGCTGGTGCTGCAGGAGCCGATCCCGCTGCCAAAGGCATTTTGGGACATGTACACTCCAGTCGTCATTGCTTGTCCCTCTCATGGCATAGCTATTTCTGCCTCAACTTTCCAGCAAACTGCCTCCAACGCTTCCCAGTCTAAAACCACGCTGGTTCAGAAAGCCAGTTTCATCCCCCCTTCCATGTCTCATTTGCATGTATTTGCATAGCACACAGGGTTCTGGGAGGGGAGGAGGCGCTGGAGAGGCATATCCTTTATTCCTTTTCCTTTTTTTTTTTCTTTTTTTTTTTTTTCTCCCCCCTTTCAGCAGATTTGTATTTATTTATTCAAACCCACTGGTGTTGCTCTGAGGGGGCTTGTTCCTCGCCAGGTCCCTTGAGGGACTCCATGGTGGACAGAGGGGTCAGGCTGGTGCCCCTGGGCTCCATCCTGGCACATCTGCTCTTTTCTTGGTTCCCTTTCCAAAAGTCCACGCCCGGTCCATGCCCACCACAGAGCCATCATGCATCCAAAGGTCCCCAGCCTCCTGCTGCAGAGCACAGGTCCCCACCGGTGCTGGTCCAGCATCTTTCTGAGTTGGAGACCGCTGGAATTTTTGGGGAGGCGATGGACTTGGGGGGGGGAATTGGCTTCTCAGGTCTGTATTTTTCCAGTTTCTCAGCCAAACTGGAAATGCAAACAACCCGCCTTCCTCTCCAAGATCCGGACAGGAGGAGCTCATGGCTTTTTGGCAGCGAATCTTCCCTTCCAGGGATGCTCTCAATGTAAAACACCACTGGGACCAAATGCAAGCCGGGTGTAAACTGACTGGAATTGCCATTCGCTGTAGCTGATTGCAAGGGGGCTCGTGCTTGCCCACGTCCCCATGGCATCTCCTCCAGTGGGCTCTGCTGCTGCCAGGCCCAGGCAGGGGATAAAGGCTTCCTTGCCCCAGCTCCTGCCTTGTGATGGCCTTGCCAAAGGGAAAGAAAATTCCATTTTTCCCAGGGCTTGTTGGGTTTTCCCTCTCCTGTCTTGTCCCTCTCTAGGTTTGGTTGCTTCCTTGTCCCTCCTGAAGTCGCTTGGGATTTGCCATTTCTCTTAGAAAACAGCAAACTCTTTCCCATGGGATGGTTCTCATCAACCCCAGCAATGGCTCTTTCCATCCTGGGAAAGGAACCTCTCATTTCATTTCTCTTCTGCCGTAGCCCCCATCATCTTGGGGTGCTGGGGAAGTGGGCAGCTGAGGTAGCATGGTATTCATGGGGATGAAGTGATCCCTGAACTTCTCCATCCCTGCAGGCAGCTGCTGGTGTGAACCTCCAGGAGCTGGGAAATCGAGCTGATGCATCTCAGGGTCTTGGTTCTCATTTGCTGGTAGACCTGGAGAGATTTGAAACTGGGTGTGGGGTTTGCCTCACAGGCCATCATTTCTGATCTTCCTTCGAGTTGTGTGAACCCCCCCTAGGGATGTTCCACACACACCCTGTGCTGGGCGAATTCAAGGTGTGGTTCTAGCAGAAATTAAATCGATGTATTCCCTCAACCTTGTGTTCACTCCTTTCCCTCTAAGCAGTGTTTCTTCCCGGGTCCTTGCAGAGCGTGGGCTGGTTGTGTTGCGTGGTGGGAGGGTTTCAAGGTGGGTGGGAAGGTGCTCAGCACCTGCATCCCTGGTGATGCTCAGGGGAAGCCCTGCCTGAGGGCTGGGCAGCCACCATAGGGTCATCCTGAACTCGGTTGCAGTCGTCTGACCATCCCGTGTGGGCAGTAGCTCTGCTGGGGTAGAGCTGACATTACTTGGCATAAAGAAATTTAAATAAGTGGGTCCAACCAGCTCCACTGCCTGATTTTCCTTCCTCCCTGGCCTTGGGCAAGTCGCTTTGTGTCTCTGCTAAGTCTCCTTTGCTGTAAGAGGGATAAGATCTGGGTACCTCCTTGCTGGTCTCCCGAGGTGGAAGGGCAAATCAGCAGGAGAATATCATGTCTGGTGTTGGTCTGTCACCAATGGGGCTGTGCAGACGCTGGGCTCCCTTCAGCTGGATTTCTTCCTCCCCCAGGGCAAGATGAGGAGGAGGGACCAGTTCACATGCATGGATGGGGACAGCAGGACAGGGAGGGTGACACCAGCCATCAGCACATGGGGCAAGGGGAGGTAAGGTGTTTCCCAGAGTGGCAGGGTGTTGGGATGTTGGGATGGGAGACAACCAGCCCTGGGCATGTGGAACCACCTGGAACATCTCACACCTGGCTGGGGTTTAGTTTTTTTATGCCAGCTCCCATTTGTGGGGAACATGGTTCCTGGTATTGCAGCGTGTGGAGGTGAGCTCCTGAGCTGCCAACTGAGCTGAAAGCCGGCTCTAGCCCAGCACGTGGGACAGCTGGCCAGCTGTGGCCAGCACGGCACAGGGCATGGCACAGCTCTGCCCGCCGAGGGCTCTGCCATCCCCGTGTGCTGTGGAGGCACCCAGGCAGGGCAGGGCTAGCAAGGCAGCGAGGCTTTGCAGATCTCCATGCCGGAGACCATCTCCTTTAAGACTTGGACTCCAGGTTATCAAACCCCAGAGCGTGGGTGAGGGCCACAGAGCCCCCCCACCCCGGGTGGGGACAGGCAGGGGTCTCCGGCGCAGGACACAGCCCGCTCTCTGCTCCCGTGCCCTCTCGCTGGCGAAGCTTCCCAAGCTGCCCGGCTCAGAGGCTGTTTGTCTTCAGCTTGACCGTTCCTCCGCCTCCCCCGCCTGTCTCCTCCGCTTCCTCATTCTCTGTGTCGGGTTGAGCAAGAGCAGAGCGGAGCGGAGCCTCCTCGGGATCAGGGTGAGGCCGGGGGGGGCCTCCAGTTCCAAGTTCCTTCTTTTTTTTTTTTCTTTTTTTTTTTTTCTCCCCTCTCTATTTTTTTTTTTTCCTCCTCCTTCCCTCTGCACACAAAGACGGGCTATGATGAAACTCCAGCTCCGTTTTGCTCGCAGCATTCATGCACGGCACATGCTGGAAATAATTGTCCTTGGTGGAGCTCTGCGAGCTGCAGAGCGATTTAACCGAAAAAAAAAAAAAAAAAGAGGTGGAAAGGAGTTTTATTGCTGTGTTTCAGGCTCACAGCGGCCCCGGCTTCAGCTACAAGGTGGCTCAGAGGCCGGAGTGAGCTTGGGCTGGATCTACAAGCCCCGTGACCGTGGCCACACAGCGCCAAGCCGGAGTTAACGTATCTTGCCGTTCAGCAGCACTTACCACGTTGGGCTTGACATGGCTTTGATCTGCTGGAGCTCAAGCAGAGCGAGCCATGGCAATGCCCCGTGAAGCAGCACGGGCTCAGTGAGAACCCTCCCGTTGGTTTCTCCAAGTTTGGGAAGATGCTGCCGTGGGAATTTCTGTAGGTGCCAAGTCGTGCTGATAAGGGAAATATGTTTGGTGCACACTGCGTGAGGAGTATTCCTCGCAACCCGGCCTCTCCTCTCCGTTATGTGCCTTAAATAAATCGCAGATGATTTACTGAGTTTTGCTTTACGTTTTCTAGCTGTACAAAGCAGCTGGGGAGTGCCTGTTAGGAGTGTCCTGTCCTCTAAGTTATTTCGATGGGCAGAGGGAAGCGTGGTAAGCTGGAAGAGGTAGGTTAGCTCCAAGACCTTTTGGAGGTGTTTGGAACACGGACTGTGAGCTGCCTTAAGGAAAGGGCCCATCTTTGGTGCAGAAAGACAGGGCAAGGACAGTCCAGGCAAGACCACCATAATACCTCTTTCAACGAGATTTTTGTCTTACCCAACAAGAACTCCCCGTCCCGAACTCCAGCATGTGTCAGCTGAAGTTGCATGCGGGGAGCGTGCACTCAGCACCATTCAGGATATAGCTTGTTCTTCTTTGGTTTGCTTGTTAGTCATACCAAGTCCTCCTTCTCCTCCTCCTCCTCCAACAGCACTGCAGTTTGTCAGGCTCTGTTGTGGAATATTGGTCCACAAAATCATTTTGTTTCCTTCAAACTTCTTTTCTTTCCAAATGGCCAAGCCATTCTTCTGTGCATCTCTATGGATTTCTGCTCTTAGTCACCAGGGATCTCCATTATTGTCCATCTCAGCTGGCTTAGGACTTTGCGGTTGGTCAAGGTCAGATGTGACTGTTTTCTGATCCAATTGGCGAAAAGCCCAAAATCCTTTTGCGTGAAAACTGGGGGACTGGCAGCACAACCGTCCACCTCTTGGTGAGGACCTGCTTGCCAAGGCTTTTTTGGTTTCACCAGCTTCTGTTTTCTAAGTGCCAACCGGTTTGAGGAGCAATGCTCAACCTCTAAACTGTTTTCTCCTACCAGGTCAGTAAGATGTGATCTCACGTGTGCCCCTCAGAGCTGGGCAGAAAGAGGTTTTTGCATTATTTACTTGGTTCTGGAGCCGGAGCCAGACCTGACCCTAGTCTCGTGCAGCTGAAGGCAGTGGTGGGAGTGAAGCCCTCCCAGTAAACACCATCAGAGCTGCTGGAGCTGGGCTCAGGTTTCTTCCCAGACTGGTTCTCGTGGCTCAGCAGAGTTCGACTGTGCTGCCCCTCGGTTTAACGCTGACGTGGGATTTTTTAGCTCAGCTCAGCTCTGGTGTAGCTTCCCCAAGCACTACCCACCGGTGAGGTTTCATGCTCAAGCCAGGCTAACCCGGGGCCGGCCAGCCCTTTGCAGCCGCTCGGTGGTGAGGCAGAGCCAAATTCTTGACTTCTGGCCCTTCAGCGGTGGCCAGGGTCGGCGTGGGGTGGGGAGGAGGAGGAGGGCTGCGGTGTCAGCCCCCTTTGGAGTCCCCCCCCCACCCCCTCACCCATGGAAACGGTCCCAGCGAGGCTCTTTGCCTGCTGGCAACCAGCTTTGCCCCCATCCATCCTTTCCCAAGCACAGGGAGAGTGGGGAGGAGGACACCCCTTCAACACCCGCTTTCCTCTACCCCTCCCACCCCTAAAAAAAATATATATAAAAAAATCTTACATTGCCTAAAAAACCCCACATTCTCCCTGGCTCTGCTTTTTCTTGCTAACCTCGGCTTGCTTTGCCTCTCCTCCTCTCCATCTCCCTCCCTCCCTCCCTCTCTCTGGGGGGAAAAAAGGTCATTGCGCAAATGATTAGTCAGAGCTCAGTTGCTGTAGCAACCGGCTGCTGGAACTGGGACAGGCGTGCAGCGAGGACAACGGAGAGGTCGAGCATCAGCCAGGGCTGGGGGAGCCCAGCCTTTGTATTTGCTTTCAAGAGCTGGGGCGGTGAGAAGCCCCCAGCCCCGCACCAGGCACGGGGTGCCGCTCCACCGGCAGCCCCCCGACCGCTCGGCTGCGGTTTGTTAAATTGTCAGCATCCCGTTGCTGCCGTGGGGTCGGTGGAGTCGGCATCTCTTGGTGTGGTGGCACCGTCCGTTGCCGGTGATGCCCTCTGTGCCCGGTAAGGAGGCTCCTGCCCTCGGCCGAGCGGCCGTGGAGCTGGGGCACGTCGTGTTTTTCCTCCCCGCAGCTGCGACCCAGCGGAGGGAACGCATGCCGCTGGGGTTCAGGGCTCCTTGTCCTCTTGCAACATCCCACACGTGAAATATGAAGCCAAGTTCCTTCTGATCCTGCACGAGGAACCAGGCGTTAACTGTGTCTTGCCCGTTTCCAGCTCCAGAGCGCTGCAGTCCCTCTGCCTTCATCCCCAGAGCAGCTTCAGAGATGTCTCCAAAATCTTCCTCCTTTGCTCCTTGCCCTGAACTCAAGGACAGCAGCTCGGCATGCGACATCCATGGGCTGCCTGGACTTGGAGGACAGGACAAGGACACTTCTGGCCATGTGTTGGGCCACATGCACGGTGGTTTTCACCACCATGGTTGTGGTCTTCAAGTGGTTTTGTTGTGGAGGCTGCTGAATGCAGCCTGGGGATGGTGCTGTGTGGGCTCAGCCTGTCCCAGCCAACTCCTAGCCTAGATGGTGTGGCTGAAGAGCCAGCAGTGGTGCAGACAAGGACCCCTCCAGCTGTCTGTTGGCTGGTGGGCCCCTGTGCTGGGCTGCAGAACTGGGAAGGGTGGAGAGGGGACCCTATCTCAGTCCTGTGCTGGTTCTGCAGCATCATAGCTCTCCCATTCAGCCCCCAAACTGCTGCTGCATGGGCCTTTCAGGGGACCTTTGTGTCCTTCTGGGTGTCCAGGGGCTCATCCCCATCACCAGCTACCAGCTCTGGAGCAGATATTGGTCCTACACTGGTGCTGAGTGGGAGAGCCCTGATGCTTGACTGTCTCCATCTCTGCTGTTCCCCTTGCACACCAGTCCTCTGGGGCCTGGAGACTGCTTTGTCTGCCAGTGGGCACTGCCTGGGTCTTTGAGCAAGCTCCTCCTTGCTCTTTGTGTGTTGAGCAGTGACTTGGGGCCCATCTTCCTTCTGGGACATGTGTGGAGGGCAAATGGGGTGAGGTGGCAGAGGGTTTGAGACCCCCAAAGAGAAGTGAGAGTAATGCATTGAAGCAGTTGGAAGAGAGGGGACTGCTGGGGAGGGGATGTAAAAACTGCTTGGGGAGAGCTGAGTGGGCTCTGGGCAGGATTTGGGGGATGTCTTTGGTCTCTTGCTCCAGGGATGGATGGGCTTGAGCACAGTGTATCCATCTAGGAAGCTGTGGGTTGGCGTCCTCAAGGCTAGGAAATTATTTTAGTCTGAGTTTGTGGGAATAGCAGGAAAGGGCTATTTATGCAGAAAATGGCTTCCAATAAACATGCTTCCTTTGGGAGCGGAGAGAAATTGCTGAGATGTGCTGGAAGTCTTTTAACTTTCCTGGGACCATCCTTGATTGCCAAGAGCAAGCCAGCCACATGCCACGGCCACGCCAGCGCTCAGCGATGTTGGCAGCCCTGCTCCAAAAACCCCTCTCCCCAGCTCTCCATCACCTCACGGGTGGACAGGGGCTTTCAAGGGCACCGCTCGCTCTACATTGCCCACTGATGCTCCTCTTGGTCCTATGAGAGGTCCTTCAAACCTCTTGAGATTTCCCTCAGCTCCCTGCATTTCTTTCTTTCCTTCTTTTTATTTTTTTTTTTTTTGGAAGGCATGGGATTGCGGAGCATTGGCAAGGGGGTTTGCTGGTTTCAGGGTTTCTTACCTCATGGTTGCAGAGATGAGCTTAGCCCAGTGACGTCAGAGTGGCCTACAGGCTCAAAAACCAACAGGGAAATAAAAGCAAGCCCACTAGTCTCTTTTTTCTTTCTTTCCTTCTTTCCTTTTTTTTTTTTTCACTTGCAAATCTCATTATTTTAAAGCCTGTTCCCTGATTTTTTCCAGGGTCTGGAAATCTTTAGGAGCTCTGAATGCTCAGGGTTGGCCACGCTGTTTTGGTGCATTTTTTTGTCGTATTTTCCTGTGGAGGTGGTGAGTAAAACCTGCAGATTTGGTCCAGCTGACTAATATTTCAGGTTATCGAAAACGACAAAAGAAAGGAAGAATGAATGAATAAATGTAAGGCCTCCAGGAGAGGGACAAAAATCCCTATGACTCACTTGAAGACTCTATTTTTGAGTCTGAAACACAAAATGGTGCCTGTTCTCTGCTGCCCCTTGAAATGGGCTTCACTATCCAGAGTTGGGTTTGGGTTATGGGGCAGCCAAGTCCACAAACCATTGGGGACTATTTTCTTCTACATCTCTTCTCTCTCAGCTCCCTCCTTGCTCCTAAAGGACCCCCAAGGTCCAGGATGAACGATGGTTCTGCCGGTGTCTGAAGGCATCAACGCTGCCCTGAGCATCCACGAGCTAAAGGAAGGGTGGAGAGTGGAGGGTGGAGAGTGCATTGAGGGATTTTTTCCCTACAGTTGATATCAAATGGAGGCTTCAAGCGATAAGCACTGTCAGGGATGGTTTGGGAGCACATCCATGGTGATGTGAAAGCTTACTCCTTGAAAAGGATGTAGGAGGGGAGAGCTTGGGGACATCATTGTCCCTCCCTGGGCAGTGGCAGTGGTGATGCAGTCCGAGGGTTTGGAGAAGCTTTAGAGCTACCTGGCAAAGCAAGGGCTCGAGGTCTCACCCATAGCTGTTCATTGGGAACCACCAAGAGCAGAATGGGACCATTTGTGATCCCTGGCTGCAGAGCACCCGTGGAGCAGGGTGGGATGTGCTGGGCAGGGGAGCACAGGGAGAAGGTGTGCAGCCTTTCCCTCAGCTCTCTCATCTCAATAAGCTTGTGTTCCTCCCAAGAAACGTGCTTGGGAGCATTTGTCAGCGATTGCCATTGAAACAGGCAAAAATCTATAACCTGGGGTCAGGCCCCTCTTCCAGGCTCTCAGGCCATCAGATTCCCCCCATCTCCTCCCTAAAACATCAGGGAGAGCCCCGGCGCACGGTGTCTCGTCTCGCTGACACGACTTGGCTGTAGCCCGTGTCTGGGAGGTCGCTGGCAGACATCGGCCATCGGTGGCAGAGAGCTGGAGTGGTGTCCTGGGGACACGACGGGTCCGGGCATCTCAAAGTGACCCCATCACCACGTCCACCCTGATGGGCGAGGGCTGAGTGCCACCAGGGCTGCCAGCCCGCGCTCTGCTGTGTTGGGGTGGACGATGCTCCTCGCTGGGGTCCATTGGGGGAAATCCACCACGGAGTTAATGCGTGCTCTCCTTTCAGTCCTCTTTTGTTAAGGGGTTTGGCCCGGTGCCACGCGGGGAGGGAGGCAGCGCTGGAGGCCAGCGGGGATGGGTTTTGTTCCACACGGTGGCTCCTCGGTGGAGAGGACGGTTAGCCGAAATGGGGCATGTGTGAGCACGGCGGTCACCGCGCCTGGGGAGGAGCCCAGCTGCTCTCTCTTCGGCATTTAATTCCCGGGGGATTTGTGGGAGCAGGAGGAAGCTGCTCGCTCCCAAACCCCGCTGGGGATGCTGCACGTGCCCCGGCAGATTGCTGCTCCCCGTGTCAGCGGAGCGGGTGCTCGGGTGTCCCATCTGCAATCCCCAGGAGAACGTGCCCCCATGTGAGACGGGGTTTCCCTTGGTTGGGACATTGGGTGGTCAACATGAGACAGCTCCTCTGCCCGACCCAGGCCAGCTCCAGGTCCTACTCAGCTTTGCTTAAGCCCAGCCCTGTGAGCAGACCGCCAGATTTGGCCATCTCCATCTGCTGGAAACCCTCCCCATCTTGCCCAGCCTTTGTTTCCTCCCAGCTCCTCGTTATTTTCCACGGCGTTTCCCCCTCTTAGTGTTGTGCTGCTCGAGGCTGTTGGTGCAAGCAGGAGTTTTTGGGCTCCTGCACGTTCAGCTGGACGCTCCTCTGGGCAAGCTGGCTTCTTTTCTGTGCTCCCCACCACGAGTGGTCCCCGATGGCAAGGTGAGGCTCGGCCCCTGGCTGGACTCCTTAACAACAGTGGGGACACAGCACCTCCACATGAAGCCAAACCCCAAAATGGCACGGGGGGAATGACGCAGCGAAGGTGAAATATCAAAGGGAGAGGGGAAGTGCATGGCAGGAGCAGGGGAAATGGAGGAGAGAATAGCCGGAGCTGACCTCAGCGGGGCGGGGAGCCCGGCTGCACGCATGGAAGGGAAACGGGAAAAGGATACAGCTGGGACCGGCCACGGCACCCCCATGCTCTGCCCCAACGGGGGTCCTGCTTCTTGCTTTGCCCCCAGGATGGGCTGGGTCGGGGCTCCCAGAGGTGCCCGTTGGGGACTGCAGTTGAATGCACCCCGTGGGGAGCTCTGGAGCTCGGCCAGGAGCCACCGAGCAGCCAAGGATGCTCTGGGGCATCCGCATCCCCTCGTGCCAGGAGCTGGCTGCAAGGAAGCTGGCGCTGATCTGGTGATCATCAGCTCCGTCTCGCTGCAGACCCACCATGCTGCACCAACGACGTGGCTCCCCGAGTTTGTTTAAAGGCAGCGTGGGGCAGAACCTGTCCTTCCAACCTTCCCCAGCACGTCGTGAGAGCCGGCGGTGTCACCACGATCAGGGCTGCCTGTCGAGCAGCAGCACGAGCTGTCCCAGGGTAGCTGCTGTCCCTTCAAGCGCTCTCAGCTGTGCCCAGGGATGGCTGACTTTTTTTTCTTTCTTTTTTTTTTTTTTTTGCATGTGCAGTTTTATTTTTAGCTGGAAAAAAACCCAGCCTTTAAAAAACAAACACAAAGTTTTTGTGAAAAATTCTCAACATAATGGGATTTTTCTCTTCTTCGCTAAACTGCCTGTGACATTTCTAAGTGAAGGGTGCCTTCTGCTTTCCCCCCTCAATCTTTAGTGAAATTTTTCCCTTCCCTAAGCCTCCCTGTTTTCCTTCCCAAGATATGCTCTTTCAGGAGGAACAACAGCAAATATACAGATTTTTTTTCTGGATTGTTGTTTTTCAAAATAACACAAAAAAGAAAATGTAGTAGAAAATTTACAAAAACATCCCCTTTGAACCCATTAATTTGGAAAAGGATTAATAATTTTGGTTGTTTCACCCTTTTCCCAACTAATTTTCATCTGTCCTTAGCTTTTGGTGTGGGAGAACTGGGACAGTAAATGGCAGAGAGCAACTCCTGCTCTTTTTTTACTCAAGAGAAAGATTTTTTTCCATCCCAATTGAGGTCTTACTTTAGGGCTGGAAAGGAGCTTGTGAAGCTCTTGGCACCAAAAAGCCAATATCTGGAGGGGCTCATGCTCCCAACCTTCTCCTCTCTCCAGTGGACTTCTCCAGAAGTCATTGGGGCTCTGTGGGGTCGTTGGGGCTTGGGTTGACCCAGGGGTAGGTCATGGTGGATGTGAGGACTTAGGAGCAGCACAGCAGAATCCTCACGCCCTGGGCTCTGTTCCCAGCTCTCCAGCAATGCTTCCCAAGTGACCTTGGAGAAGCTGCTTTGTTCCTCTTCACCTTCATTTCCCTACCTGGGAAAGAGGGGGGCTCGCTCTTTGTGCCCATGGCCTTAGGTAGGTATTTGATCACTCTGAGTTGCCGTGGGGAGTCGATTGACCACCATTGACTTGATTGGAGCAGAGGATGACCTTCCAGGTTAGAAATACATCGGTTGCTTGTCAAGAGCACCTTCTGGTTTCTTGGAGTTGAAGGCACCAGAGGTGGGGATGCTTCTGTCCTTAGACAACACAGCTCTCTGCACCTTTTCTTTGGCACCCACAAGCATCCAAACCAGCAGCTGCATTTCAGAAACTTATCCTCTGTGGGGCATCTGAGGATCTCACCTGACCCAGTCCAAAAGCCTTCACACCACTTGGCCGGGGACATGGCACTACAGGACAGAGCCCTTGGCCCTGAGAAGAAAATGCCCTGAGGTTGCACCTTCTGCTGTGAAAGTCTGGCCTTGGTGGGCCTGATTCAGCTGCCCAAATTAAAGTCATTTCCCAGAGACCCCAATGGAGTGGACGACACTGCTCTGCCTTAGGTACCCAACCTATCGGCCGGAAAGGGGACACCTGGGGGACATCTTGGGAAAGGGCTGGTGCTCATGCCTGCATCTGGTGGGAGCCACTGCCCATCCCTCTTCCCAAACCACAGGGGAAATATCAGGGCTCGTAGGCAGCTGACATGGGAGCCTCGCAGCCCGGGGCCGTGCAAAGCCAGAGCGGGGAAGGGGAGTAAAGCAAACAGGCTTTGTCCAGGCTATTTATTTTGTGCTGGGGTAAGGGATTTTATTTTGTATTTTTTTTGTTTCAGACATGCGATGAGTGTGTTACTCAGCCATGACTCGAGAACTTGTGAGCAATAAAGTCATCCCGAAGTCTGCCAAAAAAAATCTTCTTAGCACACCCACCTCATCACACGTTCCCACTGTAGCTACTTTAGTGTGATCTGCTGCTGAAAGGCGGCTACCTCACGGGGAGGTTGCGGTAGCCATCTGGGAGCTTGCGGCAATGGCCCATGGATGAACCCATGCCCATCAGTGTCACCTGCCTGGTGACTGCGGCCCTTTGCCAGCCGCATCAACAAAGATGGTGGGCTGGGGCTTGCTCCAAAATCCAAGAGAAAATGGAGCTGGAAAGGGCTGCGTAGTCTGGTGTGGGCTTCCTGCTGAAGCCTGGGCTGGGTCTTGGGTTTGGGGTGTTGATTTTGATCTTTGGGATCAAGACCAGAAGCCCCCATGAGGAGGAGAGGCATGGACACCTTCCCCCTCCTGCCCTGCACCCATGCAGCTGCATCAGGGCTGGCTGGAGGTGGGGTGACTTGGGGCTCCAGAGCCCTTCACCGGCCACCGCTGCGGTTTGGGGGTGGTGATGAGCACTGTGGTGCGTCCTCCAGGCTGTGGGGAGAGGTGGGATGGAGACATGCACCACCGAACAGGGAGAACGCTGTTGGAAGTGCTGGAGAAAGTAAATATTGATGCCAAAATTCACATTATTGGGGGCTGACCAGTTCCCTGGGTGAGCAGGCAGGGTGCTGGGTCCCCACGTGTGAGAGCCCTCATCCTGGGGTGGCCACCCTTCATGTGGGCTGGTGCAGCCCCCCCTTGGGGATCAGGTCTGATACCTCTGGGACTGGGATATTCCTGGAGCTGGATCTTCAGGGCTTGCTGGTGGGGGGAAGCCCCGCTCAGCTGAAGGCATGAAGGGAAAAACAACCCTTATCAGTGGGGTGAGATGCAAGGGACGGTGTTGGAGACACCCCATCCTCGGGCTGGAGGGCAGGAGCCGGGGGCGAGCGGGGCGGTGGGTCCGGGCAGAACCCCCCCCCACCTGAATTGCCGGGGTAAAAGCCGCCTCCGCCAAGGCCTCCCCTCTCCCCACCCCTTCCCCGCGCCGGGGCTCTAAATAATTGATAACGCTGATAAATAATAGATCTTGTAGTTGCTCCTTCGCTTTTTCTCTGCCGGGGCGTGTGCGTTGCAGCCTGGCAGCGCTGCATTAGGGTTACGGGGATGGGGAGCGCGCCTCGGCGTGCGAGCACACCCGTGTCGGGCCGGGGTAGGGAGCTCTGCAGCGGGGAGAGCATTCCGGGGAGATAAAGGGCTGGTTTGATGTGTGTTCATGTGGCGGGGCTGTTTTGCCTTGCATGCCTTTCTCTTTTGCTTTATTTTTTTCCTGGAGTGAAGCCTGGCGCCAGCAGTCTGGAACCAGCCTGACAAGCTTTTGAGTTATGGAAAGGGGGAGGAAGGGGGGAGGAGAGAGAAAGAGGGAGCGAGAGAGGCAGGGAGGAGGAGGAGGAGGAGGGCGAAGGCAGAGGGAGGCAGCTGGGATGTGGATTATTAGGGGAGAACAAGAATACACACAAGAGGCTGGTGGGGTGAGGGCTGGGGGCTACTGGGGCTGGTGGGGAGGGGTCGGAGCCGGCTTCTAGCAAACCTTTCAAAGGAGATTTTTTTTTTTTTTTTTTTATTTTTTATTTTTGAAATGGGGGGTGGGGGGGGAAGAGGGGGAATT
>JAOQGH010000007.1:6075578-6093036 GCA_025769975.1 Gallinago jamesoni | reverse complement strand
CCCCCCCCCCCCCCCCCCCCCCCCCCCCCCCCCCCCCCCCCCCCCCCCCCCCCCCCCCCCCCCCCCCCCCCTGGCTTGCGTTCAGGCTGCCGTCCCATCAGGACATTCCTTTCTGCTGAACGCTGCTGCTCCCGGCCCTCTCCTCCTCCTTTTCCAAGCTCCCGTCGAATCCTTTCCAACTCCCGCGTCCGAACCCGGAGAACTTTGCTCCGTTTCATCTCCAGCCGCTTCTTCCCCCCCCGCCCCTCCCCCCTCCCCGGGACCCCGGGGCTGCGCTCGGTGCTTTGATCACGAGCTGCCTCCACACAGAGCCCCCGGACCCCCACGCTGTGCACACCCGGGACCGGGAGCCAGCAGCCCCTCCAGGGGCTGGCATTGCCAAAAATTTCCACCCAGCGCCCCCCCCCCAGTTGATGGAGACCCCCATCTGCCATCACCTCCCTGCTCGGGGAAGGCAGCTGCTCCAGCAAATTGGTAGCTGCGATGCTGGGGGGAAAGGAGAGCTTGGTGATGGGGGGGGTGCCCCCCAAAATGGGAGAGGGTGAACGTGTCCCGTGGCACGTGCCTGGGTCAGGCAGCGCGTTTGATGCCGTTGGGTGCCCCCCAAGCCACGTGGCACCCACGAGGGCAGCTCCTGAGCTGCTCTGGAGGGGGTCGTGGCCCTGGCAGCAGTGTGGCCGGAGTCTTGAGCAAATCTGCCAGAGCAGGGGTACTGCAGGCAGAGGCTGGAGAAGCTCCGTGGCACATTTCCCGCCCCCTCCCCTGCCAGACACCCCCTCGTCACCTCCCATGGATGCCCAGCAGCGAGAAGCGTAGGGCTCAACCTCAACCTCGCTGCTTCAGCCCATCACTCCTGCCTTTCGGAGCAGGGAGCTCTGTGCCCAGGCTCGGGGGGGAAATCCAGAGCGCTGGCAAAGGGATTGGGATTTGGAGCTGCTTTGCGGGGGCTTTGTTTGGTTTGGTTTCAGCGCAGCCTATTTAACTCCAAGGACTGGCAAAGACGGGGGGTGGGGGGGTGGGGGGGAGAAAGGAGCTCTTTGTTAAAGGCTGAGCAGCCCCAGGTCTTTAAGTCAGCCTGTTCGAAGAGCTCTGAGAAGTTGAGATAACCCAGGGAGGGGTGGATTTAGGGATGGGCAGATTTCACATCGCTCCTACCTCATGAGGGTTAGTGCACCCTCAACTCTCAAAGAAAAGCCAAGCAGAAGCCCTGCGAAGCACCACCACCATCTGCCAAGTCTTTGTCTTCGCAGAGGAGGTGGAAAGGGGAACACCCAGTTTTCTGAAATCTCCATTACAGGTTGCCTATGAGCTGCAGCTCTTCAGAAATACTTCTTTCTCTGGGTTTCCAGGAAGCAAAATGTTGCCCTCCACTGTTTGCAGCATAGCTGGAACTGAGAAATCGCTGCATCCGAGCCTGGCCAGCGGTTAACTCTGGTATCACATCCCTGGTGGTGGCCCAGGCTGGTTGGTTTGCAGAGGGACAACTCCTACCCAGCCCATAGATGCTGCAAAGACACGCAAGAGATCCAGTGGTCCTCCATTAGCCACCACTAATGAACTCCTCCCGCTCTTGAGGTGACCTGCTGCCACCCTGGTACCTCAATGCAGGGCTGAGACATGGTGGTTGGCCATGGGTTTGGCTGGATTGGGTTGGAACTGAAGTGGGTCCACTGAAGACCAACCTCCTCCCACCTCATGTTTCACAAAATAACAAGACCAAGCAGCTCAGTTGTGCGTCCTTGGACCAAATTCCTCAATTCCTCCCTTTTCCTTTGTTTCTCCTTGGTGACTCTTTGAGCTCATCCTGGTTAACTATAGAGCCACGCTGGCAAACTTGTCCTCCAGCTCCTCCCTGCTGGAGATGTAACACAGATGGATCCACGTCATCAAGTGACTTTTATAGACATCCAACATCTAAATGTTGGGCGTCTTAAACTAGTAAATGGAGGGAGCGATGTATCTTTTCTGTAGAGGTGGAAACTGAGGCACAGGCTACTTATTTGGGTGAAGCCAGGTTTTAGGGCCAGGTGACATGGTTGCACTTGGAAACCTTGGGTGCCTTGGCTCCCTCAGCATCGCTGGTTCTTGAGATATTGCCAAGAGGGAGGGGACCCTTTTCCCCTTCGTCTTGCCCAGAAGGGAGCAGGAGGTGCGAACAGAGCTGAGGACACAGCCCCATGGCCCATCCCCAACCCATCACTCACACGAGAGGCAGCAGGCGGAAATAAAACACAATTTGGGGCTGGCAGAGCCGGGGAAGAGCGAGATGAGTCTTGGTGGGGAGACCAACCTCACCTTTCATATTCTAATGCCTTGCCTTTGCCTGATTTGTGAGCTCTCGGGAGTCCTGCTGGGAATTCGCTCGAACGGAGGCACACGCCGCCGTCCCTCGGTAAATTACACAGAGATATAATGAAGGAGGAGAAATCAGTTACTCTGTGACTGCAGCTCCCCAGGGGACCTTAATTCAAATATTTGTGGAGCTGAGCAAGTGGGGCGTTGGGGAGCCGCCGAGTTGGAGTGTCTCTCGACAGGTTGCTCGCAGGTGGTTGGTGATGGGGAGGCAGCGCTCTGGGCTGCAGGATCCATCCTCAAAGGTGCTTTGGGCTCCTGACGGTTCCATGGGTGGTGTTAGCCAAGAGGGAAGGTGGGGCCATGGTCCAGCTGTGGCTCCCTGGAAAATGGTGGTGGGCTCCAACCTGCAACTGGTAGTTGTTGGGAGGGAGCAGCCTTGTGTGCCCCTTTGCCAATGGCTTTGAGCAACGTGGGGCAATGGAGGCATCTACCCACAGCCAGGCTCTGCATCGCCCTTGTGCCATCCCTCGGAGAAGGACAGGGACCTCCTGGGAGGGGACAGCCTAGCCCTCCTGTGGTTGAGCTCTCTGCTGCCCACGTGGCTGCTGTTTTCAGTAATGAATATAGAAAGGGTTAATCGCTGCATGACAGCAAGGAGCAGGCTAACCCCACATTGCTCAACTTAGGAATGAGAAAATCGATTTACCTCCAGCTCTGTTGCCAGCCCATTCCCTCCGTGTGCCCTCAAGCCAGGCTTTCAGCCCTCTCTCTTCCCAGGGCACCCCAGCCATCCGTGGACCTAAGAAAACAAATGGGACTCAATTTGCCCAGCCAGCAAGCTGCACCAGCAAACAGGGCACAGCTGGGCGGGGGGGGGGGGTCACCCCCTTGCTGGGTGCATGCAAGACCTGTTAGGTCCTGCTTCACCATGACAGCCGAGGCGGTGGCTCCACCAAGGACATGGTGGCCCCTTGGCTGTGCCACGGTTCTCTTGCCTGCTTCATGCTGGAGACCCAGGGTCCAGGGTGAACTGGGGCTCAGGGTGCTCAGTCCCCAAGGAGCCGTGGTGGGGTGGGGGGTTTGAGGGCAGCTGCGTTCACCCAAGCACCGTTCCGCGTGGCCATCCCCTTCTCCTGCAGGGTCCTACCCCATGGCCCCAGCAGTCGTGGGTGATGCCCTCGCCGGGAGTTGTGAGCGCCGGCAGACGTGCTCCCCTCCCCGCACCCGCTCCTTGCACGCCCGCTCGCACGTGGTGCCCCCTCTCTCCCGCTCCCCAAAAGGGCTGCTCTGCTCATGTGCCAGCATCATCACGCCCCGGGTGCGCGGCGCTCACATATGCAGGCACACATGCTCGCTCCAAGCCCCAGCGCCGCTCGCCATCCCTAAGTTTGGTCTCCGGATGCCGGGGTTGCCATGCGTGGTGGTGGTGGTGGTGATGGTGGTGGTGGTGGGGGGCACAGTCCTGCACCCACCCACCCACTCGCCCACTAACCCGCTCGCCCACCCGGCACCCCGAGCCGTGCCGCCCACCCTCCCTGCGCCACAGCCCCTTGTACGCTCGGCGCCTTGGGGGCTGCGCGGGGATCTGCAGCACGCCAACTGTCGGGAAGGGGAAAAAAAAAATATAAAATAACAAAAAAAACAACCCCACAGATTCAGCCGAGAGAGGTTGGGGAAGGGGAGGGGGGGAAATAGAGAGAGAGAGAGAGAGAAAGAGAGAATGACAGACTGCAATCCCCCTTGAGTGCCTAGCCTCATGAATATTAATAAGGTGGTAATTAAAATGCAGGGACACAGCAGGACGGATGCAGGCGCTGCCTTCGGAGCGCTGGGAACGGGGGGAGCGCGTCTTTCCAGGCAGGTTTTGATTCCGTTCTCTGATGAAAAGAAGAAAACGGAGCCTTCAACTTTAATCAGTTTAGAGTTTTTTTGACACGACATATCTTTAATTGCTGATATTTCTGCTCTTCTCAAACCCGGCTCCACCGACTCCAGTCTTAGCGGAGATAACGAACCACACTGGAGTGTCGTGGATTCGTGCCGTATTTACGCCTTGACTTGTTTGCTACTTTCCTGGGGTTTCACCTCTTTGCCTGGGGTTGGAGGGCACGGCCCTGCCACCGATTGCCTCTGTGGTGAGACGTGGGGGCTGGAAACGGAGGCCCACATCTCTCTGTCTAACCCCCACTCCCCACCCAACCTCCTCCGTGGCAGCCTTAGGGAAACCTGCCTTTTTTGGGTGCTAAATCCCTCTACTTGGCCATGGCTGTACGGCAAGCTTGGAGTTGGATATGATGCCACCTGGCCTGGGTGGTGGGGGATGGAGGTTGGGGCTCTGGGTGGTGGCAAGGAGAAGGTTGAGTTGAGTTGGGTTGGGTTGGGTTGGAGAGCAGGTCTCAAGAAGAGACTGTTTCCCCTCCCCAGAGGAGGTTCCTCCAGTGTCAGAGTAGACGTGGCTGTTGGGTTGCTGAGTTACTATTAAGGAGGCTTAAGTCTCCTCCAGTAACCAGAGTTTTGAGGTTGGGTGAGGGTCTGTGAGCAAAGTCAGCCAAAGTGTTTATCCTTCTTGAAGAAGACAGTCACTGCAGTGGGTCTGGCCCATTGATGGAGTACCATGTTGCTGGGAAAATAAATGGAGAGTGTCACTTGGTGCCCAAAGGGAATGTCTTGGGTGCAGGAATTGGACCATGGCAACCCAGAACAGAGATTTAGGAGGTGTTTTCTGGCAAAATGGAAAAGAAAAAAGAAAAAGAAGGAAAAAAAGAAAGAACCCCCAAAATACCCCATACAAGCACAAACAGTTGTTTTGTGTAAAGCCTGAATATTTGATTTGACGTGAAAGCTTTTTGGGTTTTATGTTTGGGGGTTGCCTAATTTTAACTAGATCTCTTCTTTTACATTGACATCATTTTTTGAACTGAAATTAACCCAGATTTTTTTGGTATGAAAAAGTCAAAAAGATTTTTTTAAAAAATGCCCAAATGCAACAATTCATCATGTGAGCAATGGAAGAAGATGGTTTGACATCTCTAAAGCCTTCTCCCCTGCCCAACACACGTATTTCTTTACTTCATTATTTTTTTATTCTAAACAATTCTTCAACTTCACCCTGAGTTTGAGGATGATTCAGCCTTTTCGAATCTTCCAAATTGTGGTAAGTCTACTATTCCTTAAAAAACAAGCAAACAAAATCCCCCTCAGCTCTTGGAAAGATGAGGAAGACCAAGTGAGTAGAGGACAACGCAAGTCCCCTTTGAGGCCCACAGCTTGTGCCTCCATGCCAAGGCTGGAGCTGGCCATGGAAAGACAGCCCATGTTTCCAGGGCAACATAGACACTCCTGGATCATGAATGGAGGATAAAGGTTTTGCCCCACCTTGGAGATATTGTATTGCCCAGAGAGTAACTGTGATGTTTCAAGGAGTTGCTGTGATGGGGTGGTGTCCTCCTCCATCTTTCTGGGTCCAGAGATGTGTCCCAGGAGGATCTCCTGGCCTTCAGGCTAAACTGCACGCCTGCACTCCCATTTCTCCCTCCCAAGCTTTGGAGCTTTCTCTCCCCTGGGAATGTGTCCTTGTGCTTTGCTGACCTGCCTGCATGGAGAGATGGAAAAGCAGAGCTGCAGCATCTTGGAGCCCTTGAGATTTTGTTGCCCAGTGGACCAGAGTGGGAGCTGTTTGCATAACAGGGTCTTTTCCATCATGCATCTTCCCATAAGGATGTGGGATGCCCTTATCTACCAGGGGTTGCAGCAGGTTGGGTGTCCTGATCTCCCTGGTGTCCTGCCCCGTGGCAAGCAAGCTGCAGTTCCAGCTTTGGGGTTTACTGGATCCAACTGCTGGATCCATCTCCTTGTTGCTCTGTTTTTCCTTATCTGAAACAAACAATTCCTCATGTGGAGGGATGCCTAGCGAGCCTGGGTGGCAGGGGTTGGGAACTGAGCAGAACTCCTTGGGTGGAAGGGCACTAACCCAACTAAAGCCCTTTGCTGAGTACGGGCTCTTTGTGACACTTGTGTGAGCCTTTCCCCTGCAAAGGAGAGGGAGGTGACACATCCCACCCCCTCCAGGGAGACATACTCCTTCTACAGAGCTGCCCCATGCCCTTCAGAAGCATGGGGTGGCCCTGGAAACCCCCAGGCCCTCAGTCGGATCTGACCCCTCACTGGAGGGAGTAAAATGGGTCCCCTGCTTGAGGGATCAGAGCAACGTCAACTCCTCCACACTCACAGCAGGGTGAGATGAAGCTGGGATTGATTTGGGGTGAATTGCCACAAAGGCAGTGAGTCTGTCCAGTTTTACCCATCGGGGTCTTTGGGTTTTAATGCATTTTGGTTTGGCCAGAAGGTCCTTTGCTAGTCCCTTCTTGACTTTTAATAGACTGGGTACCACAGCTTGTGCCTGGGGTTGGATCTCTCCTCCCAAGCAGGTGATTTTGCAGGAGTGGCTGTTGAGGAATTGGTTTTCCTTGGCCATGCTGGAGCTGTGAAAGGTGAGGATATGCCGGAGTCCTCCATCAGGGGACCATGGCACAGAGGGGACAGGTGAGGGACAAGGAGATGGAAGCTGCAGTGAGGACAGGACCCACATGGAAGGGGCCACCTTGGGACCAGCCATCTTCAGCTGGGAGAAAGACAAAGCAAAGCTGCTCTGGGTGTTTAGAGGGAAAAAAATAATTTCTTCTGGTTTTTTTCTCTCCTCCTTCATCCTCTCCTTTCTGCTTTCCTGCAGCGCTACCAAAACAACTGGTTTGAAGCAGGATGAGGACAAGGTGTAGCCAGTGTCTGAGCCCCCCTCCGCCCCAAACCTCCCACTGCTGCCATCAAGTCTGTGCTGAAGAAACCTTGGGAAATACCAGGTTTGCCATGCAGATGGGGTGACAGGGCTGGGGCCAAGCCCGGGTGGTGGGGACAGCCCCAGGTGGAGGGGACAACTCTGGGTGACAGCCTTGGGAAGAGTGGGAATGCAAAACCCTACGGTGGATGGGGGGCAGAAGGCTTCACTGTGCTATTACCAGAAAATTTAGGTGGTGAAACACAAATAGGAGCTGGTGAGTTGTGTGGGGAGCAGGGGCTGGGTTGGGACTTGGCCATGAGGAGCGCGGGAGGGAGGGTACAGGATGGGCCCCAGGTACCGTTTCCTGGTGACACCACTCCGGCGGTCCCCGTCACCCCCAAGTCACATCCTGCTTGTGCTGGCTCATGTCTCATCCTGCTGCCTGCAGTTTCTCAATCCCTTTTGCTCCTGCCAGCGTTTCCTGGCTGCTGAGGCTGCTGCGGGGCCCGCGGGGCAGGCAGGGCCGGGGGGAGCTCCCAAGGCACCGGGGAATTTAGGATGGGGGAGCAAACGGGAATGTCCTTGCTCGCCTAGGCACGGCCAGAGCCACCCCCTGCTCCAGCTCCTGCCTGTCTCCTGCCATCACTTGCTTCACCCCCTGACCGTGGGCTGTGTGGGGCCACAGAGGCTCTGGCTCTACATCTCCTGGTGCGCAGTGAGGGCTCGCAGGTCCCCCTGGTATCCATCCCGCTGCCTCGAGCCCCAGCAGCCGGGGCAAAACGCCGAGGTGGGAATGAGCTGGATGTTTATTCCCCTCCTCTCGTGTGCCCTGAGTCCCTGCTCTGAGCGAAGCCTCTGCAGGGAGGTTTGCGGGAGCTGGGGCTGCAGAAAGCTGCTCCTGCGGGGCTGTGCCAGCGAGGAGCCCAGCCTGACTCTGCAGGTCCTGCGGAGAAAACAAACGCTGAGCACCATCCTACCCCGTTTTGCAGCAGAACTGCCATTTAAGGGAGGATTTGGAGAGGAGACATCTTCCTCTTCCCGATTCCTTCTTGCCAGCGCAGCTCCCCATCCCCTGGCACACGCCGGACCCTGCTCTACGGAGCATCCCAGCAGCTAAAGGGTCATCCTCTGGCTGCAGCTTTCCTCCGCTCTCTCTCGGTCCCTGCTTTGTGCCTGGTGCCCTTTCCTCCTCCCCAGCCCCATCTCTGGAGGGGCTGTGCTTACAGCTCGCCCGGCAGCGGGCTCCGGGAAAGGTAGCGTCCTCCTCCGGGACGGTTTGTGCCCTGGCACCGGAGCAGCCGGGCTGAGCCAGCCAGCGTGGGGATTTAGCAGCAGCCGAGCCGGTGCCTCTTGGCTCCGCTCAGGGCTGGGGGTGCTGGGCTTGGGATTTCTGGCCTTGAAGTCCTCCTGCAATGGCCAGGAGGTTTCAAGGGGATCTTTGACGGAGCAGGGAGATGCTGCAATACACCAGGGAGCTGGAGCCTTGGCGGGGGGGAAGGAGGGGGGGGGAACGTTAGCTCTTATCTCTGCCACAGACTTTCTGGAATAACCTTGGTCAAGGCTTTGTGCTTTCCTTGTCCTGCTGTAAAGCAGCGCCAGGGCTCCTGCTCCTCCTGTGCTGCTAAACCTGCTTGTGCTCAGAGCCCTGGGTGGCAAGTGGGAGAGCAGAGGGGGTCCAGCTTTTTTAGCAACCCCCCTGGGGTTAAGCCTTGGGGGAGCTTTCTCCCCGTGTGGTTTTTACCCAGGCGTGACGTGTCCTTTGCTCACTGCTGCTGAAGGAAAGGCTGAGTCCCCCCACACGGCAAAGGGCTGCCAGCTCCTGCCAGGGCTGCGCTGCTGGGCTGAGCTTCCCCAGACCCCCCCCAAACTTCTGTGGGGCTGGAGGTGCTGGTCCCACTGTGACCCCCCGCTCAGGGAGCAGCATCATGTGGGACCCCCACTCCCACCCTCACCCAGTGCTGAGGCCGGTGGCGAGTTGCAGGCTCGGCGTGCGGGTGCCCGGGGAGCATCCGTGGCTGGATGAGGAGCTCCCATGAGCCGAGCCATGGGGACCACAGCTCCTGGGGTGCTGCCTTTCCCCACGCCTGGCCTACGGGAAGCAGGACACCTCCGAGGGACTCCGTGAGGGTTATGGCACCCATGTGGGGCTCAGGGCTGCGACCACCTCTTGCCATGGGGCGCTGGCACCGTGCATCCCTCCTCCTCCATCACCCTCCGGCCAGCACCCGGGGGACCGTGGCCAGGCAAGGGAGTCCCGGGGGGTCCCGCCTGATGGAGGAAGGGTCTCTCCTCTCCAGGGGAGGTCCGGGCTTTTTCCTTCCAGGCCAGGCAATGGTTAAATTCCTTTCCAGCTGAGCTGGCAAGCAGAGCCCAAGCATATTAGTCAGATCCCTGTAGGGGGTGGGGAGGAGGAAGGAGAGAGCAGCGAGGAGGGGCCGGAGCGCAGAGCCGAGAGCTGAGCTATTCTCCGGGGCGAGAGTGCAGGGAGGCAGGCGCAGCAGGAGTTGCTGCTTCCCAGAAACTTGATTATTTTTAACCCAGGAAGAAGAAAGGAAGGAAAGGGGGGTTAAGGGGGGGGGGCGGGGGGGAAGAAGGGGGGGGCGGCAAAAAAAAAATAAAAAAAGAGGGGGTAAATCTGGAGGAACTGGAAAAAAAAAAAGGCAGTTGGCATTTGCAGGCAGGGCTGAGAGGGGAGGGAAGGCGAGCGAGGGATGCCAGGGCTGCCCCCCCGTCTCCCCGGCAAGGGCAGGACACCCAGAGGTGCCAGCCCTGGTCGGAGGTGCCCCCACCGTGGCAGGAAGGTCCAGGCTGCCCCTCGCCTTCGCCACCTTGGCCGCCTCCGGCCTCTCCCGGCACATGTCGGTGGCCACCGGGCTCCGTGCCGGGGGGAGCAGGATGCGGCCGGTTTCCCTCCCTCCCACCCACCCACCCACGCTCACACACAAAGAGGGCACGTACACCGGCGGTTGTGGCTTCCCGGATCCCTCCTCTCCAACCCCCCCTGCTTGGAACTGTGGCTGTTTCAGAGAGCTGGGGTGAAGCAAGGGGCTCAGGGAGGGGGCTGGTGGTGGGCACACGCCGGGGGCTTCGGGAGCTGCTGGTGGGAAGCCGTGTCTCTGCACAGCTGGGTCTCCCACTGGCACCCTGGGGAGCTGGGGCTCCCCAAATTGCACTGGAAGTTGCCTGGCTGCCTGCGGGAGGGTCACTGGACAGAAGGTAGAAAGGCAAAGTCTTCTTTTTTCCATTGCCTCACCACACTTTGGTGGGAGTTCAGCACCAGAGACTGCGGAGAGGCCTTGGTGGGAAGTCCCACTGCATTGCATCTCTGTGTTTGGTCTGTGGGACAAAGCCCTGGGGTGGTAGTTTTGAAGTCCTGCAACTGGCAGATCTTTGGGAAAACACTTCCCCAAGCCCAGGAGTCACGTCGCAGGTCTGGGGTCCTCGTGGTGCAGCCCTGGGTCAGGGCAGGCTGGCCAAAAGTTTCCTGTCAAGGTCAAACACATTCTGGCCCAAACTCACGAGGTGAAGACCTACCACTGCTCATACCAAGTATTTATTTCTCTGCAGCACACACATTTGTTGGAAACTCAGTGGCCTCCATGGCTGGAGCATTACAAGCCCTGGGTGGAGGTGTTTGCTGGAGCTGGAGATGCCATTCCCATGATGCAGAAGCAATGCCGGCTGCAATGGCACATGAGGGAGCTCGGCACTATGGCATTGGGACCAAGGACACCGCTGTGGATGGGATGGTGATGGGAGATGTGAGCAAAGGGCAGAGCTTTCCTCCTCTGACTCTTACCCAGAGAACCCTGCGCTGGGAAAGGGCATCGTCTCCATGGCACGCCATGGCCAGCCAAGGTAAACCAAGAGATTGAGTCCCTGGGCAGGTGTTGCCATCCCGGTCCATTGTAGGACTTCTGCTGTCATCTCCTCTGGTTGGCTGCAGCAGCCAGATACTGATTAGGGCTGATTTTATCCACGGAGCAACATCAGTGCCATGTACCCAAGGGAGAATAAGTCCTTGATTTAGCAGACATGACCAGACCTGGCCAGAAAATTGATCTCGTTCCCCAAAGGCAGAGAGGGGACAAGGACAAACAGCTCAGCTGAGCTCATGTTGGGTTGGGCACCTCTCAAACCTCATCCCACGCTGGCAGAATGTGCTGACTTTTTGGGTTTTCTACAAAAAGCCCTTTTGACAGAGGTGTCCCTGCTCTGGGGGGTCCATGTAGGGCTTGCCAAGGGTATTTGCCATGTTTTAGACCCCAGGGCAATGTCACCCCATCCCAGCTGAGCAAGCTGGAGCTGGGGAGCTTCCCTGTTACCAGCATGGATCACTAGTGAGGAAAACACGTCCAACCCACTGCGTATTCCCTCGCACCTCCTTTCCAAGCATTAAAAGCGCTAATTAAACCTGAGCTGCACTCCGGCATCCAGAGGGATCGGCCGCCTTTCCCTGCAGACCAGCCGTGGGTCTCTGCGGGGATGGTCCCCGGTGCCATCCATCCATGGAGAAGGTCACTTGGCCATACTGATCTTTGCACCCAAATTTTGAAGATAGGTGGCACAGCCCTGGAGCTGGGGATGCTCCCAAAGGGGCTCATCTGCAGGGAGGCCCCATGGACAGCGAGGTGGGATGATCACAACCCCCAAAACCACAGACGTGGTGGAGTCAGGGCACACAAGCTCCCCTCCTGACCTCTTCCCCTCCCAAGGTATTTGGAGCTGGCTCTCACCAGAGAACCGGGGTGGGCACAGGGCGGGTGTTTCCAGCGGATGGCAGGAATTCCTGACTCTTGGCCAGTTCTGGGCGTTAATTCCCTCCCTTCTGGGAGGCTCGGCTGCATCCCAGACCTCCAAAGGCACAAAATCCCCTCAAGGGCAAAGGGTAACTCCTCCGATGGTGGTGGGGAGACAGGATGGAGGAGAGGAGGGATGATTTTCTTCCCCATGATTTTGCAGGAGTGACCTCCCATTGTTTCCTTGAAACCCAAGGGAGCTGAGGAGCTTTCCCTGCCGGAGCAGTGCGTGTCATGGTCCCCAAGCAGGGGGGAAGGTGCCCAAGCTCTACGGTTCGTGTCCCAAATGCCCGAAGGAGGCATCTACATCCCCTGGGCTCCATCTGACCATCCACCATTGGCTTGAGGAGCTGCTCCGTGGGCACTCACAGCCGAATGCTGCCCAGTGGGAAGTTGCCCCTCTGCCTGGCCACCTCCAACCTCCCCGGGGGTCCTTGCCCCCCAGCCCTGCACCCCCCCCCACCCCTCACCCTGAGCCTCATCACCTGGGCTTGCAGGGAGAGCTGTACCCAGTGACTGCACCCCAAAACCAGCCAAGGACCCTGACACCAGGTTGGGAACCGTTCGCACCCTGTGGCCACCTCGCTCTGCAGCAAACTCTTTGCTCCCCCCGTGCGAGGGCACCTGGGGCTGGGGCTCGCCGGGGGCTCGGGGCGACGGAGGGCCCTCCGAAGAGCCCCTTGTGCTGGAGGGAGACCAGCTCTCTGCCGGCAGGGTATTTTTTTTTTTTTCTTCCTTGCTCTTTGTTAAGCTCCCTTTCAGCTGAAATGGCAATGCCTGGGTGTTCTGAGCTGACAATAATTGCTGCAGTCTAGACACTGTCTGGTATGAGGCACGGGGAATCAAAGAGGCCCCTTCTCTCACTGCGACTTTCACACATGCTCCCTCGCTCCGGCTCCTTCCTTCTCCCTCTCCCATGTTCCCTTGGTCTTTGCCTTTTCTTTTTTTTTTTTTTCTTCCTTTTTTTTTTTTCTCTCTTCCTCCCCCCCCCCCCCTTGCTCCCCTCTATCTGCCTCTCGCCGAGATGGAGGAGAAGCGTCAGCATCTTCTCCCCCACGCTCTCCCTCTCTGCCGTCTGTTCCTCTCTCCCGCTCCCCCTCTCCCTCGCTCAGCTCCTTCTCTCATCTGTCTCCTCTCTCCTTCCTCCACTCTTACCTTTATGCTATTCCCTTCCTCCCAAAGTTAGCAGAGAAGCGTGAGGGGGGGGCTGGGAGTGCTGGGGATTTAACTCCTTCCTCACCCTCTCGCAGGCTCTCCTCCCCATCCCAGCCCCTCGCTGGGGGTCTGGGGTGACTTGCTGCTTTGGGGTGTTGGGTTCCCCTCTGCCCCCCCAAGCCCGTGCTGGGGTGGTGGCATCGGTCCTGAGAGAGGTTGAGGAGGCATCTGTTGGGGTTGGTCTGGGTCAAATGGAGCTTGGTTGGGGTGAAGATGCACCCATCTTCCCAGCACCGGGAGCCGAGGGGGGATCGCCTCTGCTCTCCCCACCTTGCTTCCCCACACCACGGATGTCTCCCGGCCACGAGGGAACCCATCCTCGGGATGTAGGTTGCTCCTTCCAGCGCTGTAGGAACGAAAAGGAGATGTTTTTTTTCCAGCCACCCACCCACCCCAGACCTCAGCAGAGCTTGTCCTGCTCATGCTTTACTTGCAGCAACAGCCCTGTGCCCTCTGTGAGCCCTGGCCAGGCCATGTCCCACCAGCATTTCGGTGGGATACCACGTGGCCACTTCCAGTCGTGCTCAGGAATGAGGCTTTTCCCCCATAATGCTATTAACAGATTGTTTCTAGCTCAGCCCTAGACTCCTATTAACCTCCCATCCCTCTGTGAAAGGCCCTTTTTCTGTAAAGCCCAACAAAGAATACCATGTTTATGGTTAATGTGAGTTCTCATCACGGAGGACAGACTATCAATGCTTTTACAAGTGGGGAAACTGAGGCAAGAGGCAGTGAGGCATTGGGTCAGCCTGCTGAGGCCAAGGCTGCTGCGGGGCCACCAGGGGCCTTTGTGGGACCCAAATTTGGGGCCAGACATTTGCAAGCCTCCCGAGCCACTCGTTTGGCCATCCTTGGGCACACTGAGCAGCTCTCCCCGCGACCTCCAGCATCTCTGCGGCAGCCGTGCTGCTTGCTTACCACGGAAAAGTCACATTAGGAAAGTATGTGATGTATTTTTAACTGTCTATAATGCAATTTAACAGCTGGAAAGGAGGAAGAAAGCCAATCCCATGCAATCAGCCAGATCTCTGCTGTCCACAAGCGAGGGCTCGGTGGACTGGAGGTTTTTCGGTATGGTTGGGGACCTTGTTTGGGAAAAGGGCAGGAAACAACCTCGTCCTCGAGATAGATTCTGGCCCAAGGAAGGCAGTGAGTGCAGGACAGAGAGGCCAGATGACCCAGCAGCTCCCAGCGTGACACATTGTCCCCAAAAACTACTGCGCCGCCTGCATCTGTAGATGCTGAGCTCTGTGTCCAGATCTGATTCCCCGAAGAGCTGGGTGTCTTGGCCGTGCTTTGGCGCTGGGATTCTTTGCATGCTCTGGCAGCGGGACTTGCAGCGGAGGTGTCTGGGAGCCAGGCTCCTCAAAACATCTGCTCTGCACCCGAGGCACTTACCATGGGACATGTTTGCCCCTGCCGTCCCCGGTCCCAGGCTCCTCTGATGCTCCCGGGGCTGGATTTTGTGGGGAGGTGGGTGCTGCCAGGCTGTAGCACCCTCCTCCCCGCCCCGGGATGGGGAGGGGTGCATGCCCCACAAGCTGCCTTCCCGGCCAGCCCCCCAGCACCTTCTGCTGTGTGCAGGGAGGGAGCTCAGCGCTGGGATGCGGGGTCTGGTGCGTCTCCTCCTGCCTTCCCTGCCGGCATCCTGGGGCAGCATCTGCCTCCCGGGCACTGAGATTCTGCTGGCGAGGGGTAGAAATGGCTACTATTTGTGCTCCTCTCTGTGCCATCCATGTAGAAGTGCTCTTCCACCACCAGTAACGAGTCTTTAACAGGGCTGAACCCTAACGGGGACCCTCTGCGGGGTGGGGGCTCTTTGGCCAACAGTAGTAGGGGGTTGGTTTTCTGACTCCTCGATGTTTAACCAGGTGCCAGTTTGCTGCCACCCTTGGAGGACTTCTTCCCCCCCCCGTGGTCCCTGAGACTTAGAGGAAGAGTCTGTCTCCAGCCTTGTCCCAGGGGACACCCCCACGGCGAGGAGCTGATTTTCCCCGCAGCAGCTCGGGGGCTGGAAGCTGCCAGCAGCTGGTTCGTATATTCAGGGCTTTGGGGACGGCCGGGTGGGGAGGGGGCTTGGTGGCCCGGGGGGGTGTGTGTGTGCTCTGGTGAGCGCTCGGGAGATGTAGGACCCACCGATGGGCACTTTTTGGGGGGGTGATGCAAAGTCAGGTGGAGTCTCTTTGGGATGGGAGTTGGGGGTAGTGGAGGGGGGGCAGAGCATCGCTGGGATTAGAAAGGGCTGATGGTGAGAGACCAAGCGGAAAGACAAGCACAGGGAAGGGAAACAACTTGCTGCAGGTCATCCCCGGGCCAGCAGCAGAACTAGGAATAAAATCCAGGTGTGCCGAGCTGGGCCTTGGGTTGTGTTCATGCACGTGGGTGCATTAGCACTGCTGTGGCTGAGCAGGGACCAAAACTCCTCTCTGGAGCCACCCCGCAGGCTGTGGGGCTGTTCTGTGTCTTGGAAAAGGAGGAAAATGGAGTTTGGGGGTCTTTTTTTTCCCTGGGAGCATCTGCTGGTTGGCTGGTGAATGCTGTTGGATGGCGGCTGATAAGGCCAAGTGGTTAAAAACACTGCCTTTATTTGGAAGCTTATCTCCAAATCCTAATGAAAACAGACACAGAGGGAAGCCGGGAACAGTGGAGGGGGAGGACCCCCAGGGCGGTGGGGACCGGGGTTGGGTGATGCTGAGTTGGGGGGGGGGTATGTGGTGGGGTTGGGAGTCTGGCCGGCTCTGGCTCCAGCGGGGGGTGTGAGAGATTTCAAACTTTGGGGCAAAACCAAGGAACCAGGGCAAAACCATTGGGCCCCATGCCCAGGAAGGGAGAGCCCGTGAGGGGCAACTGCGATCCCCCTCCAAGTGCCCAGAGTCTGGGGGTCCTCCTTTTTTTGGGTTTGTTGGAGTTTTTTTATTTTTTTATTTTTTTTTAATTAGGGGCTCGATGAGGAAGAAAAGCCTTGAAACCAAGGAAACAAGGGAGACAAAAAGGATAATGTCAGCTTCTGTGAGGCAGAGCGAGCTGGCTCCAGGACCCCGGGGTGAGGGTGGGTGCTGCCCTGACCTCTCCACGGCCGGGGGGGGGGGGCAAAAAGGTGACCGGGTGGAGATGCAATCAAAAAAGGAGAAAGTGAAAGGAAGGGTCTTGTGCAGGGAGGGACGAAAGGCTTCACCCTGGAGGGGGCTGAGCCGCTCAAAAGGAGACTGTTTTGGGCGAAGAGGGATGCTGGAGGAGGTGAGCAGAGGCTTTTGGGGAATGCTGTGGGGCAGAGAACTGTTATGGTGAGCTCAGTGATCCCATGAGGAGCTGGACTTTCCAGACACCAAAATAGTATTCCCAGACCAAAAGTTGTGGGGTAGCAGGGCTGGGAAAACCGGGGATGAGAGGCGTGCATGTGTGGATGCCGTCGTGGCTGTGCCAAGCCCTGTAAATCACAGCGGCGCGGCCTGAAGCGCCATCGAAGGAAATTCTTCCTTACCAGATTTGGAAATTTCAGCCACCCTCAGTTTTCCTCACCGAGCGGGATCCTGATGGTGGGAAGCGCAGAACCTTCGCCGGGGAGCCCGGCGTTGCCGAGGTGGTGGTGATGGGGAGGTGCTGGTGATGGGGGGGGTTTGCTTGCCCCGTGGCACACGGTGATGGGAGCCCATTGGCAGAGCCCTGTTTCCCCCCCCACTGGGGCTGACCCGGAGCAGCGCTTCGGGTCTGGGGGGTGCGTACCCCCATCGCCCCATCCCTCCATCTCATCCCCCTCCATGCACGGCCTGTGCTGGGGGGCACGGGGCGGGGGGGAGACTAACTTGATATTTTCCTGCGCGTCCCCCAGAGGGTTTTTTCCATTACACAGGCGGAGCGGAGCGGAGCTGCCTGCTCGCCCGCTCGCCTGTCTCCCCCGCCTGCAACCTCTGGCACCGCTTTTCCAGCGGCACATTGTGCAAATGTAACCTTTCAGCGAGCCACTCCTACGGCAGGAAGCCGGGGGGCTCCTGCTCCTGCCAGGAACGCAGCCGGCGCGGAGCTGGAAGGCAGCCCGTTAATCAGAGCCGGCTGACAGCGAAGCACACATCCTGGGCAACAGATTTCTGCTCCCTCTCCCTCCCTCGCTCGCTCCAGCCTCGCCTCCCCGCTCCCCCTCCTCGCCTCCCCTCGGCTGCGCGCTCTGCCCCGCCATCCCCACCTGCCTTGCCTCCCCATCCTCATCATCGTCATCATCATCATCATCCTCTTCCTCTCCAGATGCACGCTTTCCCTCGCTGTGCTGAGAGCTGGCATAGAGTAGAATCATAGGATGGTTGGAGTTGGAAGGGACCTTAAAGATCATGGAGTTCCAACCCCCCTGCCCTGGGCAGGGACACCTCCCACCGGACCAGGT
>JAOQGH010000007.1:6063752-6074096 GCA_025769975.1 Gallinago jamesoni | reverse complement strand
TTCCCCCCCCCCCCCCCCCCCCCCCCCAGGACTCACCCCCAGCGCGGCCGGTGGGGCCGGCACTGCAAACCCCTGCATTTATTTTTCATGTCTCGTTTCCTCCCGGTTTCGAAGCACTAAAAGTGCTGCATCGTAGCATCTGGTTTTCGTGGTATTTCCAGCCCAGCTGGAAGCAGGAGGCACTCAAAATTCAGAGATGGAAGAAAACAAATGGAGCTGGTGAGATTTCATCTTCCTGCCAAACTCACCAAACCCGGGATGCCGGGAGAGCCCTGCTGTGGGCACAGCGTCCCGGTGCCTCACCTCTTCCACCTTCTTCCCTCTTTCCGCTCTTTGCTCATCCCAAACCATCCTCTCCTTCCCAAATCAGCTTTCCGGATGCCGCACAAAGCCTGGCCCTGCTGTCGGAGCCGGGGCCGGGCGGATAATACAGTGGCTGAATTTATTTCACCTTTTCCCTCTGGTTGCGAATTGTCCGGGAGCAGATGGCGATTTTCTCAAGTGTATCCGTTATTCGAAGTCACTCACTGAGACAGCGACGGCTCAAACAAATCCCAGGCCCCCTGCAAAGCCATCATTTGGTCTTTCCATCTGCCCGGCCGCCGCCGTCGGCATGGGCTCGGCTTCCGCCAGCGTGCCGGAGGGAAGCGGGGAGGCCGGGGGATGGGGTCAGCCCCGTCGCCTTCCCTCGTCTCCCCCTTTGGCTCTGCCCGGCCTCTGCGGAGTCCTGAGCTCCCCAGGCTGTCAGGAGCAATTAGGATCCACATCCCAGTGGTTTGGGGGGGGGGGGGAATTGGGGAGGTTTAGGGGGGTCTGGGGAGGTTTGGGGCTGCGCTGGGTGGCCTGCACGGTGCCTTCAGCGATGGGTTGAGGCTCACTCACTGGGAGAGTGACCAGTTGCAAACTGGGAAGATGGTTCTCATGAGAAGGTGCCAGTGGCTGTTTCTGCCTGGGAGGAAATGGGTGCTTTTAGGGTGGTGAAACACTGGAGCAGCCCCTGGGGCACAGGCTGGTGTCACCCCCAGGGCTGGAGGCATCGGGGCTTTGTGCTGCTGTGCTTTGCCCTGCTCAGCTTTGAGTGATGGATGTGACAAGGGGACCTGCAAAAGCAGCCCAGGGATGACAGCAGGTGGCCAAAGCCCTCCCAGTGTTGGTGGCCCCTCGCCAGCGGAGCCTGGTCAGGTCCACGAGGCTTTGCCCGGCCAGCTTCTGCCACCCTCCTCTGGTGCTTCCGAGGGGACCTCCACACCCACGGCTCTGCTCCGGGTGCTGGCAGATTGGGAAGGAGCCAGGAGCTGGGTTTGAACTAGCCCCTGGATAACATGCTCCCCCACACCAAAAAAAGAAACAACCAAACCAACCCAGTGTAATCATGAGAATGGAGAGAAATGGGGAGAACCACATGAATTCCCAGGCTTGCCCTGAGCCCAGCAATCCGTGTCCCTGGAGCTGGAACATCCTCGACTCCCCCAGCTGGAGAGGGGCTGAGCTGGGGGAACACTCCCCAGCGATCTGCTCCCTTCTCCTGGCTCCAGTGGCCTTTTTTTTCCTTCCCTACCTTCTCTCTTTCCCCCTCCCCGGGGGAGACCCTCCGGGAAGGGGCTGGACTGGCTGGAGGGGACCTGGTGCCCTCTCTCAGGGGACATGTGGGGACCCTGCTGTAAGCAGAACTGATGCAGGGGGGCACTGGGGGTGGTGGGTGTGTGTCTGTGTGTGTGTGTGTGCTCTTTGAAGGACTCACAAAGGGTGAAACACTTTGAAATGCAGTTTCCTCTCCCCCCTCCACCTCCCTCCGGTCTAAACAAATACCCCCCCCCCTCAGCTGGGAGATGCCTCTCGCATCCCGCAGGCTTTTGTTCCCAGGCTTTTGTCCAGGGCTGGGGAAGGGGCCGGGACCCCCCAGCCTCCCCCGGGACACCCATGCTGACGGGGTCCCACACTGCCTGGGATGCTGGGAGGGAAGCAGATGGCAAGGGCTGGCTGCACCCATTGTCACAGGACTTGGGGACACCCCATAAGCCACCTTGGTGGCCCTTGGTGGCCTCTGGCCACTGTCCCCCTCGCCTGCCACCCTGCTGCCAATTTTTGCCCATCTCTGGGACCTATTCACGGGACAGGTCCCTCCTGTCCCCACTATGTCCCTTCCTGGCACCCCTCCACCAGCACAGCCTAAGGCTGCTCACATGGGCATTGCCACCAGCCCGTGGCCCGCCCTGGGGACACCCTCCTAATCAACTACACCCAGAACCCATGGGACCCCACAAGCAGAGGGGCCCCAGCCATGTCCCCGTTGCAAGAACCCAACAGAAAAAATCCAAGGGAAAAAATTGTGGGGTTTTCAGAGATCACTTGCCCTGGGGAATCCATCACCTGGCTTTTCATTTACATCCCAAAAGCCACTTTAATCACACCCCGGGGAGGGATCACTTCAGGAATTTGCTTTCTGGGGGGAAAAGTTGGTGGAAAAAAACCCTTTGACCAGTCAAACAACCCCGATGTGACCGAGGAGCACCCCATTGCTGGCCTCAGTCCACTGTCCCTGCTACTGACACCCTTGCTCAGTGCAAAAGAAATGCCCAAATTAACTCAAAGCAAAGGTGACACTCAAAATTAAATTGCTGGAAACCAAACCCTAGCTTTTCCCTGGAGCAAAGCCTTTCTCTGGTGGCCACATTTGGAGGAAAACAAGATCCTTTGAGATGTGTCCCCTGTTGTTCCTGGCTCATACTGGGAATTACCAGAAGAAAATAAATACACCCCCCCCCCCTTTTTTTTTTTTTTGGTTGAAAAGGTGAAATTGTCCCTAGGATGGGTGGAAAGTGTTTTCCCCAGCCTCACATCTCCCTTCATGTCCCCGTCCCCGTGGGACTGGGCAGCCGATGCTGATCCAGCCTCTCCGGCCGGCAGCAGCCAGGGATGTGCAGAGCTTTTCCAGACAACAAAAGCTCTCCCGCTGCCTGATTTCCAGCTGCCTTATCTCCCTCCGGGATGGCCAGGTTATCAGGAGGTGGAAAAAGCCCCAGGACACCCTGACCCCAATCCCTAGGGGTCAGGAGCCCTGGCAGGGGTGGGAGATGGCTGCAGGTGGGGGGGGCAAAGCTTTGCAAAGGGCGAAAGTTGGGGGGGGGGGGGGCTGTCAGCACCGGGGGGTCCCATCCTGTGTGGGGCAGGGTCTTTTTTTCTCCCACTGATGTCTTCATGGGGCGGGTGGGCGAAACCTCCCCGGGGAGCAGCTTTGGAGCCGGGGGGAGCGCTGAGACCTCCGGCCACCTCCTCGTCACCTCTGCCCGTGGGACAGCCCCGGGGATGCTGAGCCCTGGCGGGGCGAGGGGAGGAGGCTGCGGGGCCGGACGGCGGGGAGGGCAGCCCCGCAGCCGAGCGCCGCGCTTGTCACCCAGACAAGAGATCAATAACTAATTTCACTGCAGCAGCAGCGCCGGTTTTTTTCCGATAATTGTGAGCCGGCGGTGGGGAATGAGGCTCTCAGCACCGCTCCACACCAGCCTGCACCCGATCAATCGCCACGCCGCTGGGGCAGCAGGAAAACTCATTTTTCTCCTTTTCTTCCCTCTCTCCTGTCTCCTCCCGCTCCATCCCTCCTCCTCCTCCTCCTCCTCCTCCTCCTCCTCCGCCCAGTGTGGCTCTGGGCTGTGTCCCCCATGCTGGGTGGGACACAGGCTGGGGCTTTCCCAGGCTGTCCCCATGGTGGTGGGGACAATGACTGAGCTCTGGAGCTGCCTCAACAGCCCGGAGCTCTTCGGTCCCCATCACCCGCTTGCACAGAGATTTGGTGCCAGCAGTTCGTGTGAAGCTGGCAGAGGAGTGGTTTCACCTCTCTTCGGTGGGATCAGTGGCTCCTGAGGGTGCCCTGGCTACCAGGCTGTGACCTTTGGTGGCCTGTTGATGCCTTTGTGTGGTCCCAATGTGGACCTTACTTTTATAGTGATACAGAGGGAGGTTTTCATCCCCTGAATGGTTGGTCTCCTGCAGGGGCATGAGTCCTATTGAATTTGTCCCATGATCATCCTTTATCCTTTCCACTTCTGTAACCCCACTGTGCCTCAGTTTCTCCATTATTTATCTGTAATACAAAACATTCCCCTCCTGCTCCATCTCACACCATTAAAAGCCACCATGGGCTCCATGTCCAGGGCAGAAGGTGTCTCTGGTTCCCAACTCGCAGGGTAGCACTTGGTCTTGGGGTTCCCAGGCTGATCTGTGGGGTCCTGTGGTCCGTGCACCCACAAGGCAGCAGGGACCGATGCTGGGTGCTTTGCATCTCCCTGGGACTGAGAGATGCTCAGCCAAGGGTGGAGTCTGGGGGCACCTCTGGATCTCTCCAGTACGTCCAGTGGGTTTTGGACGAGGTGCTGTCCTGGGGCAGTGCACCGAGGAAGGCCCAGCAATGGGTTTGTCACCACAGCATCTTCCAAGCCCGTCCAAGCACCATACACCCGGTGCAGAGGGCAGCAGAGTGGCCCCTTGTCCTTTCTCCCTAATTTAAGACCCCACTCCTTGGTTCCCTGAGAGCATCCCCATGAATTAAACACTGCCTTCGCTGCCGAGCGCCAAGTGCTGCCTGCATAATTTCAAAGTTTTATTACTTGCCTTGAAGGCACTTATTGATTGCGGTCCTCTCCAGCTGATGGAGCTTTTAGTATGGCCTGGGCTGGCCAAGCAAGGCTGAAACCTCAGCCTGGCCAGCTTAGCTAAGCCATGGCTTAACATCTCTGAGGCATGGGCACCAGGGCAACTCTGCGCCCAGGAGAGAGGTCTCCATGGGCATGTCCACGATGGAGCTGTTTGAGATGCTTTTGGGCTTCTCAGTCTTAGCCGAAGAGCTGGTTCCCTCGAGGCCGTGCCACCTCCCCTGTGGGGTTTAATGCTGAGGATTTTCCTTGGAGGGTTTGAGGTGCATTTCGGAATTGGGGTGAGGGCAGTTTTGGAGGGGGTTGTGCCCTGCTGAGACTCCAGGAACTGTTCATCCTTGCCCTGGGGCATAGAGATGCTCCTGGGATTTGAGTTTATGTGCAACACCCACTGTGGGGTACAAGTGACAGCTTCCCAGTGAGCACATGGTGTTTGCGCACACACGTGCACAATCCTTGCTGGCTTTACCCTGTGGTCTCCGTGGTAGGCAGGATGTCCTCTGCCCCTTGGCTTGGCTTCGGAGAGGAGCTGGGACTGCCCGACATGGCCTTCCCTTTCAAGCTCTCCCTGCCACTGCTGGAGGCTGTGGGGCTTCAGGGGCCACCATGCTGCCAGCGAGGGCCACCAACCTGCCTTCATGCACCCCACTAACCCAAGCACCCCCAGCACCACGTCCTGATGCTGGCACCAGGGTCCCCCTTCCCATGCCACTGCCAGCATACCACGAGCAGGGGCTTTGCCCACCCATACCCCACGCCAGCACTGAGTCTGGTGGCCAGGCACCCCCTTCCAGCAGCTCTTTGGCCCAGGAGAAAACATGGTGGCTGGTGGTGAGCACAGCCAAGCTGTGGCTCTGGAATTGGCCACTTCCACTCTCTCCCAGTTTTTGTGCCTTCAGGGACCCCCCCTGCTCTTACTCCCGGTTCCCCCCACCCCCGGGAGTCCCAGTGTGTGGCTGTGCCAGGGTTTGGGGGAGCAGGAATAGGGTGGTGGGAGTCCCCATGGCTCCTTTAAGAAACCCACAACCGGCTCCAGGAACCAGCTCAAGGTCACAGCGGGAACCTGCGGACTTGGCAGCAGCGAGCGAGGGAGGAGGGATGGAGGGAGGGAGGGAGGGAGGGAAGCAGGATGAAATCACAGCCAGGGAGAGGGGACGGCTGGTGGTGCAGCCGTAGGGGAGCAGGAAGGTGGGGTGCAGCAGAGCAGGGTGTGCGGGGTATGGGGGGGTCCCACCTGTGGGTGCCCCCCTGGGATCACTGAGGCTCAGACCCTGGTGTCCCTTGTTGCAGAGCCCCGTGCCCTCCGCGGTGCTGTCTGACGTGCCCACGACTGTCCCAGATGAGGAAAGTCCCCTTGGGCCCCGAGAGCCGCCCCGGGAATGCTGGAGCCACGTCCTTCCCACGGGACTTCCCAGGCTCCACGGGAGGTTTTCCAGCCCCTGCAGGAGGGAGCTGCTGGCCGGGAAGGTCAGATCCTGCAGCGGTTCATGGCAGGGCCCACTTCCAAGCTCTTACCTTATTTTCTTTTTCAAGCTGGCTTTCTTTTTAAAGCAGCAGCTCCCGGAGTCCCGTGATCACTGCCGGGTCTCTGCCTTCCTTTCAGGCCAGGAGGATCTTCGGAGCAGGGGGTTAAAAAGTAAATCTTTAAAGGCTTAAAACCCAGGAAGTTAATAAAAAATAAATAAAAAGCCCTTAACGTTTCATTGTTTTAATCTTTGGCATTGAAACAAATCTCCCAGTTCTGGGTGTGCTGACCCACCCTCTGGGCAGGTGAGGCTGGGTGAAGGCACCGGAGATGAAGATGAACCCTCTCCAAGCCATGGTGGGATGGCCCAGACCCTCCTCACCCGGGGGCCTGATCCTGCCCCACGGGCTGCAGCACGTTTACCCCTGTGGGGAGCCACTGGCATAACAGGACTGGGGGCTTTCAGGGGACAAGGAGGAGCAACCCTCGGACAGACCTGGTGGTGGGGCCGGGGCTGAGCTGCGGCTCCGAAGCAGCTCTTCCTGGGGTTGGTTTGGCGATGCCCGATTTTAATTTTCATCAGCAGAATTAATCTGTGGAGTTGTTTTTCCCCTTCCTCCCCCCCCCCCTCCCCTTCCTCTCCTCCCTGCTTTAGATGGAGAATTGGATCATTTCTCCGAGGAGCTCGGCACCATTAACATTCATTCCCGATGCGTGCGAGCCACGCTGCATCACCAAGTGGTACCCGACCCGGCTCAGAGGGACCTGGGCACCAGCTTCTTCCCCCCCCCCCAGCCTGGCCTGGGAGAGCCCTTCTGCCCCCCCCCAGCCCCACACCGGGCTGCCCTGGCACGGCGAGGAGGGTGCTTTGCTCCTCTGGAGCTTGGGCTTTCCAAGAAAAGAAAAGCTGAGGGGCTCTGGGAAGAGCACCCAAGCCGGGAGGCAATGACCAAGGTTGTTGGCCAAGTCTTGCAAGATTTGGCATTTTAAGTCCTGCAGATTGGGAACCCTGGGCTTTCACGGAGTTGTGTAAATTTGCAGGCTTTGGGGTTTTCATTAAGAAAGGTTAAGTTACATCTTACCATTATTATTAAATATTATTTATTATTATTATTATTACTATTAAGGTTGTTAAATATTGCAGAGCAGGCTGCCTTCCCCAGGGAGCCGCAGTCAGCACAGCCTCACCCAGCCAGCACCGCGCGCCCCAGCTCTGGGCACTATAGGTCTGTGTGCTATAGATCCATCTGCAATGTATGGAATCTCTCTGGGAAGCAGCCCGTGCTGAGACTTCGCTTTCTTTTCTTAGCTGAGGTCTGAAGGGGGACCAAGGAGTTGAACAACTGGGGAGGGAGGGAACACGGAGCCTCGTGGCTTTAATGTTTGGCTGGAGTGTGGTGGGGAGCACCATCGTCCCTGCCCAAACCCACATGCTTTCCCCCCCCAGGGCTCCCCAAAAGCCTTTTTGCCCCCCCCATTTCAGGCTCTTCTCTCCTCCGCAGCTCCCTGAGCAGCAGCACTAACCCACCAGCTTTGCATCCAAAGGGATGCTGGTGGGCAGCAGCGCTCCGGGGAGGGAAAAGGGACTTTTGGAGCAACTGCTGCCCTTCGGATTTAATTGAAGGCAGCGCCTGCCTGTGTGCAGGCACAAAAGCCCACCTGCGCCCACCACGCTTAACCATTTCCTTCCTGGACACGAGCCCTGCCGGGGTGTCCCGCCTGGGAAATGAAATCAGCTCCGAATGGGAAGTGAGATTGAGCCAGCGAGAAAAAAAAAAAAAAGAAAAAAAAAAAAGAAAAAGAAAAAAAAAAGCAGCCGAAGAAAAACAAGTTCAGAAGCTGGAACGGAAAATAAAGGTTAAACCCTGCGTGCGCTGCCATCCCTGTCACCCCACAGCTCATCCCAGGCAGGAGCAGAGGCGAGAAGGAGCCTCACGCTGCCACATGCCCTTAGCCACAGCTGAGACGGTGGGTTTGTCCCACCACGGCTGTGCAGAAAGGGGTGAATTCTGCTTTAGCAAGATTCCCGCTCCGACGCAGCCCTTCTTCTTTGTTTTTCTCTCTTTCCTGGCTACGGAAAAGGGAGCAGCCGGGTGCTGAGCCTGCCACAGCCCAGCCGTGCTGCCGGGCGAGGGCAAAGAGGCGTTAGCTGAGACGAGGAGCCGAGCGCTTTATTTTTAGTCTCAGTTTAGCAAGTATTAATTAATAAGAGTGTAAATGCTAATGCCGAGATGACACAAACTGCGTTGCCTGAAACGAATGTTTGGGACTCGTCTGAGGCAGGATTTACAGCCCAGTGGGTTCGCAAGGGCTAAGTCATTGCTCAAACTGCAAGGATAAGCTGAGCCGGATTGATACCCCGCATGGGCCGTGCGGCTGTGGGATGTGCCAGGGGCTGCGGGGCTGTGCCAAGGGGCTGGGGGCTGGCTCCCCGGTACTGCCTCCCCATGCCACACCAGCTCATCCCAACCTGGCAAAAAAAAATAATCCCTGGAGGTTTTGCGAAGGGTGGGTCACTTTGAGTCTCTGCCCCTTGAGGTTGAGTGGGTGCAGGGTCATGCTTTGCAGAAGGATTTATCCACCCAGTGAAGACCGACTTTGGGAAAAAAATATATCCTTTTCCCCCCCTCTGTCCTGCCTGTCCCCAGCCCAAGAGCTCCGCTTGGCCATGGGGAGGGGAGCAGGCTCAGGAGAATGAGGGGGTGAAGAAATACCCCTGGGCAGGAAGACATGAAAAGTTTTGGCCCAGCAGCAGCTCCATGCTGGTTGGGTTTGTTGGCATCAGAGAAATGAAGAACTGGAAGCTCTGCCGGTGTTTAGGATGTGAAACTGCAGTGTCCAGGGCTGGAGACCTCCTGCCCGTGGCGGGGGGGGGGGAGAGGGGCGTGGGAACCGGCACTGGGGGCACAGGGAGAAGGAGGGAGCACGTCTGTGTTGGGGGAACTCATCCTGCCTGAGAGGTGGTTTGGAAAGTCAGAAAAACATTTCCAGTGGGCTGTGGCCCCTGCGTGGTGAGCCAGGGCAAGGGTGGCCATGGAACCCAGTGGGACTTGGAGGGAGGGTGGGGGGCAGCTCTGGGGACATGCTTAACCTCCCAGGCGGGGCTCTTAAATCTTTCCAGAGAGGCAGGCACTCAGTCAGGGCTGGTCCAGGCCAGGTTTTCTTCCTTCTTTGTCCTCTGAAAGGAAGGCAGGAGGGAGCTGCTACCTGCCTGACAGGCTGCTGCTGCTCCTACCAGCCTCGGGCAAGCCCTGCTCACCTGGGACTGGGGGGAGGAGGAGAGTGCAGGGGGCTGAGCAGTGTGTCCAGTGTGAACTGGGCACATGGCGTGCACTGGGAGCTAGGGAAACTGTTGAGTGTGTGCACTGCATCCTCCCAGTGCTCACTGCATCCTCCCAGTGCACACACTGCATCCTCCCAGTGCTCCCTGCATCCTCCCAGTGCTCACTGCATCCTCCCACTGCACATACTGCATCCTCCCAATGCTCCCTGCATCCTCCCAGTGCTCCCTGCATCCTCCCAGTACACATTTTCCATCCTCCCAGTGCTCACTGCATCTTCCCAGTGCACACACTGCATCCTCCCACTGCACACAATGCATCCTCCCAATGCTCCCTGCATCCTCCCAGTGCTCACTGCATCTTGCCAGTGCAAACACACTGCATCCTCCCACTGCACACACACTGTATCCTCCCAGTGCTCCCTGCATCCTCCCAGTGCACACACTGCATCCTCCCAATGCTCCCTGCATCCTCCCAGTGCTCACTGCATCTTGCCAGTGCAAACACACTGCATCCTCCCATTGCACACACACTGTATCCTCCCAGTGCTCACTGCATCCTCCCACTGCACACACTGCATCCTCCCACTGCACACACACTGCATCCTCCCAGTGCTCCCTGCATCCTCCCAGTGCTCCCTGCATACTCCCAGTGCTCCCTGCATCCTCCCTGGAGTGCTCTCTGCACCCCTCAGCCCATGAGCTGCAGACACCCCATGGGGAGAACTGGGTCCCCCATCCTTCCCACACCAGGAGGACTCGCTCCCCTTCACCCAAGGGTGCTACTATGCCCTTTGGGGAACACTGGAAAGGGCTGAGCTGTTTTTTCTTCAAAGGTCTGGAAGGATACAGTGCTGTGAGCGTGCAGGGAGGTGTCACATTTGCCAGGGTGTGATGGGAGACAGGGTGGTTCGAGGTTGGGGGGGGGGTGGGGGGGGGCATCACTGGGT